>CM077519.1:31278839-31621311 GCA_039654895.1 Mongoloraphidia duomilia
TGCACCCAGGCGAACCTCAACTGCCAGGATCCTCTTTTCCGCCTTACGGGTCACCGCGCACGGCAAACACGCAGGTGTACTATTAGGGACTACTACAAACAAAGGACAGCAACAAAAGTGTACCCATAACGGAGGGACCATACCGCTAACAACAACAAAAGAAGAGAGAAACGAAGAAGAAAAAAGTTGCGACTGTCCTTCCTTCATAATAGTCCCTAAATGAATCACCCAGCCGGGTACACAACCGACTGGTGCGTGCTCGGGTTTCCCTGGGTTCGCCAATTCCCAAAGAACATTGTAATGCAATTGCGATAAACAACGACATTCCAATGTTCCCCCTGGGGGCAGTTTATCGAATTGATATTGTTAAGTGCCCCAGTGTTTATCCTAGATATTAGTTTCCATGCTTTTCCAAAAGCGGGCAAATATCGGCGTTTGGGTTGGCTGGCAAATTCGGATCAAAAGTGCTGATACATATTTTTTCACTGAATCGATCTAAAACACACTATGATCGTAACTAACATTTCCTTAAAGTTTGTTTGATATGGAAGTTTGAACGAAAAGTACTAATTCTGAAACTACAGATACAGATCACATTTTGACACCATTGCAAAGTACGAAATATCTAATCATTATTTAAAGTGAAATGTGCAAATTTTTGGTTTTTCTACAACGGAAAAAAAATAAGTTCGATTCATTGAAAAATGCGAACTTCTATTCATATAAGATAGTTACCTGCCTATACTTATAACTTTGTTTCATTAAGAACGCATTTAATATTGCTGTCAAAATTAATGTGATAGAAATGGAAACATAACATTTAATGTTCAAAAATACTCACGGTAGTATATTAAACTGAATTTATTAGTTGAATATTGCATTTAAATTTTAAACCTGTATATTAAGTTACTGTGTAATATGGTGTAACCTCAAAATACAACGTTGTACTGTCATATTATTGAATAATTTAAGCAATCATACCTACCGTGTTTAAATAAGTATATAAGTAAAATATACTTCTACAAAAAAACGAACATTCAAGTGATTCTTCAAATCATTTCTTTATCTATTTACCAGGAGTTAAAAGGCATCAAATTTCCACACATTTAAATACACCTTGACAAGACTATCCGAGTATTTGTAGTTATGCCATTGGCCGCTACGGCGCGACAATCTTATTTTCAGATGCTTATGGCCACACAACTTACTGTCTTCTTATTATTCTTGAATGCACAAGTATCAGCCGTGAACTAATTTATTGAGCAATAATATTGCATCGTGTGGGTTGGCCAACTAATACTATTGTACAAAATACTGTGCAATATATTGACGTAAATATTGATCGTCTAGGGGCCACTTAGGGCCCCTTACATGATCAATATTGTTGCACAATATTGAGTATTGCACAATAATATTGATCATGTAGGAGCTACAGCCTACATTGAATGTTTGCGCAATATATTGAAGATTATTAAAAAAAAATAATATTTGTATAAGATGGTTACTGTGTAATAATATATCACATTTTGTTAACAATGATTGTAAATCGGAAATTATTATTAAGAGTATTCGATACCGAAAGTTACCCCCTGAACACTTCATTTCAAATTCTTACCCCTCGCCTAAAAGCGATAATGGCTCTCCCGACGCTATTTTAAAGCTAAATGGTTTTGGTAAACGCCAAATGAAGAACCAAGAATCGCATTTGGCTACGCGTGAAAGATTACGTAATGTTGAAAAGATGTACATACATTTTTCCAGGACTTTTTTTGTTTTCAATTTTTCACCTAAGGGATCTGTACTGCGATTCTTGGTCTTTCTTTTTATTTATTTATTTATTGTAGATTATAGACGCGTCGACATCTAAGGTCATTAGCGTCTTTCAACTACACTAAATAATAACTAACTTAAAACTAAATAACATCACAAAACATCCATGAGCGCAGGTGGGATTCGAACCTACGGCAGTCCAGTCTAGAGGTTGCGGCGCCAAGCATGCTAACCACTAGGCTATACTGCCCCCTTCTTGGTCTTTCATTTGGTGTTTACCCGTACTCTTTAGCTTTAAAAATTGCGTAGGAAGAATCATAATTGTGTTAGGCGAGATGAAAGGATTGGAGATGAAGAGTGCACCTGCACGGTGTAACTTTCGGTATCGAATACTCTCAAACAGCCGTTAGTTTGCTCTTATTGAATCGTTTGAATAACAGCTCTTTTGTCAATTTTCGCTCATTCCTATTCTTGCAGCATGGTATTCCAATAATGTATACGGGCTTGAGAATGGCCGAGAGTGTAACAATGCTGTTGTTTACATGGCGTTGCTATGGTTCCTCTATTACAAGTCCCCAGTTCTCGGGTTCTAGCCCGAGAGCTGGTAAAAGTGTCAATTGGATTTTCAATTTATTATTAAAAAAAAACAATGAATTGAAAATATGAAATAACTTTAGCTGTTGGTGGTCTTTAAAACATATTTTTTTTTTAATAATGTATACATTATACAAGCTAATGCATTTTACAAGCTTTTATTTAACTTGCAATGTTTGTATGTTTGTTTAGGTCAAAACTTGCATGTCAATTTTGAACGACTTCCACGTATCCGATCGATTTGAAATTTTGTACACATATGTATTTCCGATGAAAATACATGAATAAATCGTTTTTAGAAATAAATTCAACCCCGAAAGGGTTCAAACGGGGTTGTAGGGTTTTTTTGACTAATCAACTCTCAAGCCAAATCGCTGAAGCCAGAAACTTTAAATTTGGACAGTTGGTTTCTTTTCTGATGTCACTAAGAAAGGATTTTTCGAAATTCAACCCCTACGGGTGTCAAAGGGGGGGGGGGGGGGGTAAAAATTTGAAAGACTAAAATGAACAAAATGAAATATTAGATAGTAAAAAAAAATTTTTTAGAGACAAGCTTTTATTGAACCATTGAAATGTACCAAAAAGGAAAAAATAATATTTAATAATTTAGGTTCATAATTATTATAAAAGCGGGGGTTGCGACTAATAAACTATCATAGAGTTTACGACCCAAGCTTTTATAATAATTATGAACCTAAATTATTAAATATTATTTTTTTCTTTTTAGTACCTACATTTCAATAAAAGCTTGCCTCTAAAAAGATTTTTTACTAATATTTTTATTGAATTGCTACATGTTCCGCGAACAAGCAGCTGGTGGACACTAAACGTTCAATAATCAATTTTAGGCAATTATTAAAGACGAAACATTTTCACGCAAAATATTTATGCCATAATATTGATAGTATAATGATCTTTTTAGGGATCCTTTACACTATTAATTATTATTCCAACTACCGTATTAAAAAAATAATTTTTCAGTTTTTTATTCCATAGTATTGGGGATTAAAAAATGAAATAAAAATTTTTAATTCCAACTATCGCATTAAAAAATAATTTTTCAATTTTTGATCCCGTATTGGAGAAAATAAAATAAAATTTTTTTTAAATTCAACTGCCGCATAAAAAAATAACTTATTGACTTTTAATCCCGTATTATTTATTTTTTTAAATATTTTTAGGCCGGTATTCGTTATAGTTCCATCTTACGCTTAAGTCCGTCTTAGCGTGTTAAATATCATGCTAAATATAGTGCTTAAGAGTTAAGATGGACTTAAGCGTAATTGTGTAAGGCGGAACTATACATACCGATTACCGGCCCTTTAGTCTCATTCTCATATTCCATTTGTCTTGCGGTTAGTCATTAACACAAACGCCACCTTCAATATGTTTGACGTAAAGTAAGTGGTTTTTATGTGATGCGCGCCCAATGACGGACGCTATCATTTTATTTATATAGAAGATACTCAATTTCCTGAGAATTCTTAATATTATTTAAAAGCAATATTGAGATATTCCAGCAATATTCTTGAAATTGGGTGTTGTAGGGGATTACACTATGGATATAGGCAAATATACACTAGGTAATAAATAACAACATTTTTACTCCAAAATTTGTTTATGATCCGTCGATTTATTTAATAAAATAACTACCTATGTTTTCCCAACTAATATAAACATTATTAGTTAACAATTAGATTAACAATCAATATTGTTATTACTTCCTATACTGTACAAATTCACTATTTTAGTGAAATTAACATAAGGACATCAGACGATATTAATCGACATAACATGCCCTTATTAATTATTGTAGAAAGGCTACATAAGAAAAATTTAAATGCACCGCCGGGAATCGAACCCGGAACACCCAATATCGCGTCGGGCAAGTTTTCCAGTTACTCCACGGTGCCCATGGCGTACACTTAATCTTTTCTTATATATAGCACAAATACACCGCAAGTCCACAAACTGCGAGAGCTAATATTATTTTTATTTTTATAACAACACTACTATGAATGTTGCTTTTCTCAAAATAGGCCGGATATGCCTAGTAATAATTTCAATTATTTGCGAGAAAATTACTTACAGTATCTTATTTAGTTAACAATTAGATTAACAATCAATATTGTTATTACTTCCTATACTGTACAAATTCACTATTTTAGTGAAATTAACATAAGGACATCAGACGATATTAATCGACATAACATGCCCTTATTAATTATTGTAGAAAGGCTACATAAGAAAAATTTAAATGCACCGCCGGGAATCGAACCCGGAACACCCAATATCGCGTCGGGCAAGTTTTCCAGTTACTCCACGGTGCCCATGGCGTACACTTAATCTTTTCTTATATATAGCACAAATACACCGCAAGTCCACAAACTGCGAGAGCTAATATTATTTTTATTTTTATAACAACACTACTATGAATGTTGCTTTTCTCAAAATAGGCCGGATATGCCTAGTAATAATTTCAATTATTTGCGAGAAAATTACTTACAGTATCTTATTTAGTTAACAATTAGATTAACAATCAATATTGTTATTACTTCCTATACTGTACAAATTCACTATTTTAGTGAAATTAACATAAGGACATCAGACGATATTAATCGACATAACATGCCCTTATTAATTATTGTAGAAAGGCTACATAAGAAAAATTTAAATGCACCGCCGGGAATCGAACCCGGAACACCCAAGTGTACGCCACCCAGACAACAATTTGTAGTCATGACGAACTTTAAAAGAGTTCTTATTTCTGATTAGGACGTCAGATCTAATATTAAAATGAACTGTTTAAGAAGTCTTTAAGAAGTCGAATGCGCCACTTTCTGATAAAGTTAAGACTTCTTAAATAAGAACTCTTAAGGAATTCTTTTTTTGACTTCGCAAACAAGAATTCTTTAAGAGCTCTTTATACTGAATCATAAAAAAGACTTCTTGACGGACTTACTTTTCTGAGTTCTTGAAAGAGAGGTCAGGAAGAACTCTTAATTAAGACTTCTTTAGGATTTCTTATTTTGGATTTTATAGGAATGAAAAATAATTTATAATATGTGTTTGGAAAAGCAGCCAATATTTATTAATAATTTTCTTCTGTAAGTTTTTTATAAAATTATAAAAAAAAAATAGATAGATATAGAAGAAAATTATTAATAAATATTATTGGCTGATTTCCCAAACACATTTTATAAATAATTTTCAATACAAAATGTGTAAAAAAAATTAGTACGTAAAATATATTAATTTGATTAATTTAATAATGATTAATTTAATATAAAACATAATTTTAAAATGGTACCTATTTTGGAATCAACCGTATGTTATATTAGTGATGGGCGGTTACGAGATATTTTAGTCGATTGTCTCGATTGTTCAAACAACTCGATGACTCTCGATGGTTTTCACTTGGACTCGATTGTTGTTGTTTCATAGTTCACCGAGTTGCATAGTGTTTAATCGTACAGACGATGTACACTGTCGAGAGCCACATAATATATAATCGTTCATCACTCAACAACTGTGGTCGAGTTGATGGATGGTCGATTGTGCAGTAATCGAGTGCTCTGAGACCGACTGAACAGTGTGAACGGTGAATCAACGATGAACGAGTAGCGTAAACGTCAGACTTCATTAATCGACTAGCATATAACCTTGAATCGCGATTATATGTATTCATTCGCTGGCAAATAATCGACTTGAACAATCGAACATTTCGATTGTAAAATCAAACTCCGAGTCGATTGTGGACTCGATTGTTATTATGAAGGATTGCAATTGTTTCGATTGTAAAAACATCTTACAATCGCCCATCACTATGTTATATTCCAATAACAATGTGGACTTATTAGTTATTTTAGTTTAAGCCGGGTTGACACGATAAGAGTCAGCTCGGACCGAGTCACATGTGAGTACACTCGTACGAGTCAGCGTCATACGAGTGTACTCCTATAATGGTTTACACGCTCGTAGAGTACTCTTATCAAAGTTCATTCAATTTTGTGTCAACTCACGGAACACACTGATCTGCTCAACATGGAACAGACTGATCTCACGTCCCACAACACTTCTTCTTCTTCTTCATACAGTTCCACGAACCTGACAGTATCACGTTCCGACCACTTTTTCCTTGACGCCGCCATTATTTTTAATTAAAATGATCCGAGTTCAGATCCGAGTGAATAAAAAAATAGAGCAAAATCCGAGTCCACTTGGATTAGATGCCGGCGTCCGAGTACGCTCGGATTACATGTTTACACGATACGAGTAGTGTCCGAGTAGTAATCCGAGTGCACTCGGTCCGAGCCAACTCTTATCGTGTCAACCCGGCTTTAATCAATGGGCGTATAATTAAAAGAATTTTTGGGGTTATCTTCACGTATTTTTGAGCTAATACCTATAACAAACGATTTAAAATAGTCAGAACACTATACATTTTTAATTATCCGAATATATAGATAACAAGTTAATAACATACTTTCAGTTCATCACTAGTAACTGCAACCTCCATCAGAGTTTATAGCGTGCTGGTGTTTTTAGTCGTGTACGGTTCAGTAATTACTGTAACACGCCGTTGCCATTAAAAGATATTTCGTCACTCGTTGACAATTATTCAACATTAGCAATTTCTACATCCCTAGCAGTATTGTAGTTTTCTTAAAGAAAAAAAATTAAATTAAGATAAAAAATGAAAAAAAAAATTAGAATTCTCTTAATAATATATTATGGCTTGATATGTTTAATAATTAATACAAGAAAACTTACTCAAGGGTCCTAACATCCAGTATATTTTATAGATAGCCAATCATCTTTTGGTTTTGTCCCTTTCTTACAAGCTGTAGAGGCATTTTCATTTTTGCGAGGCCATTTCATTACCTGCTGTTCTTTTTTTATCCCAACACTCTGCACGGTAGCACACCAATCCTCACAAAATACAACGAAATTCATCTATTAAAAAAATAAATGTGAGGTTAATTTTTTTACGTCTGAAACTATGTACTTGTTTAGATCACTGATTTGTGATATCAAATCTTTTATTATATTCTTGTTTACAACTTTTATTACATGATATTATTATTAATATTCAACGAAATTATAATTTATTATTTGAGAAACGATAGTTTGTTATGAATGTGTTTCTACAGCCGGCAACGACATTCAGACATGCGTGCAATGAATGATGCTGTAGTGTACCCTGGGCCTGGTTTGAGGCTAGTTTAGCCTCTAAGCCTCGACCACGTGCGACAGCTGATCAGCGCGCATTTCAAATCTCTAACAGTACTGAACAATGTGTAATTATTCGATTATCATATAGTACTATAAAATAAATATTAATTTTGATTAAAAATGCTATATACTTACTTCAGTTCTTTATTTTATAGAATAATGCACAATATGACACAAAGATTTTGTAAACCAACATGAGGGTATAATCGCCATTAATTATCATGCATACTTTTTCATTTTTGCACAATGCGGTGGGAGTCGTAGGAAGTCTGCGCTTGCGTTCCAACAGCCAATAAGAGTAAAGCTACGCATGGTGCGCATGCGTAAAATAATTATAAATATAAATAAAAGACAAATAAAGGATGTCTTAAAGAATTCTTATTTTTGATCTTTATCTTAAAAAAAAAGAATATCTAAGGACGTCATAAAACTGACTTCTTAGACATGAAGTTTTCAAGAGCTCTTAATTTGGAGTTCTAAAAAATGATGTCTTTAAGAAGTCATAATTAGACTTCTGCATGAAGTCTTTACAAAGACTTCGTACGGAAGTCTTTCTGACTTGCATGCTGTCTGGGCATGGGCACCGTGGAGTAACTGGAAAACTTGCCCGACGCGATATTGGGTGTTCCGGGTTCGATTCCCGGCGGTGCATTTAAATTTTTCTTATGTAGCCTTTCTACAATAATTAATAAGGGCATGTTATGTCGATTAATATCGTCTGATGTCCTTATGTTAATTTCACTAAAATAGTGAATTTGTACAGTATAGGAAGTAATAACAATATTGATTGTTAATCTAATTGTTAACTAAATAAGATACTGTAAGTAATTTTCTCGCAAATAATTGAAATTATTACTAGGCATATCCGGCCTATTTTGAGAAAAGCAACATTCATAGTAGTGTTGTTATAAAAATAAAAATAATATTAGCTCTCGCAGTTTGTGGACTTGCGGTGTATTTGTGCTATATATAAGAAAAGATTAAGTGTACGCCATGGGCACCGTGGAGTAACTGGAAAACTTGCCCGACGCGATATTGGGTGTTCCGGGTTCGATTCCCGGCGGTGCATTTAAATTTTTCTTATGTAGCCTTTCTACAATAATTAATAAGGGCATGTTATGTCGATTAATATCGTCTGATGTCCTTATGTTAATTTTACTAAAATAGTGAATTTGTACAGTATAGGAAGTAATAACAATATTGATTGTTAATCTAATTGTTAACTAAATAAGATACTGTAAGTAATTTTCTCGCAAATAATTGAAATTATTACTAGGCATATCCGGCCTATTTTGAGAAAAGCAACATTCATAGTAGTGTTGTTATAAAAATAAAAATAATATTAGCTCTCGCAGTTTGTGGACTTGCGGTGTATTTGTGCTATATATAAGAAAAGATTAAGTGTACGCCATGGGCACCGTGGAGTAACTGGAAAACTTGCCCGACGCGATATTGGGTGTTCCGGGTTCGATTCCCGGCGGTGCATTTAAATTTTTCTTATGTAGCCTTTCTACAATAATTAATAAGGGCATGTTATGTCGATTAATATCGTCTGATGTCCTTATGTTAATTTCACTAAAATAGTGAATTTGTACAGTATAGGAAGTAATAACAATATTGATTGTTAATCTAATTGTTAACTAAATAAGATACTGTAAGTAATTTTCTCGCAAATAATTGAAATTAAATATTATTAGTTGAATAATGATAATTAAAAATTATACATTTTAACTTGAAAAATGATTGTTTTCATTTTGAAGATATTTGTATAATATTATCATTATTTTCTTGCTAAAATTATTATCAGTACTTTATTATTTATAGAATGTTCAAATTTGAATAGGTATATTTTCTTAAAATTTATCATAAAACTTGTGAGATAATAAAAAAGGTTGGATATCAGCATGTATAAATAAAACAAAAAATAGCTGTTATTGCACAGTCAGGACGATTTCAGAACTACAACTTGTTTTGTTTTTCAGTAGAATTTTATTTAAATTCCAATTTGAAGTAAAAAAAAGGTGTTCGCGATGCTTTTATTTACGATTCTCAGTGTAATCATAAGTGTAGTAGTTTGGACGTTCTTTCAAAAAATGAATTATTGGAAGAAAAAAGGAGTAATTTATGAACCTGGTTTTCCAATTTTGGGCACTTTATGGAAATCGTCATTGCAACTTGAACATTTCTCATATGCTATTGAAAAGTTATATAATAAATATTATAACAAACAGTAAGTTAAATAATGTTTTGAGATTTTATTATTACGTAACAGTGATCACTTATCAGTAAAAAAATCGTCAATGTTAACTTTTTATGGTTTTACCATTCCAACTCTACTAGTGGGGAATGGTATCTACTAATTTAGGTCAAAATTAACTTTTTTCAATTTTACAATATTTTTTCGTTTTGAGGTCACCGAGTCCAAAAAACATATTTTTGGAAAAAGTCTGTACGTCTGTTGGTCTGTTTGTCCATAAGCACGATACAGGTCAAACGGCTGAGCGGATCGAAACAAAGTTTTGGTAGGATGTTTAACATGTAAATAGGGAGATCCCTATTGTTTTTGGGAAAAATCGGCGCATGCGCAGTAGAGATATATGCTATGACGTCTTTTCTATTTTGACGGTATACTATTCAGAGCGGGTTTTTTTTTCTATTCATTTTTGTAAATTTTGTTTTTAAATCTAAAAGTTTCGTAAATATTTTGAAAATAAAAAATTCAGCTGTTATTTTGTTTCCGCATAAATCATAAATGTTAACTGCATTTCAAATAACCTTTTCAACCCTCAAGTAAATGTGTGGGTATTCAGAAGTCTATTTTTGCTGTAGCTTTCCTAGAGGTACATTTCTACTACACTTGTGTCGCAATTCGTAAACTAGTCACACTCGCAAAACCTGAGAGTTTTTTTAAATTTGATTTTGACTCGTGTCGTTTGGAAGCAAATTGACTTGAGAGATGTGATTGGTAACCATAGAACGAATTAAATAGTCATTGATCTTATTTTACCAAACATCTGGCATAAGCAATTTTGCCTTGTGACGACACATATCTATTATCCCGTCTATTATATTTCTCAATCCCAAACAAAAGAATTAAAAGTCGGGGTTTCTCAGGGAGGCAATTTAGCTTCTTTTCTATTTATTTGCTTTACCTACAAACGATCTTCCTGATCATATAACTGCTGATAAAATCTTAATGTAATATGCTGAATGCTGATGATATTATATTTTAACAAATCACTTGAAAAAGAGAAGCATTACGACACAAGAAACAATACTATAAGAATTATTCCGCATAGAACAACTTTTTTTGAAAAAGGTCCGATATATTATAATGGCGTAAAACTTTTTGATCAATTACCAATTAATATAAAAAAACCGGGAAAGTGCGTGTAGAACTCGTGTCACGAGGGACCCGTGCCGTTACAACAATTTAATTAGGTAGCTTAACCTCAATCTTTCCGGGTTATAGATAGATAGATATAAACTTTATTCTGTTAATACTGTATATACAGTGTAGAATGCGTCAGTATAAAAGTATACAAATTAAAACTTATGATTAAAAAATTCCTCGACAGAGTAAAAAGTTTTCTGTAATAATATAAATTTTAATTTCTGTTTAAATTTGGTGACTGGTAAATTTTTGATCTCTTGGGGCAACTTATTAAACACTTTCAACATTGCATTGACAGGACCTTTGTTGACCGTAGTCAACGACGTGTAATCAAGTCTATAGTTAGTACGTGTTCGAGTGCTGTATGTATGATTTGGAATATTTCCTGAGAAGAGATTAAAATTAAATTTAACAAAGCTGGCACATTCTAGCACATAAAGATCGTGAACTGTTAAGATATTAAGTTTTTTAAAGAGTGGGCGACAGTGTGTTCTAGGAGGAACTTTACAGATTGCTCTAATACAGCGCTTTTGTACAATAAAAAGTTGAGAAGTATTTACGGAGTTGCCCCAAAAGACAATTCCATATAAAAATATACTTTGCACAAAGGCATTATAAACAGTGACGAGAACTGATTCTGGAATAAATTTACCCAGACATTTTAATAGATACACATATTTACTGGTTTTTTTTATTATTTTGTCAACTTGATCTTTCCAGTTCAAATGCTTATCAATGGTTAGACCCAGAAAATTTACCGAACTAGAGAAAGAGATTTCACCTACATTTGGTACAATAAAACTATTTGGGCAGTTCCCATACTCACCAAATTTTATAAATTTTGTTTTTTCCAAATTTAGTCGAAGACTATTATCAGAGAACCATTTTTCTAAAAGAACTATGGAATTCTCAAGTGAATTCTTCAAATTCGAGAGTGAACACGACTCATAGATGATTGCAGTATCATCTGCATAAAGAATGAGATTATTTTGAACAGTATTTGGGAGATCATTTATATAAGCAATAAATAATAGTGGCCCAAGAATCGAGCCTTGAGGCACACCCCTCGAAATTAAAGATTCACTTGAAGAAACCATTGACATAACATTGTTTTCGACTTTTGATTGTTGGACTATTTGTATGCGATCTGATAGATAAGACCTAATTAAATCTAATGCTAAACCTCGCACCCCATAATTATAAAGTTTAGAGCATAGCAGTTCAAAGTGGACACAATCGAATGCTTTTGAAAGGTCAAAGAGAGCAGTTACGCAGAGCGATTTGTTATTCCAGGCATTAATTATTGATGATATTGCTGTAAATATAGCATGGCTTGTAGAATGCCCAGCTCTAAAACCGTGCTGGGAACTTGTTAAAATGTCAAAAACACTGAAGAATTCATTAAGACGATTATAAATAATTCTTTCAAAAACTTTTGAGATATTCGTTAACAGTGAAATAGGTCTATAGTTGTTTAGATTTTTAGTATCCCCTTTTTTGTGCAAAGGTTTAACAATAGAAATTTTTAATAAATCTGGGAACTGCTCACTTAAAAAGCTCTCATTTATTATATGACTGAGTGGATAAGCTATTTTGTTTGCACACGATTTTAGGACAATAATTGGAATATTATCCCATCCAACAGATTTTTTATTTTTTAATTTTAATATAATATTTGAGATCTCAATACTATTCGATGGGTAGAAGAAAAATATACTATTTTCATCCCTCACTCGTGTGAAACTATGGTCTATCGTTGGTTCCTTTAAATTTAGGGTAGATGTTATATTAGTGAAAAAATTATTAAGTTCGTTGCAAATTTGATAAGGGTCAGTGATTGTATAGCCATTGACATCAATGCTAGTTACTGTGTTGGGCATATTTTTGTTAGTGCCTTTATAAATAATATAATAGGTTTAAAATAGATGACGCTACTAGTTATATGGTTTGATGGATTCACCGCGTATAAGATGGCGCTAACAGTTATTATGGTTTCATTCAAAAAGATGCCACTTAACTTTTAGGTATAAAAATTAAAGTTATTTCCGTTTTTTGTATGGGGATGCCCCTTAATTTTTACTCTTTGCTTTTTTTCTTATTTGTGAGGATATTCATTATAGTCCGAGAGCTAGCGACATTTTGAGGGTGGTCATTTTACCAAGGCTGAGTTTCACCTATATGTATGCTCTTGTATAGTATTTAAAGGAAACGACCTTCAGCTGCGACCATTAGGGAGAAGGTGGGAGTAATAGAGCCGCCCCCGCATTGGAAATCGTAAAAAAATATCTGTAAATCGGTTGACCCTTCAGGCCATCCTTGGAACTTCTTGCTATTTTCAAGCGCTTTGAGTTCAAAAATCTGAAAATTGCTGATAACACTATTTTCATTTTTGAAAAGCTATAACTTTTGAATGCGTTGTTCGATTTTGATCTTTAAAAGGGTATTCGACGCAGTGTTTTAAGCTCTAAAAATATTGTAGGAGGTACAAAATCGATTGGTTGAGAAATCTTAAAGTTATTTTGAAAAAACATTTTTTTTCGAAATCTGTTAACTACGTAATCTCTCGAACGTATTAACCGATTTTGATCCGCCTAGCGGCATTCGACGTAGTTTTCTGAGGAGAAAAGCTGGTTAGATTATGAAATCAATCGATACAATGTTCTAAAATATATTTTGAAAAAACATCGTTTTAACAACTTTTTTTCCGGTTTTTTTGGAATTTCTCAAAATTTACTGGGCCGAATCGGTTTAAATTTTCAGGAAATCTAAGTTCAGTGAAACCCTTTCGAGTGCCGCAAATCACGATTCGATCGGTCAAGCCGTTCAAAAGTTATGAGAGGTTTACATACATACATACGAATATAGAGACCGCTAAAAGTCGACCGGGGCCAATATTTTTGAAAATTTTTGAATTATACGCATAACAAATTAATTCAAGTCATCGTATTTTCACCACATTAGGGGGTTTTCGGGGTCGCTGATTAAGAATCCGTTATCAAATTTTCAAAAAACAAAATGGCGGACGATGATTTTAAATAGAAGACGTCCGCCATATTAGATCCGCCATTTTGTTTTTGAAAATTTGATAACGGATTCTTAATCAGCAACCCCGAAAACTCCCTAATCATGTATTTGGTGAAAATGCGATGACTTTAAATAATTTGTTATGTGCATAATTCAAACATTTTCAAAAATATTGGCCGCGGTCGACTTTTAGCGGCCTCTATATTCGTACGAAGCAAACAAAAAAAATGTGTATTGTAGAGAAACTCAAAAGCTACAACTTTTGTCATAACCATTTTTCGCCCCGATTGACCGTTTTGTTGTAAAATCGAAAAAACCGTTTCCACCGCCAACAGTTTAAAATTTAGAATTTATAACTTTTGAATAATAAGAAATTTCAAAAAATTTTCCAAACCAAAGTTGTTGGATACATCCTCCTTAACAATTATTGTAATAGTAATTTTTCATGTACAATATAAAATTTTTTAATTTGATTTTCACACGTGTTAATACGCGCAGCTGAAGCATTTTCCACCGGTATTTTTGCAGCTGAAGGTGATTTTTTTTCATTTATTATCATAATAATCATTAATAATGTATACAAAAATTTTCAGCTTTGGTACTATTAATTTTTTTTTACGATTTCCAACGCGGGGGCGGCTCTAGTATACTCTCGCCTCCACCGTGGGAATGCCAACTGAAGGTCGTTTCCTTTTATGTACCATACAAGAGCTAACATGTAGGTAAGAATCATCCTTGGTACTATTGGTCTCTAAAATGTGTCGCTGGCTCTCGGACTATTATAACACATATGTGAAAATTTCAACCAGCTAACTGTTACGGTTCAAAAGATACAGCCTTGTAAGGGTTTTTCCGTTTTTTGTATGGGGACCCCCCTTAATTTTTACTTTTTGTTTGTTTTTTATTATATATGTATTAGGATATCCGCCATAATAACACATATTCTGTGAAAATTTCAACCGGCTACCTGTTACGGTTCAAAAGATACATCCTTTTAAAGGTAGGACAGATAGACGGACAGACAAACAGACAGACGGTGTAGCCTTAGTAATTGGGTTCCAGTACGGAACCCTAAAAATGAAAAATATTCCAAAAAATTCAATAATCTATTAAAGCAGAACTTTATAAATAAAGAACCATATAACATACATGAATTAACATAAAATTATGTATTTATTACTTGTTATTTAACTTTTGCAGTATGTTTTTTTGTGTACTTTGACGATTGTATCCTAAATCAGGCTATGCAATAAATTCTATTCCAATTTATTCTATTCTATTTAGATAATTATATTATGTTATAATTTTTAGATGTGTCGGTTTTTATTTTTTTAATAAACCCTCATTGCTCATCAAAGATCCAGAATTGATAAAAACAATAACGGTCAAAGATTTTGATCATTTTGTGGATCACAACACCCAGTTTCTTCGCGAAGAATTGGATTCGTTATTTGGGAAGAATTTGTTTGCTTTAAAAGGTAATTTTGAAATTATTACACAGTTTGATAAAAAACAAAAAAAAGCTTTTAAAGTTTAAACTACCTCTATTCCATATTTTTTTTCATTAAAACATTTCAGGAAAACGTTGGCATGAAATGCGTTCAACTTTGAGTCCAGCATTTACCAGTAGCAAAATGAAGTTCATGTTTCAACTGATCTCAGATTGTGGAGAACAAGTTGCAAATTATTTTAAAAAAGAACTCAAAAAAAATGAAAAAGCAAAAGCAATCGATGTTGAAATGAAAGATATTTTGTCTCGATACACTGTAGACGTCATTGGTACTACGGCATTTGGTATAAAAGTTGATTCATTTGAAGATAAGGAAAATGAGTTTTTGTTAATGGGACGAAAAGCTGCAAAATTTCCATCGTGGAAATTTGTTTTAGTTACGTTTGCTCCTTGGATATTGAAGGTATGTTTTAATATCACAATTTTCCTCATTGAAAATATAATATAAATACCATATCACAAATATATAAATAAACCCTATTAAATCAAATTTTATAATAATGTTTTAAATTTGTAGATATTTAAAACTGGCATCTTGCCTCGATCGGTCTATACTTTTGTAAAGAACCTAATACATGAAAATATAATCACTCGTGAACGTGACGGAATTATCAGACCAGACATGGTTCATATTTTGATGCAGGCCAGAAAAGGGACCTTGGATAACGACAATGAAGACAATGAATTGGATAAATTATACGGAATGAATACTGCCACTACCAACATTAACAAAAAAATCGGTTAGACGGCTATTTGTTTATATTTATTATAAAATTCCCATGTATGTGTCTTGTAAATAATATGAAATTATTTTATATGGTATAAATCTTAAATAAGTACCTATACTTAATTGTTTTTATTTTAGATTTAACGGAAAATGATATTGCTGCCCAAGCATTGGTTTTCTTTTTCGCTGGTTTTGAAACTGCTTCATCATCAATATGCTTTATTGCCCATGAGTTGGCACTAAACCCCGATGTTCAAAAACGTGTTCAGAAGGAAATTGACGAGGTTACAGAGAAAAATGGAGGAAAGGTCACTTATCAAAATATTCAAGATCTCAAATATATGGATATGGTCATTGCAGGTAGCAAATAATGACCTATAACGCTGTACCCTGCAAAGAACGAAGTTCCATAACGTGAAAAAAATTGCTCTGAAAATTGGTGAAAAATGAAATAAGTCCAACTAAAATTCTAGCTACATTTTTTTAATTTAGGACATACCTACTTAATGTTTCAATCAATATTTTTTTCCTTCTATTAATATTTTACGTCTTTTCTAGATTTCCAAATTTGAGTAGTTTAAGACATTTTGCGAAAAACAGTCGATGTTTCGTTATTCTATGAGCGCGACGTTAAAAAACTTTTATATCACATACATCACGTGTATCACGATTGCGATTTGCGCTTATAGTTCAAATAGAAGATTTTTCGCAAAATGCCTAAAACTAGGTACTCAAGTTTGGAAATCTACAAAAAGACATCAATATTAATAGAATGAAAAAAAAATTTGATTGAAATATTAAGTACCTAGGTATGTCTTAAATTTAAAAATTGTAGCTAGAATTTTAGGTGGACTTATGCCATTCTTCGCCAATTTAAAGAGAAAGTTTTCTTACGTTATGGACTTTGATGCTTTAGACAATGTCAAACGAAAAATTGTTTTCTTATAAAAATATTTTCATTATTTCAGAAACACACAGATTATGGGCACAAGTTTCATTTCTTGACCGAGTGTGTACAAAGCCCTACACACTGAAAACAAACGACGGTGATATCCATCTGGAGGTCGGAAACATCGTCCATATTCCAGTTCAACCTCTTCAACTGGATTCAAAATATTTCCCAAATCCGAAGAAGTTTGATCCCGAACGTTTCAATGATGAAAATAAAAATTCTATCGAACGATTTGCTTACATGCCTTTTGGAGTTGGACCAAGAATTTGTATAGGTAAACAAGATTGTTATTCTTTATTTTAAAAATATTTTTGACAATTGAACTAGTTTTTTTAGTAATAAAGATGGATCATTTTTTAACCACTAGTTATTTTTATTTTAGGTCAAAGGTTCGCTATTTTGGAGACTAAATTAGTATTATACCATTTGCTGAAAAACTTTGACTTTGTTGTAACCGAGAAAACTCAAATTCCATTGAAATTATCTCCCAAAAGTTTTTTGATGATCTCTGAGAGAGGGTTTAATCTAGGTTTGAAATTAAGATAGCCTACGAAAGCTAAATTGGAGAGATAGTTGAAATTATTTTTTATTTTTTTGTTGGAAGGATTGTTATATAATCAGATTTAATTTTGAAACGTTTTCTGAACCATACATTGAGTTGAAATACAAAACCGACAATCATCAAGGCGTAAAATACCAATGGTTCCTAATTCAAAATTACATAAACGTCTTGATGCCCCTTTTACCTGTAGAAGTTTGTCGGTTCTGTTTTTCATCACCCTGTTAATTAATTATTAATTAAATTAAATTTTATACCTACCTAATTATTTATGGAAACTCTATTTTTGTTTTCCATTTTTTAACATTCTAAAATAAAAAATATGAAAAATGTTGTAACAATATACATCAATATACATCACGGCGAGGTATAGGTCGCCGGTTGGTACATACGATATACCTAAGTATTAAATTTTAACATTGAATCTTCATAAGAACAAACTTAATTCCCAAGTTGACGTTGAAAGGCATATTGCTTTGTTAAGAAAATACGTCTTGAATGTTAAAGTAGCTTATTATTTAATAAAATAGTAACAAAATAACAATAATAAAAAATTATACACTAAAATAACAATAATTACATAATGAGAAAAATCCGAATTAGCTAGCTTTATCATACAAACAGATTGAGTGTATATTATGTGTTCAAAATGCCCCCCATAACAAAGCAAAGCATTAACTAAGTTTTTTGGTTTACACGTCTTGTTAACTTTTTTATATGGGAGTTCGAATAATTAGACCAGACGATTAATAATCCCCACGCGTCCCAATTCTCAATTCTTGGTTCGGTATCGGCTTGCAAAAATTTCAAAAGAACCACATTTTTACAAAAAATTGTTTCTTATCAAATTTTTATTCGTATAAAGAAGTCTGCATTGGTAAGGA
The DNA here is from genome assembly GCA_039654895.1 of Mongoloraphidia duomilia. NCBI lineage: Eukaryota > Metazoa > Arthropoda > Insecta > Raphidioptera > Raphidiidae > Mongoloraphidia > Mongoloraphidia duomilia. The sequence continues at coordinate 31,297,489 of CM077519.1, forward strand.
AATTTTTTTTAGAAGATTGTACCTATGCCGCAGCTGTTTAGATGAAAAATTTGAATCATTTCGATTTTCACTTTAGAAACTCTGTATCAATATCAATAAAATTATTTCTATTCTTTAATAATTCCAAATGAATTGATTTTTAGGTCGAAGAGTTTAATCTAGATTTAAATTTAAGATAATCAAAAATAGGGCCGGTTACATAATAATTTAAAAACAATATTTTTGATATTATTACGAAATCCGGACGTGTTTCGTCCGTCGCTAAATCAAAAAAATTTTGGAGCATACAAGTAATTCAAGAATTACAAGGCGCGATATTCATGTAGGTATTGTGTGTAAACGGTTTTACCGAACATAGGGAAAATAACACTAAGAAGATCAATTTTGTAGTAGGCTATGGCAATATGACCTAATGTAAATATGTATTGGATTACATAGAAAAAATAGTGCAATGAATTTTTTAAACAATTTTCCATAGCAACGGTTGACTATTAAGCGAAACTCGGAACCTGCTAAATAAAAAAAGTCATGAGGTGTCGTAAGATACCCGACAGAAGCTATGTTTCTTACGCATTGTATATAAAACCGAATTTATCAAAGATATAAACAATACAATTAAAAAGTTATTATTTAACCGCCATTTTGAAATCTGACGCCATTTTATTTTTTTGTGTTTTATTAAACTCTCAAATATCAATTTTCAAACGGATCTGATAATTCTTACAAAGAAGTATATACCTATGGCCGCCATTTTAAAATATGACGTCATTTTATTTTTTTGCGTTCTATAAAACTCGTCAATATCTATTTTCAAAAAGATCAGATAATTTTTACACAAAAAGTACATATTGCCGCCATTTTGAAATCTGACGTCATTTTATTTTTTTGTGTTCTATGAAACTCTCAAATACCGATTTTCAAAAGAATCGGATAATTTTTACAAAAGAGTACATATGGCCGCCATTTTTAAATCTGACGTCATTTTATTGTTTTGTGTTCTATGAAACTCTCAAATATCAATTTTCGAAAGGATCGGATAATTTTTACAAAAATGTACATACGGCCGCCAATTTGAAATCTGACGTCATTTTATTTTTTTGCGTCTGAAACTCTCAAATATCAATTTTCAAAAGGATCGGATAATTTTTAGAAAAGAGTAAAATATATTTCCGCCATTTTGAAATCTGATGTCATTTTATTTTTTTGTGTCGTATGAGACTCTCAATATCAATTTTCAAAAGGATCGGATAATTTTTACACAAAGTACATACGGCCGCCATTTTGAAATCTGATGTCATTTTATTTTTTTGTGTCCTATGAAACTCTCAAATACCGATTTTCAAAAGAATCGGATAATTTTTACAAAAAAGTACTTTTGGCCGCCATTTTTAAATCTGACGTCATTTTATTTTTTTGTGTTCTATGAAACCCTCAAATATCAATTTTCAAAAGGATCGGATAATTTTTACAAAAATGTTCATACGGCCGCCATTTTGAAATCTGACGTCATTTTATTTTTTTGTGTCTTATGAAACTCTCAAATATCAATTTTCAAAAGGATCGTATAATTTTTAGAATGGAGTACTACATATTTCCGCCATTTTGAAATCTGACGCCATTTTATTTTTTTGTGTCTCATAAAACTCGCAAATATCAATTTTCAAAAGGATCGGATAATTTTTACAAAAAAGTATATATAATGGCCGCCATTTTGAAATCTGACGTCATTTTATTTTTTTGTGTCCTATGAAACTCTCAAATATCAATTTTCAAAAGGATCTGATAATTCTTACAAAAAAGTACATATGGCCGCCATTTTGAAATCTGGCACCATTTATTTTTTTTGTGTCCTATAAAACTCTCAAATATTAATTTTCAAAAGATTCGCATAATTTTTACAAAAAAGTACATATTGCCGCCATTTTGAAACCTGACGCCATTTTATTTTTTTGTGTCCTATAGAACTCTCAAATATTAATTTTCAAAAGGATCGGATAATTTTTGCAAAAGTGACGTTACACTACTTCGTGACGTGACGTTTCACTTTTTATTATTTAGGTCCCCATCTGAAACGTGTGTTAAGAAGCATAGCTTCAAATAAAAATAGGTAAAAAAACTTTTAAGTTAAACGGTTTTATAAATGTTTTAAAAAGAAAAAAATAATATTTAATTTAGGTTCATAAGTATAAAAGCGTGCGTCGTAAACTCTATGATAATTTATTACAGTCACGACCCACGCTTTTATACTAATGAACCTAAATTAAATTTTATTTTTTTCTTTTTAGTACATTTATAAAACAGTTTAACTTAAAAGTTTTTATCTATTTTAATTTTTTAGTATGCTTTATTTCCTTTGTCTGATTTTATAACATTTATCCGATCCACTGAAACGTTACCGGAGAAAGACCTTTTGCCTGTGAAAATTCAAAAGTACGATTTGCACCCGGACGAAAGCCGGACCGGTCAGCTAGTTATCATAATATTGTATTGTCACCGGAGTTACACATGTGTGCAAAATTTCAAGTCAATCGGATCACGGGAGGTGGGTGAAAATTCAAAAGTACGATTTACACCCGGACGAAAGCCGGGCCAGTCAGCTAGTTACCATAAATTGTATTGTCACCGGAGCTACACATGTGTGCAAAATTTCAACTCAATCGGATCATAGGAAGTGGGTGAAAATTCAAAAGTACGATTTGCACCCGGACGAAAGCCGGGCCGGGGAGCTAGTTACCATAATATTGTGTTGTCACCGGAGCTACACATGTGTGCAAAATTTCAACTCAATCGGATCATAGGAAGTGGGTGAAAGTTCAAAAGTACGATTTACGCCCGGACGAACCGGGCCGGTCAGTTAGTTACCATAATATTGTTTTGTCACCGGAGCTACACATGTGTGCAAAATTTCAACTCAGTCGGTCGCAAGATTTGTAACAAATATACGGGATCAAGCTAAATAAAACCACCGTTTAAAAAACAAAGCATCTACTACCTACTTACTTTTGCGTGATGCCAAAATATTTTAAAACTCGCAGTCGCATAAGAAGTTATTTACTTGAAAAAAAAATCATGTAAATCGGATCAGTGGTTCTCGACTCTCGAGTTATAAGCGTACAAAGGGACATACAGACAGAGAAAGTCAAATTGTTCGGGAAGGTATGAACGTCGAGAAATTTTGGTCCGATCCCTAGGTCTCGCCATCCGATCGACGTCAATAATTAGTTACACGTCATTTTAACTCAGTAGGCCAGGGTTTTTAAACTTAAATTCAAACATCAGCAGTCAAAAAATTGAACAAGCCGTGAGGTGGGTCGTTTATTAGGACTAAAGTGCGACCCTTGAGGTCCACACGACGAACTTCCCAGTTTGATAAATATTTAATAATAATAATTAAATTAGATATTACACAGAAAAGTAATCATTTCAATCATTAAAACATCAATAATTTAAAAAAAAAAAAAAAAAAAAAAAAACGGCTGAACCGATTTTTATAAAATTTATGTCGGATCAAAATGACGTTAACACGCCTCGATTGACACCCTTACGAAGTCGATATAATTTTTTATTCGCGAGATTTTGTGTAAAATCTACTTTTTTGGAGGTTATTTGGTTAAGAAAAAAGAACGGCTGAACCGATTTTAAAAAAAAATTTCTTTCAGATCATATATACGTTAATACGCGTCGATTGGCACCCTAACGTAGTCGATATCATTTTTCGTTCTCGAGATTTCGTCTTTGAAAGAAATGTACACATACGTACGTACGTACGTACGTACGTACACACACACACACACACACACAGACATCTTTCTAAAAGTAGTGTAAAAATAGTGTAGTGACCTTGAAACATAAAAATTTTTTTTGCTTTTTGATTTCGATTTTCGGACCCATTACAATAACTTCCAGTGGGAAGTTAATAACTATATTAAAAAAAACTCGGGTCGCAGTGCCAAACCCTGCCGACAATATAGTGTATTTGCTAATACAGGCCTTGTGGCTTTATTATGTAAACTTAAGTTTGTTTTTGGACAAAATAAAAAATTTAACCCCTTAATACATCCCTTAAAATAAATAAATTTTTCTAAATTTCAATATTAGACATGGATTTTATCAGTACACCCAATTAAATACACCCTTCCATAAGTAAATCCGTATCAACAAACTAGTGTTTTCATAAAATTTGAAAGTCCGGTCCTGTCGGGCCGATTTTATTAAAATTTTAGCAGCACATTTTAATCTTCACTAAAGGGTTAAATTTCAATTTTGAAATGATTCTGAGAATTTTTTCGGTATTTTTGGGCTCAAAAACTTTTTTCAACCCCTAAAAACTACCCTTAAAATGGTCCGATCGGGCCCATTTTAAATAGGCTTCGTGCGGTAATGGGTTCCAATGTGTGTACCAAATTTCGTTTAAATCGATTAAGTCTGTCGAGAGTTATCGTGTACACACATATATATATAAATATATATATAAATATATATATAAATATATATATATATATATATATATATATACATACATATATACATAAACATTTTCAAAAATGGTGGCAAACTGTTCAGGAGCCTATGAAACGTCGAGAAATTTTGGTCCGACCCCTAGGTCCCGCCATCCGACCGACGCCAATAGTGTATGTGCCATATTATGGCAAATACACTAATAATGCAATATAAGACAGAGCATACGCTATCTTCCAATATCCATATCACACTGTGCAACAGACAAGGACAACCGAAACAAGTTCGCGATTTATTAGATAAAGTCGCATTTATTTCGTTTAATAATCATATAAATCTGTATAAAAAAACTGTTTTGACACAATATTATACATGAAATCTATCTAAAATTTTCTGCTCTTTCGTTTAAGACAGGTTTCGAATCGATCTGACTTAAATTGAGCAAACTATAAGTAAAAAACACCGTTTTTTCTAATTTGCTCCCCACTGGGGCCAAAATTCAAAAATCGGGCGACGTTAGGATCAAATAGACCCCGAGAGGAATCGAACAAAAAAAAGTTTTTAATAATCGGTTAACCCGTTCGGGCTGTACGACTGATACAAAAAATCCGTTACAGATTCACAGATTGACAGATTCACAGATTCACAGACAAAGCGAGTGTATATAGGCGCTTCTAGCTTCGCTTAGATCGCGCCTAAAAAGCGTACTCGATATCGAAACCCGCCGAGAGAGCATATTCTGTAAAAATCTTCTCCTTCTTTATCTGATTATTATTTACGAGATTTTTTGTTATTATCATTGATTCGAAGAATATTATTTATAAATAGTAATTATTTTGTTGATAATAATAAATTTTCTTTGTGTATTCTTATTATTAAATAAACACTTATTATTTGACACATAATTCAATTATTATAAAAACAAGTTTTAAATATTGATAATTATTATTAATCTTGTTAAACATTATGTTCTCTACAATTTTTATTTAGAATATTTCCTTGAAGTAAAAATAGTGTACGAGCTACTGTTTGTCAACAATGATTTTAATTTTTTCTTATCTCATAAACTATTCGTACAATCAAATAATAATTAATGCTATTAGCGATCTTGTTGAGCATTATATTGTCTACCTATAATTTTTATTTAAAACTTTTATTTTAGCAACAATAGTTTACTGGCTACAGCTCGTCAAAAATTATGATTTTTTTTAAATATCTCAAACTATTCACAGTTCACTCAAATATGCTATTTAGTCCAGTCACAAGAGATTAAAGAGGGGGGTCCACCTTGCGTTTTGTGCAGCAAATGATTTTATTTTTTTGTGTCCTCAAGGATATTTAGGAGATGTCAAATAAGTTGGCGACCTTTAAAACAGGGCGGGGTCGGGGCGGGGGAGTTTTGGTGAGCTAAAAACCACGATTTTTTGCACTTTTTTCGGTTTTTTGTTTATAACATAAAAACGGCTAGTCCTATTGAAAAAATGCTCCTATTCAAAATTAAAGGGCACAAAATTTACTTCAGTATGCACTTAGAAAATCGCCAAAATTTACCAAAATGAAAAAAGCATTTTTTCAAGCTTTTAACTATTGAAAAACTCGAATAGCCTATAACGTTCCTTAATAAACGGGCTATCTAACAATAAAAAAATTTTCAAATCGGAATACCGACATTTTCGTCTGCAAATTGAAATATATGCTTAAAACAGTCGCCGTAACAACATATTAAAATTTGAACCTTGAACTAATGATATAAATTTCATCGGGTACATAACACGTTTAGGGTGATCTGCCACCCCTTTAATACTGACCAATCAATCTGCAAATATTATAATGGCATTAATTGGGTCACCGACAAGCTATACAAACAATTTCAGCCTTGAAGCAATAATAATTGTGACCATTTTTTTTGTTACATGTTGGGGGCGGTCTGCATCCCTTCCAAACCGCTGTCTAGCAAAATTCTTTACACAGGACACTTTAATACGCCTCCCTCAAAATTTTCACAAAAATAAGGCCTTGAATAAATAACACCAAAAAAATGTTACTAGCTCTTGGTCTACAATGTTGGACCACGGAATGGTCATTACTGATACAAATTTCTGAAGATTCACGTAGTAAAAGTGAGAGTGCGTCGAATAATTAAATAAATTAATGACTGAATGAAATTTTTCTGAATAAAAGAATTAATTATAAATGAATGACTGACAAAATTTTGAATAAAATAAAATTCTCAATTTATACTGACTTAAGAATTTTGAAGTGAACAAATTATATTATTACTGACTGAAAGAATTTCGAAATAAATATTTGGTTATAGGAATGACTGACTGAATAGTAGTTACGCAAATAAATAAAATATTTATAACGGAGGAAATGAGGTTTTGAAAATACTGTGTTGATTAACTTAATAATAAAAGATATAAATTAAGTGCATTTTCAGATATTGACGATAATGTTGAATAAAAAATAATAAAAGGGATAATTATAATAAAAGAAACAAAAACAATATTATTGGTGTCCAGAGTTGTTATTGTAGTAAGTTTGAAGTTTTTTTCAGGAAGTGCATTAGTTAGATAACCGTTGACAAGGTTCGAGTTTTCGGTTGAAATACAATTAAACAAGAATTGCGATACGCGTAGTAAACGCTACGCAAATTCATTACTTGATATTCGGTCAAAGATTGAAGGTGTCTGCTCCACGGGGATCTTAGAACGAGAGATCGATCGTTTCCCCTGAGGCGGTATCCTAGGGATTGCGACCGAAGTTCTCAAGGAGGTTCTATCGATTTCCTAAGAATAACAAATCAAGTAAAAAACACTCACACACTATTACACACACGGAAAGTGGAGGCCCGGGAATTGAATTTATTCGTTTTTTCCAGCTGACGCAATCCAACATACCCGCTCTAAATTCACGGAAGTCACGTACCTCCTGAAAGGTGTGATATACGCACATAGTCAAATTCGCATTAAAAAACTAGGTACGACGTAGGCTTCGTTAGCCGAATCAAACCACAAATACAAAACATTCGTATATCTCGCGGAAAGTGGAGGCCCGGGGATTGAATTTATTCGTTTTCTGCAGCTGACGCAATTTAACAGACACACTCTAAGTTCACGGAAGTCACGTACCTTCTGAAAGGAGTGACACCACCTTTAAATTCACACAGAAAAAACGTGGGATTTCGCGTTGTCAGAAGTAAAAGAACGAAAGATAAAAAGTAGATAAGAATGGTAGTATAAAAGCCGTCAACCACAAGGCCGTGGGACCTCGTTGACATATGGGCATTCAAATTCCCAAGTTAAGAAAGGATTTTTCATAATCTGTTCGTAACTTCTGGTGTTATTGATTTCTGAACCTAGTCGGTTAAGTTGCTTCGGAGAATCATCTCAGCTGACAGACAGGGATAAAGAAGTTCAGTGAGAATCGGTTTTTCACCCCCTAAGAAAAAGGAAAAAACGCGGTCGGTGAAAAGCAGACACGCGACAATTTGTTAGTATTTGTGTGTGGGTAATACACATACTATCAAAAATACTAAATTTTTAACTTGGTAACCATGGATACAAAGACCATAGATAACATAACATAACGGCGTCACACGCGTTTAGATTCTTTTAGCGCGTCATTGGAACTGAGTGTAAAAAATAATTTTTATTTAAATATAACTTTATATTAGAAATCGTGTCCATCGTGATTATAATAAAATTAAGCAAAATCGCAGGATAGTGGACAATATAATTTATTAAATTAAATGTACGACGTTTCGTCTATAGATTTAGACTTTTTCAAGTACATACATAAAAATAACAATATTTATGAAAATTAATATTAATTACTAACCATAGCAATTAACATAAGATAGGGTACATAAGACAAAAACATGGTAACAAATTATGTTGACTATAAATTTTAACAATCAATAATAATAATAATACAAAAGTTAGAATAATTTCATAATATAATTGTACTGACTACTTAAATTTTGAGTGTCTGTTCTATAATTGATTGAATTGTTTTTTCTAATAAAACACATTTCACTGATATTGCGTTTCTTCCAATTTGACTCTTTATCTAATATTTGAACTTCATTGAAAAGAAATTTATGCCCAGTGTCGAAATGATGAGATGACAACGCCGTCTTATTATCACTTAATAAGTTTATGTTTCTACAGTCCATTTTGTGCTGATAAATTCTATTTTTTAATAACTGTTTTGTTTGCCCCACATAGCATTTATTACATTCACAAGGTATTTTATAAATAATATTAGATTGATGTGAGATAGGCGTCTTATCTTTAAGTCTTGTGAATAACTTATCCAATTTATTTAAGTTATAAAACACCAACTTAATATTTGTGTCCGAAAATAATCTGTTGATCTTATAAGACAAGTTCTTCACAAATGGAAATCTAACATAAATCTTAGTAGACTTAGTTCTTTCATCCACAGTATCCAACGTGTTATTTAGGTGATTTTGGTCCTCTATAAACTTATTAACGCATTGATGTATAAAGTTGACAGGGTAATTATTAGCTTTTAAGATATTTTCAACTTTCTTAAAATTGTCCTTATGGTAGTCTTGGTGACTTAATTTTGTTACCCTGTGTAACAAGCTTTTTATAACACTAATTTTCTGCTGCACTGGATGGTTTGATCGAAAATTCAGAAGCCTGCCTGAATGGGAAGGTTTCATATACCAATTCGTTTTTAATTCTCCCGAAGCTGAGCGTGTTACTAAGGTGTCCAAAAATGGAATTGATTTATCAACTTCTTTCTCCATAGTGAATTGAATCTTTTCATTAAACTGATTGAACCTTTGTAATAAATCATCAATTTTATTTTCGGGAACTGCAATGAAAGTGTCATCCACGTAAACTTTTAGTATCGGAATATAATTTGTTACCATGTTTTTGTCTTATGTACCCTATCTTATGTTAATTGCTATGGTTAGTAATTAATATTAATTTTCATAAATATTGTTATTTTTATGTATGTACTTGAAAAAGTCTAAATCTATAGACGAAACGTCGTACATTTAATTTAATAAATTATATTGTCCACTATCCTGCGATTTTGCTTAATTTTAAATATAACTTTTTAATTATTAAGTAAAAAAATTAAATAAATACAGTTTTGCTATAAAACTTGTATGTGATCATTCCATTTAAGTAAAAAAATTCATTTAAAAACCCAATCAAGCGTATTTATGAAAATTTTCAAGATTTTAATTGATCAACAATTCACGATGAGCATATTTTTGCGTGTTTTATGAGAAAACTGTCAAACTACTAAATTTCTTAGGGCCGGTTTTACAATATGAGTTTAAAGCCAATTTAAGTGAACCGAGTTAAGAGTTTAAAATTAAGCTTAGTTTATATTACTTTTTTGTATCAGTAACGGCTTAGCCGATTTTAAAAACTTTTTTTGTTCGATTCCTTTCGAGGCCTAGCTGTGCCTGATGTCGCCAGATTTTTGAATTTCGCTTAATTAAAATCAGAATGACTCGCAATCTATCTTAAACGAAAGAGGAGAAATCTCTACACATTTTTAGGGTTCCGTACCTTAATAAGAAAAAAAACGGAACCCTTATAGGATAACTGGTTTGTCCGTCTGGCTGGGTATCCGTCTGTCAAGACCCATTTTCTCAGGAACGGATAGAGATAGCAAGTTGAAATTAATAAGAAATACTAAGGTCTACGGTCCCTTGGAGGTGTAAAAAAATTCAAGCTTCTAAGTCTAACGCAATAAAAAGATACGGCCATTTTGTTACCTATTTTGATACTCGCAAACTCACTTATCAAAACCCATAGGGTACTTTCTGTGGACCTAGAATCATGAAATTTGGCAAAAAGCAAGGTCTCGCAGCACAAGTAAATGGAAAAATACGAAAATGACAAAAAGTAAAAATTAAAGGGGGTCCTATACCTATTTTGATACTCGTAAACTCACTCATCAAAAACCTATAGGGTACTTCCCGTTGACCTAGAGTCATGACATTTGGCAAAAAGCAAGATCTCACAGTACAAGTAAAGGGAAAAATCCTAAAATCACAGAAAGTAAAAATTAAAGGAGGTCCTATATCTATTTTGGTATTCGCAAACTCCCTCATCAAAAATCTATAGGGTACTTCCCGTTGAACTAGAATCATGAAATTTGGCAAAAAGCAAGGTCTCGCAGCACAAGTAAAGGGAAAAATCCGAAAATCACAAAAAGTAAAAATTAAAGGGGGTCCGCACGCAAAAACGGAAAAACCTTTTAAAGGCTGTATTGATATTCGTTCGCTCGAATATTATTAATACATTTCCCACTCGCTTCGCTCATTCGCTCGAATGCCTCTAAATTATATGAAATACACGTACAACAACTCGCCAAAGTTTCATCGTAATCGAATGAGTGGTTTCGGAGATCACTTTTTTCTCTCGGGCGAAGCCTGACCGGACGATTTTATAATGCAGAAACCTTCGCGGGCGTGCGCACAACAACTCACCAACGTTTTATCGCAATCGGATAAGTGGTTTCGGAGATCACTTTTTTCACTCGGGCGAAGCCGGACCGGACGGGACAATTTTATAATTCAGAAACCTTCGCGGGCGTACGTATAACCATTCAGGAAAGTTTCATCGCGATCGGATAAGTTGTTTCGTAGATCACTTTTTTCACTCGGGTGAAGCCGGACCGGACAATTTTATAATTCAGAAACCTTCGCGGACGTGCGCACAACAACTCACCAAAGTTTCATCGCGATCAGATGAGTGGTTTCGGAGATCACTTTCTTCACTCGGGTGAAGCCGGACCGGAAATTATATAATTCAGAAACCTTCTTGGGCGTGCGCACAACAACTCACTAAAGTTTCATCGCAATCGGTTGAACTGTGTAGAAATTAGGAGTCCATAAACAATATACAAACATTGTTACTTAATAATTAGGAAGTTTTCCTTTTTTATTTTTTTGGTCAAACAACAAAGTTATGTCACTTCAAAGTTTGAATTTGACAATTCTCCAAGAAATTCCGTTTTCAGTTCGGGTGACGTCACGCGGTAAGATATTTTCAGTTTGTATGTGTGGTAATTTAACATGGTAACATCCGATAAATCTCTTTCTTTAAACTCGTAAATTGTTATGGAAATACTAAAGACAAACCAGTTGATGACGGCAAATATTGACATAGGTATTTAAATTTTTGACAGTTAATTTTATTTTAATATGACTAGAAAAGTCTGTACTACTAAGTAACTTAAGTTCTAATTACTTACAAAGCTAAAAAACAGCAAACTTGTACCGCGTGATATCATATTCAAAAATCAGTTTCGTTTGCGACCCCACTTATAGTGAGGTAGCTTAGAGCTGTATTTCAAGATTACCGATACATGGCGGATAAAAGCATCAAATTTGACATGATGGTACCTTAGGGTATGCTAATAAATGTTAGCCTAGGAACCATCTGAGATTTCTAAAAGACAACTTTTGGCGCCCGAAAAACCATAAAATTTTTCCACCTTTTTATTACTTATTTCGAAATATCTCAGAAACGGTCGACATAAGCAATTCTTCCATTATGTAATGTTTTAAAGAGGATTACTTTTTATACAATTTTCATTCCTACAACTTTTCTGTGGTACTGATGGTAACCACGCTACAGCTTCTTGAAAATCACGCACTTTTTGTAACCTTGGTAACCAATTGTTATAATGTTAAGTCCTTTTCAATAGCTTTATTTATTGTGTTCTTCATCGAATTTTAAATTGAAAATAACTATGTTCATAAAGCAAGGAACGCCCTAAACCGTGCTTTTTGTCCCATTTCGATATCTTTAAAAATTGGGAAGCTATAGACAGTCAAAGTTGAAATCATTACAGAGTTTTACGTGTTCTTTTTAATAGCGGTCTGCCTGGCACCGATTTCAAAAGATGGCGCTACCATATGTCATTTATCCCAATTTTTTTATCACGAAATCAGCTTTTATATAAACAATACAATAAGGCTTTTAAATATAAGTTACAATATGGCATGGATAACACTGAAGATAAAACTAGCTTAGTTAAACACTGTATAGAAAATGACCACACATTCGATTTTCAAAATGTGAAAATATTGCATAAGGAAAACAATTTAACAAAAAGACTGTTTTTAGAAATGTTTTACATTAAAAAACATAATAATACTGCAATCAACAAAAAAACTGATATTGAAAAACTAAGCAATGTACCTATATGACAGCATCCTAAAATGATTGTTTGACCAATATATTACTGACTGCACAATTTGAAGGACAAATTTTTATAATAGAGGTTATTGGGGTTAAGACATCAATTTTGTGTATCAAATAACTAGCATTTTAATTCATAGTTTTTTAAATTAGCGAAAGCATAGTTTAATATTTTAAATTTTTAAAAAATTTTTAGATTTCAATTTTTAATTAATGAGATATACTCTTAAAAAGTTTTATTTGGACAAAATTAATTTTAAACTAAGTAATGCATGTTTTTAAATTTGTGACGGTTCACTAAAATATTTAAGGTAATTAAAAATATTTATTTGATATCCAAAAAATTTTTTAAAATAATTTTTTTCTACATTTAAGATTTATAGGCGGGGAGCCGGTGACACTGAAAGCCCCGTCATCGCGGATTGGAAAAATTTTAATGCTAATTAATAGTTTTGAAGTATACGAACTCCATAAGCTTGGTATGCGTGGTTTTATTAAGCCGAAGGAATGTTTAAAAAAATTTATTATATAATAAATAATAAAATGTTTTTCCATCATCGCGGATTCTAATTATTTTTAATTATATTAATAGTAAATTTCATTATCTTTCGAAATCTATTCACGCAAACCACTTTTTCTAGCCGGAAAGGTGTGGCATACCTCTTCAAAGTTTGTGATGACCGGGAAATTTGCTCCACCATACGTGCAACCTTTTTTTTTTTTTTATTTTGTTCTTCGCGATCTAAATTTTAATAATATCTTGGTATGCGGGCTCAAAAACCGCCGGAAGTGCCCCGCATACCAGCTTTAATCTATAGAATCGAGTCACATCTACTACTCAATGTATCACGATTAGTTTATTCTTTTAAGAGTAAATGCTTTGATGTGAGGAGATGCTATATTTTTTTATAAATTACAGATTCTACATGGATAAATATGATGCAAGGAATGATGGGAGGATTTTGGATAGTACAATGATAGGAAAAGTTAAAACAATGAACAAGATTTTATGCTATAAAATAGATTTTTTATTCAAACTCATCAATATCAATTTCATCAATATTACAGCGACTTTCATCTTCCGATTCTTCATGTTCTTCTTGATTTAATTCGTCCCTGAGAATTTCTTCGACTTTTGAAGGTGCTGCTGGACCTTTATACCATAATGGTTCCAATTGATTATTTTCATTTATTTGCCATCCACATTCTGTTGGCTCATATGGAATACACACTGGTTCTGTAGCATTTTGCCACATTTTGTTTATAAAAATCGTACGCAAAATTTTTTGCGACAATGTTTTCCAGCACGGAGGAATATATAGGTATACATCTCTTCATTGCCTGAACTGTATATACGTACTATAGCAGATGAGGGATTCCAACCAAGGTCGAAATCTGTTTTTCACTTGTTTAAAAACTATAAAAGCTATTATAATCGATAGAACTTACCGTTAGAACAGCATCCTAAATTGAAAGACGTCATTCATTAAAAAAAAAAAGATACAAAAGTAATTAAAAAAAAAAGAAAATAACTTATTCATAATATAAAAGTATAATTATAAAACACAAAATAATAATACTCTAAAAAGAATAAACTAACCGTAATACATTGAGTAGTAGATGTGACTTGATTGTATAGGTTAAAGCTGGTATGCGGGGCACTTCCGGCGGTTTTTGAGCCCGCATACCAAGATATTATTAAAATTTAGATCGCGAAGAACAAAATAAAAAAAAAAAAAGGTTGCACGTATGGTGGAGCAAATTTCCCCGTCATCACAAACTTTGAAGAGGTATGCCACACCTTTCCGGCTAGAAAAAGTGGTTTGCGTGAATAGATTTCGAAAGATAATGAAATTTACTATTAATATAATTAAAAATAATTAGAATCCGCGATGATGGAAAAACATTTTATTATTTATTATATAATAAATTTTTTTAAACATTCCTTCGGCTTAATAAAACTTCGCATACCAAGCTTATGGAGTTCGTATACTTCAAAACTGTTAATTAGCATTAAAATTTTTCCAATCCGCGATGCGGGGCTTTCAGTGTCACCGGCTCCTGGACTATTAGGTATAGTTTAGAGTAATTCATTGTACTATTTTTGGTTATAGGTCCTGAGGAAGGCAAAAAATGTTTGCCGAAACGTTGGCCATTAAAAATGATTAGTGAATAACTGTTTTTAAATTATAAGCCTTGTATCCTGTTGTTACTTTATCCAATAAACAATACAGTCAATTTGTGAGATCTGTAAGATTCTATAGATGATATTCTTGGTATTAAACATATTTGGGGTCATGTATTGAAATTAATAAAAGTAGGATTGCAGATTGAACTTGAAATATTTTTTTCAATGAAAAGGGATTTTTAGACATTTAAAAAATACTTTGAAAGACAACAAATGGATATGCTAAAGTTCAAGACGAAACTGTTAATAATAACAGCAGACTGTTGTATAAAAAGTCACTAATGACAGATAATGCAACTGCAGTGTTATCAATAACTAAAAAAGTGTTAGCTATTGTCTAAGAAATGACGCTACGTACGTTTTGTTTACATCTTGATTTATGGTATAAATGTCAGTTTTCGATTTCTTGTTCAGTTCGTGTTTTTCAAAGATTTTGTGATTGATTTTGTTTTCTAAATAGATTTTTTTTCAAGGCAACGGGTTGCTATGAATATGAATAATCAATTTTCAATTAACATGAAAACATAAAAAGTATCGAATTCAAAGATGTTCTAAATATGACAACTTAAATTATCAAATTTTCCTCTTGAGAAATTTATTTGATTGTGTAAAGTTGGTACCACGCACACAATTGCCAAATTGAGATTAGATTTTTTATATTTTCCAGGTTTTTCTGAAAAAAATAGTAGAGTAACCATGGAAATGGGAAGAAATAATCGAAATCCAAAACGACGTAAATTTTTAAAAATATTAGTATCATTTTATAGACTGTTATGCATGAATTTTCTTCGATTTGTTATTTATTTTATTCATTTTACAAGTAAGAATAGTGAAATGAAATAATTAACTAATGAAACTTTTCATATCGCTTATTACAAAAATGACACCACAGAAATTTTATTTAAAATAAAAAAGCACAAAGTAAATTTATATAGGTAATAAAAAGTGACATGACATTCACATTATTATAAAAAATTATAAATTCACTTGGCACTTTTAAATCTTTATTATACTTCAATTATTCTACTTTTGGGCATTTCAGACGTATTATAATTGCCTAATTCCAAGATCTGTCATAGAGTTTTTTTTCTAATAGGAGAAATTTCATAAATGCTTTCTTCTTGACTCAGATTTTATTTATACATTTTTTTGCACATGTTCCGTAAGATTTCATAAATGTCCTTTTTTATTAATTTTCTGCTCTGAAATTATAATTTTTCAACTTTCAACTCAACATTACTAACTATTTATGACACGCCTCTTCGAGCTCAAAAACCTGAAAATTGCTGATAACAACACTATTTTAATTTTTGAAAAGCTATAACTTTTGAACGCGTTGTTCGATTTTGATCTGTAAAACGGCATTCGACGCAGTTTTTTAAGCTCTAAAAATATTGTAAGAAGTACAAAATCGATTAGTTGAGAAATCTCGAAGTTATTTTGAAAAAACACTTTTTTCGAAATTTGTTGACTACGATATCTCTCGAACGGATTAACCGATTTTGATCCGCTTAGCGGCATTCGACGCAGTTTTCAGAGGGGAAGAGCTGATTAGATTATGAAATCAATCGGTATAATATTCTAGAAGTTATTTTGAAACAAACATCGTTTTAACAACTTTTTTTTAGGTTTTCTTGGAATTTCTCAAAATCTATTAGGCCGAATCGGTTCAAATTTTCAGAAAATCTAAGTTCAGTGAAACCCTTTCGAATGCCGTAAATCGCGATTCGATCGGCAGCAGTTAAAAAGTTATGAGAGGTTTACATACACACACACACACACACAGCAATACTGACATCATCGTAAAAATAGTCAGAATAGCTTCCTAGGATCACAAAACGTTGAAATCTGATGAAAACTCGATTTTCGAAAATCGGGGTGAAATCAATAACTTCTCTATTTTTGAAAATTTTCAATTTTTTTAGCGAGAAGTTAAAAAAATTCGTCTAGGGATCCATAGGAAATTTAACGCCCTAAACGATGTATCTCGAGAACTTCAGACTTTTTTAAATTATAAACATTTAAGCTCAAGCGAATTGAATGAAAAATTGCCAAATAGAAGAAAAAAACTGATTTTGAAGTAAACTTAAATGCTTATAAGTTGAACATTTTTTAAGTTATCAAAAACATCGTTTGGGCGTTAAATTTCCTATGGATTTCTAGACGGATTTTTTTTATTCGGTATGGAAGGTACTCGAAACGCGTGTTAAAAAGAACACGTAAAACTCTGTGATGATTTCAACTTTGACTGTCTATACTCTATAGCTTCTCAATTTTTAAAGATATCGAAATGGGACAAAAAGCACGGTTTAGGGCGTTCCTTGCTCTATGAACATAGTGTATTTTCAATTTAAAATTCCTTGAAGAACACAATAAATAAAGCTATTGAAAAGGACTTAACATTATAACAATTGGTTACCAAGGTTACAAAAAGTTTATATTAGAAATCGTGTCCATCGTGATTATAATAAAATTAAGAAAAATCGCAGGATAGTGGACAAAATATTTACATTTAATTAAATAAATCCAATATTTTGTCCACTATCCTGCGATTTTTCTTAATTTTGTTACAAAAAGTGCGTGATTTTCAAGAAACTGTAGCGCGCTTACCATCAGTACTACAGAAAAAAATGTGTTTTAAAGAGCACCAACAGCTAAGGTTATTTGGGCCTAGCACCAATTCATATTTTCAATTCATTATTTATTTTTTTTAATAATAAATTGAAAATCCAATTGACACTTTTACCAGCTCTCGGGCTAGAACCCGGGAACTGGGGACTTGTAATAGAGGAACCATAGCAACGCCATGTAAACAACAGCACTGTTACTCGTTCGGCTATTCTCAAGCCCTAGTACTACAGAAAAGTTGTGGGAATGAAAATTATAGGAAATATAATCCTCTTTAAAACATTACATAATGGAAGAATTGCTTAAGTCGACCGTTTCTGAGATATTTCGAAAAAGTAATAAAGGTGGTAAAATTTCGTGGTTTTTCGGGCGCCAAAGTTGTCTTTTAGAAATCTCAGATGGCTTATAGGCTAACATTTATTAGTATACCCTAAGGTACCATCACACCAAATTTGGTGCTTTTATCCGCATGGTATCGATAATTTCACAAAGCCACCGCACTATTACAAGAAATTAAATATCTCCGTTGAAAATAAGATATCAAAATAATTTTTTCAGAATTTTTAAAGTTATCTTCATCACAATGATGTGACAGTATCAGAATTAGTATTTTCGTCCAATGGAAACTTCCCAAATGACTTTTATACATGTACTAGCCGTTACCCGTGGCTTCGGCCACGTATTTGTCGATTTATTATTTATTAACCTCCCCGCGAGAATTTCTCCTCCTCCTCGTTCACTTGGATTTTATTAATATATTACTCACTCGCTTCGCTCTTTCGCTCGAATATTATTAGTGTATTTGTCAAATGGCACATACACTATTGGCGTCGGTCGAATGGCGGGACCTAGGGGTCGGACCAAAATTTCTCGACGTTTCATAGCCTCCTGAACACTTTGGCACCATTTTTGGAAATGTCTATTTATATATGATATATATATATGTGTACGGGCTATAACTTTCGAAAGAGTTAATTGATTTTGACGAAATTTGGTAGACACGTTGGAATCCATCACCGCACGAAGCCTATTTAAAATGGGCCCAATCGAACCATATTAAGGGTGGTTTTTAGGGGTTGAAAAATGTTTTTGGGCCCAAAAATGCCGAAAAAATTCTCAGAATCGTTTCAACATTGAAATTTAACCCTTTAGTAACGATTAAAATGTGCTACTAAAATTTTAATAAAATCGGCCCGACAGAACCGGACTTACAAATTTTATGAAAACACTAGTTTGCGGAAAGTGCTTTACTTACTGAAGGATGTATTTAATTGGTACCGAGGTTGCATTGATAAAAATATTGAAATTAAGAAAAAAAATATTATTTTAAGGGATGTATTAAGGGGTTAAATTTTTTTTTTTGGTCAAAAACAAACTTAAGTTCACATAATAAAGCCACAATTATTAGCAAATACACTATATTGTCGGCAGGGTTTTGGCACTGCGACCCGAGTTTTTTTTATATATTACTGACTCGCTTCGGTCGTTCGTTCGAATTTTATTAATACATTACTTACTTGCTTCGCTCGTTCGTTATGAACGAAACTCCGCTCTGACGCGCTAAGCGATAATAGAGCACATCCGCTAGACGTAGTGTAGCGGCATGTGCAATAAGAATAGGAAAAAATCCCGTTGTTTTTCAAAGCGATTTCTTTTGAAAAACGACGGGATTTTTTTTTAAATCACAGATGTTTGAATTTTCTTGTTACTTGTACGCGAATCCCAGCCTGCATACTAAATTTCAGCTTTCTAGAACTACGGAAAACACCCTAAATTTTTGATGACCGATGAGTGAGTAAGTGAGTAAGTCAGTGAATGAGTGAGTATGTGACGAAATAGCGAAACTTTGATGGCAGATATTTTCTGAACTATATTCATTAGAAACTAGTAACTTGGGGATTTAGTTAATATGTGTAATATGTACAATCTCTAACGTAATTATCATGTCTCTGCTTGCATTTGTAACAGAGATATTGAAAGTTTAAAAGTGCCTCGAGTTACTTCGAGAAAAGGGGTGGTGTGAAGTTAGCCCCGCAACTTTCGAAAAAATGATTTTTTTTCGGAGTTCTGGATTCGTTTCCATGAGTTCTGGAGTTCTTTGTAGGTTTAAACAATAGTTCTGGCATTTATCTAGCGATTATTCGAACTTGAAAATATGAGGGGCTAGGTTCACGCTGCCCCCCAAAGTTGAAAAAATTCAATTTTTTTTGGAGTTCTGAGTAGCCCTCCAATAGTTCTGGAGTTCTTTATAGTTTTGAGCAATAGTTCCGTTCGTTAAAACGTACAAATTGAAAATTTAAATGTCATTTTGAAAAAAAAAATTGCCCAGCATTCCTCTAATTTTGCTTGGATCAAAAAAAGTCATTTGAAGTATCGCTAGAACTCTTAGAGGGCTACTCAGAACTCCAAAGAAAAAAATCGAAATTAAAAAAAAAAATTTTTTTGTCATCGGGCTAGGTACCTAGCCCCTCAAAGTTGAAAAAAATCAATTTTTTTTGTAGTTCTGAGTAGCCCTCCAATAGTTCTGGAGTTCTTTATAGTTTTGAGCAATAGTTCCGTTCGTTAAAACGTACAAATTGAAAATTTAAAAGTTCATTTTGAAAAAAAAAATTGCCCAGCATTCCTCTAATTTTGCTTGGATCAAAAAAAGTCATTTGAAGTATCGCTAGAACTCTTAGAGGGCTACTCAGAACTCCAAAGAAAAAAATCGAAATTAAAAAAAAAAATTTTTGTTATCGAGCTAGGTACCTAGCCCCTCAAAGTTGAAACAAATCAATTTTTTTTGGAGTTCTAAGTAGCCCTACAATAGTTCTGGAGTTCTTTATAGTTTTTAGCAATAGTTCCGTTCGTTAAAACGGACAAAATGAAAATTGAAAATTTCATTTTGAAAAAAAAAATTGCCCAGCATTCCTCTAATTTTGCTCGGATCAAAAAAAGTCATTTGAAGTATCGCTAGAACTCTTAGAGGGCTACTCAGAACTCCAAAGAAAAAAATCGAAATTAAAAAAAAAAATTTTTGGTATCGAGCTAGGTATCTAGCCCCTCAAAGTTGAAAAAAATCAATTTTTTTTGGAGTTCTGAGTAGCCCTACAATAGTTCTGGAGTTCTTTATAGTTTTTAGCAATAGTTCCGTTCGTTAAAACGGACAAAATGAAAATTGAAAAATTCATTTTGAAAAAAAAAATTGCCCAGCATTCCTCTAATTTTGCTCGGATCAAAAAAAGTCATTTGAAGTATCGCTAGAACTCTTGGAGGGCTACCCAGAACTCTGGAGAAAAAAATCGAAACAAAAAAAAAAAAATTTTTGTCATCGGGCTAGGTACCTAGCCCCTCAAAGTTGAAAAAAATCAATTTTTTTTGGAGTTCTGAGTAGCCCTCCAATAGTTCTGGAGTTCTTTATAGTTTTGAGCAATAGTTCCGTTCGTTAAAACGTACAAATTGCAAATTTAAAAGTTCATTTTGAAAAAAAAAATTGCCCAGCATTCCTCTAATTTTGCTTGGATCAAAAAAAGTCATTTGAAGAATCGCTAGAACTCTTGGAGGGCTACTCAGAACTCCAAAGAAAAAATCGAAATTAAAAAAAAGAAATTTTGTTATCGAGCTAGGTACTTAGCCCCTCAAAGTTGAAAAAAATCAATTTTTTTTGGAGTTCTGAGTAGCCCTCCAATAGTTCTGGAGTTCTTTATAGTTTTGAGCAATAGTTCCGTTCATTAAAACGTACAAATTGAAAATTTAAAAGTTCATTTTGAAAAAAAAAATTGCCCAGCATTCCTCTAATTTTGCTCGGATCAAAAAAAGTAATTTGAAGTATCGCTAGAACTCTTGGAGGGCTACTCAAAACTCCTAAGAAAAAATTGAAATTAAAAAAAAAAATTTGTTATCGAGCTAGGTACCTAGCCCCTCAAAGTTGAAAAAAATCTTTTTTTTTTGGAGTTCTGAGTAGCCCGACAATAGTTCTGGAGTTCTTTATAGTTTTTAGCAATAGTTCCGTTCGTTAAAACGGACAAAATAAAAATTGAAAATTTCATTTTGAAAAAAAATAATTGCCCAGCATTCCTCTAATTTTGCTCGAATCAAAAAAAGTCATTTGTAGTATCGCTAGAACTCTTGGAGGGCTACCCTGAACTCTGGAGAAAAAAATCGAAACAAAAAAAAAAATTTTTGTTGTCATTGGGCTAGGTACCTAGCCCCTCAAAGTTGAAAAAAATCAATTTTTTTTGGAGTTCTGAGTAGCCCTCCAATAGTTCTGGAGTTCTTTATAGTTTTTAGCAATAGTTCCGTTCGTTAAAACGGACAAAATAGAAATTGAAAATTTCATTTTGAAAAAAAAATTGCCCAGCATTCCTCTAATTTTGCTCGGATCAAAAAAAGTCATTTGAAGTATCGCTAGAACTCTTGGAGGGCTACCCAGAACTCTGAAGAAAAAATTCGAAACAAAAAAAAATAATTTTTGTCATCGAGCTAGGTACCCAGCCAATTAAATAGCCGGAAGCTATTTGTTTTAAAAAAATGATTTATTTAATTTTATTTTATTATAATTAAGATTACAATTTGATTTTATTGGTGTATTTGCCATATGGCACATACACTATTGGCGTCGGTCGGATGGCGGGACCTAGGGGTCGGACCAAAATTTCTCGACGTTTCATAGCCTCGTGAACACTTTGGCACCATTTTTGGAAATGTCAGTTTATATATCTTATACTAGCGGACCCGTCCCGGCTTCGCTCATGTGGTATGAAATTATGATTTAATAGCGGTCACCCATTACTCCGCTCACGTATATTTAGTATAGCTGATCCGGCAAACTATGTTAATAATTTCTAGGAATAATTACATTACTCACTCGCTTCGCTCGTTCGTTTGAATTTTATTAATACAGTACTCACTCGCCTCGCTCGTTCGCTTGAATATTATGAATACACTACTCACTCGCTTCGCTCGTTCGCTTGAATATTGTAAATACACTACTCACTCGCTTCGCTCGTTCGCCATATATGTATTTTTTAACGCTTAATATAAAAATCGCGATTAAAAATCAGGGGTTGATCGTATAAGGGTGAAAATTTAGAGTTGTATGTATTTTTCAATGCTGAATCATGAAAAAATTAAAACAAAAAATTTTGTCCAAAAAATAAAAAAAAAAATTTGGGGTGGACCACCCTTAACATTTAGGGGGATGAAAAATAGATGTTGTCCGTGTCTCCACCCTACCCGATAAGCACACAAAATTTCATCAAAATCGGTCCAGCCGTTTCGGAGGAGTTCAGTAACGTACACCGTGACAAAAATAGGGGTTGATCGTAGAGGGGTGAAAATTTAGGCTTGTATGAATTTGTGTATGCTGTATCATAAAAAATTAAAAACAAAAAATTTTGTCTAAAAACTTAAAAAAAAAATTTTGGGGTGGACCACCCTTAACATTTAGGGGGATGAAAAATAGATGTTGTCCGATTCTCCACCCTACCCGATAAGCACACAAAATTTCATCAAAATCGGTCCAGCCGTTTCGGAGGAGTTCAATAACGTACACCGTGACATGAGAATTTTATATATTAGACAGGGGTTGATCGTATAAGGGTGAAAATTTAGAGTTGTATGTATTTTTCAATGCTGAATCATGAAAAAATTAAAACAAAAAATTTTGTCCAAAAAATAAAAAAAAAAAATTTGGGGTGGACCACCCTTAACATTTAGGGGGATGAAAAATAGACGTTGTCCGATTCTCCACCCTACCCGATAAGCACACAAAATTTCATTAAAATCGGTCTAGCCGTTTCGGAGGAATTCAATAACGTACACCGCGACACGAGAATTTTATATATATACTAGCGGACCCGGTCCGGCTTCGCTCGGATGGTATGAAATTATGATTTAATAGCGGTCACCCATTACTCCACTCACGTATATTTAGTATAGCTGACCCGGCAAACGTTGTTTAGCCATATACGTTATTTCCAGGAATAATTACATTACTCACTCGCTTCGCTCGTTCGTTTGAATTTTATTGATATACTACTCACTCGCTTCGCTCGTTCGCTTGAATATAATAAATACACTACTCACTCGCTTCGCTCGTTCGCTTGAATATAATAAATACACTACTCACTCGCTTCGCTCGTTCGCTTGAATATTATAATTACATTACTCACTCGCTTCGTTCGTTCGCTTGAATATTATAATTACATTACTCACTCACTTCGCTCGTTCGTTTGAATTTTATTAATACACTACTCACTCGCTTCGCTCGTTCGCTTGAATATTTTCGCCTACTCACTCGCTTCGCTCGTTCGCCATATATGTATTTTTTAAAGCTTAATATAAAAATCGCGATTAAAAATCAGGGGTTGATCGTATAAGGGTGAAAATTTAGAGTTGTATGTATTTTTCAATGCTGAATCATGAAAAAATTAAAACAAAAAATTTTGTCCAAAAAATAAAAAAAAAAAATTTGGGGTGGACCACCCTTAACATTTAGGGGGATGAAAAATAGATGTTGTCCGTGTCTCCACCCTACCCGATAAGCACACAAAATTTCATCAAAATCGGTCCAGCCGTTTCGGAGGAGTTCAGTAACAAAAATAGGGGTTGATCGTAGAGGGGTGAAAATTTAGGCTTGTATGTATTTGTGTATGCTGTATCATAAAAAATTAAAAACAAAAAATTTTGTCTAAAAACTTAAAAAAAAAAATTTTGGGGTGGACCACCCTTAACTTTTAGGGGGATGAAAAATAGATGTTGTCCGTGTCTCCACCCTACCTGATAAGCACACAAAATTTCATCAAAATCGGTCCAGCCGTTTCGGAGGAGTTCAATAACATACACCGTGACATGAGAATTTTTTATATTAGACAGGGGTTGATCGTATAAGGGTGAAAATTTAGAGTTGTATGTATTTTTCAATGCTGAATCATGAAAAAATTAAAACAAAAAATTTTGTCCAAAAAATAAAAAAAAAAAATTTGGGGTGGACCACCCTTAACATTTAGGGGGATGAAAAATAGACGTTGTCCGATTCTCCACCCTACCCGATAAGCACACAAAATTTCATCAAAATCGGTCCAGCCGTTTCGGAGGAATTCAATAACGTACACCGTGACACGAGAATTTTATATATATGATGATATATAAAATTCTCGTGTCGCGGTGTACGTTTCACCCCTCTACGATCAACCCCTATTTTTGTCACGGTGTACGTTACTGAACTCCTCCGAAACGGCTGGACCGATTTTGATGAAATTTTGTGTGCTTATCGGGTAGGATGGAGACACGGACAACATCTATTTTTCATCCCCCTAAATGTTAAGGGTGGTCCACCCCAAATTTTTTTTTTTTTATTTTTTGGACAAAATTTTTTGTTTTAATTTTTTCATGATTCAGCATTGAAAAATACAAACAACTCTAAATTTTCACCCTTATACGATCAACCCCTGATTTTTAATCGCGATTTTTATATTAAGCTTTAAAAAATACATATATGGCGAACGAGCGAAGCGAGTGAGTAGTGCATTTACAATATTCAAGCGAACGAGCGAAGCGAGTGAGTAGTGTATTCATAATATTCAAGCGAACGAGCGAAGCGAGTGAGTAGTGTATTTATAATATTCAAGCGAACGAGCGATATATAAAATTCTCATGTCGCGGTGTATGTTATTGAACTCCTCCGAAACGGCTGGACCGATTTTGATGAAATTATGTGTGCTTATCGGGTAGGGTGGAGACACGGACAACATCTATTTTTCATCCCCCTAAATATTAAGGGTGGTCCACTCCAAATTTTTTTTTTTTATTTTTTGTACAACATTTTTTGTTTTAATTTTTTCATGATTCAGCATTGAAAAATACATACAACTCTAAATTTTCACCCTTATACGATCAACCCCTGATTTTTAATCGCGATTTTTATATTAAGCTTTAAAAAATACATATATGGCGAACGAGCGAAGCGAGTGAGTAGGCGAAAATATTCAAGCGAACGAGCGAAGCGAGTGAGTAGTGTATTAATAAAATTCAAACGAAC
Organism: Mongoloraphidia duomilia; assembly: GCA_039654895.1. NCBI lineage: Eukaryota > Metazoa > Arthropoda > Insecta > Raphidioptera > Raphidiidae > Mongoloraphidia > Mongoloraphidia duomilia. The sequence continues at coordinate 31,322,990 of CM077519.1, forward strand.
GAGCGAAGCGAGTGAGTAATGTAATTATAATATACAAGCGAACGAGCGAAGCGAGTGAGTAATGTAATTATTCCTAGAAATTATTAACAACGTTTGCCGGATCAGCTATACTAAATATACGTGAGCGGAGTAATGGGTGACCGCTATTAAATCATAATTTCATACCACCCGAGCGAAGCCGGGACGGGTCCGCTAGTGTATATATATAAATAGATATATATATTTATATATTTGGATTTATATATATGTGTGCCAGCTATAACTTTCGAAAGTGTAAATTGATTTTGACGAAATTTGGTAGGCACGTTGAAATCTATCACCGCACGAAGCCTATTTAAAATGGGCCCAATCGGACCATTTTAAGGGTGGTTTTTAGGGGTTGAAAAATGTTTTTGGGCCCAAAAATGCCGAAAAAATTCTCAGAATCGTTTCAAAATTGAAATTTAACCCTTTAGTAACGATTAAAATGTACTGCTAAAATTTTAATAAAATCGGCCCGACAGGACCGGACTTACAAATTTTATGAAAACACTGGTTTGCGGATAGTGCTTTACTTACTGAAGGGTGTATTTAATTTGGTACCGAGGTTGCATAGATAAAAATATTGAAATTAAGAAAAAAAATATTATTTTAAGGGATGTATTAAGGGGTTAAATTTTTTATTTTGTCCAAAAACAAACATAATAAAGCCACAATGCCAGTATTAGCAAATACACTATATTGTCGGCAGGGTTTTGGCACTGCGACCCGAGTTTTTTTTATAATTGTGATTACAGTTTAACTCTTATTTTTATAAACTTAAGAAGATACTTTTTAGAGTTCTGGGTAGCCCTCCAAGAGTTCTAGCGATACTTCAAATGACTTTTTTTGATCCGAGCAAAATTAGAGTAATGCTGGGCAATTTTTTTTTCAAAATGAAATTTTCAATTTCCATTTTGTCCGTTTTAACGAACGGAACTATTGCTAAAAACTATAAAGAACTCCAGAACTATTGGAGGGCTACTCAGAACTCCAAAAAAAATTGATTTTTTTCAACTTTGAAGGGGCTAGGTACCTAGCCCGATGACAAAAAAAATTTTTTTTTTTGTTTCGATTTTTTTCTCCAGAGTTCTTGGTAGCCCTCCAAGAGTTCTAGCGATACTTCAAATGACTTTTTTTGATCCGAGCAAAATTAGAGGAATGCTGGGCAATTTTTTTTTTCAAAATGAAATTTTCAATTTCCATTTTGTCCGTTTTAACGAACGGAACTATTGCTAAAAACTATAAAGAACTCCAGAACTATTGGAGGGCAACTCAGAACTCCAAAAAAAATTGATTTTTTTCAACTTTGAAGGGCTAGGTACCTAGCCCGATGACAAAAAAAATTTTTTTTTTGTTTCGATTTTTTTCTCCAGAGTTCTGGGTAGCCCTCCAAGAGTTCTAGCGATACTTCAAATGACTCTTTTTGATCCGAGCAAAATTAGAGGAATGCTGGGCAATTTTTTTTTTCAAAATGAAATTTTCAATTTTTATTTTGTCCGTTTTAACGAACGGAACTATTGCTAAAAACTATAAAGAACTCCAGAACTATTGTCGGGCTACTCAGAACTCCAAAAAAAAAAGATTTTTTTCAACTTTGAGGAGCTAGGTACCTAGCTCGATAACAAAATTTTTTTTTTTAATTTCGATTTTTTCTTTGGAGTTCTGAGTAGCCCTCCAAGAGTTCTAGCGATACTTCAAATTACTTTTTTTGATCCGAGCAAAATTAGAGGAATGCTGGGCAATTTTTTTTTTCAAAATGAACTTTTAAATTTTCAATTTGTACGTTTTAATGAACGGAACTATTGCTCAAAACTATAAAGAACTCCAGAACTATTGGAGGGCTACTCAGAACTCCAAAAAAAATTGATTTTTTTCAACTTTGAGGGGCTAAGTACCTAGCTCGATAACAAAATTTCTTTTTTTTTAATTTCGATTTTTTTCTTTGGAGTTCTGAGTAGCCCTCCAAGAGTTCTAGCGATACTTCAAATGACTTTTTTTGATCCAAGCAAAATTAGAGGAATGCTGGGCAATTTTTTTTTTAAAATGAACTTTTAAATTTTCAATTTGTACGTTTTAACGAACGGAACTATTGCTCAAAACTATAAAGAACTCCAGAACTATTAGAGGGCTACTCAGAACTCCAAAAAAAATTGATTTTTTTCAACTTTGAGGGGCTAGGTACCTAGCCCGATGACAAAATATTTTTTTTTTTTGTTTCGATTTTTTTCTCCAGAGTTCTGGGTAGCCCTCCAAGAGTTCTAGCGATACTTCAAATGACTTTTTTTGATCCGAGCAAAATTAGAGGAATGCTGGGCAATTTTTTTTTCAAAATGAAAATTTCAATTTTCATTTTGTCCGTTTTAACGAACGGAACTATTGCTAAAAACTATAAAGAACTCCAGAACTATTGGAGGGCTACTCAGAACTCCAAAAAAAATTGATTTTTTTCAACTTTGAGGGGCTGGGTACCTAGCCCGATGACAAAAAAAAATTTTTTTTTTGTTTCGATTTTTTTCTCCAGAGTTCTGGGTAGCCCTCCAAGAGTTCTAGCGATACTTGAAATGACTTTTTTTGATCCGAGCAAAATTAGAGGAATGCTGGGCAATTTGTTTTTTCAAAATGAAATTTTCAATTTAAATTTTGTCCGTTTTAACGAACGGAACTATTGCTAAAAACTATAAAGAACTCCAGAACTATTGGAGGGCTACTCAGAACTACAAAAAAAATTGATTTTTTTCAACTTTGAGGGGCTAGGTACCTAGCCCGATGACAAAAAAATTTTTTTTTTTAAATTTGATTTTTTTCTTTGGAGTTCTGAGTAGCCCTCCAAGAGTTCTAGCGATACTTCAAATGACTTTTTTTGATCCGAGCAAAATTAGAGGAATGCTGGGCAATTTTTTTTTTCAAAATGAACTTTTAAATTTTCAATTTGTACGTTTTAACGAACGGAACTATTGCTCAAAACTATAAAGAACTCCAGAACTATTGGAGGGCTACTCAGAACTCCAAAAAAAATTGAATTTTTTCAACTTTGGGGGGCAGCGTGAACCTAGTCCCTCATATTTTCAAGTTCGAATAATCGCTAGATAAATGCCAGAACTATTGTTTAAACCTACAAAGAACTCCAGAACTCATGGAAACGAATCCAGAACTCCGAAAAAAAATCATTTTTTCGAAAGTTGCGGGGCTAACTTCACACCACCGAGAAAAGGTTTCCCGGTGGCGGTCGTTTGCTCGACTTGGCAGTTCTGTAAATACTTTTATATTACTTATTAATTTCATAGTGAAAAGGTTCTTTTTGAATGACCAAGTGTAAATTTGATATTATGTCATTCTCATATACATGTAACATGCTATGTACACAATATCTACAACTGTTTACTGCTTTCAAACGTTGAATCGACAAGGTTATAATAATTAAATTTTATTGTTGAGTTAGTTTTGTAAAATATTAGAGAGAGAATTAAGCAGTGACACTTATCTTATTAATTGTATAGACAAGACTTGCAAAGTCTTGTCTTGTCTAGAAATATCAAGACAAGACTTCACTTAAGTCTTGGCTTCAAATATCAAGATATCACTAAGTCTAAGTCTAGATTAAAAAACTCTTGTCTTGTCTAATATCAAGACTCTAGATTATTTTCAGGAGTCTAGAATCTAGATTAACTAAGTGGTTTACTTTACCTACTACTACTTAATTTATCTAGACTCTTGAAAATTGTCTAGAGTTTTGGCAAGAGTCTTGATCCAGATAAAGCAAGTCTTGTCTTGTCTTGAAAATTTCTAGACAAGACTTTTGCAAGTCTTGTCTTGGAAATCTAGACAAGACAAGACAAGAGTCTAGAAAGTCTAGATCTAGACGGCAACACTAACACCTACTAAGAAGGGATTTTTCGAAGTTCATCTATACCACGCGGACGAAATCGCGGACAACTGCTAGTCATTACAATAGGCGGACGGAATAAAATTGATCTAATGTATTACTAGACAATCTCTATAAATCCGTGCAAGATGCATCAGTATAAGTTCATCCATTTTTGAGATTAACCCGGATAAAAATGCATACAGAAATAGATAAAAATTCTAAAAATAGTTTCTTATACTTAGGTATAATATAAACAAGCTAATAAGCTTAAATGGGTACTAGGTATTTATTTAGAAATTACAGATAGACACTTGATTTTTATCGGGTGGCCGTTAATTATGCTTTCGAATTTGTTTAAGGTTTCTTCAAGGCAGAAAAAAATTGCGCAAAATTTGAATCCGTCACCGCGCGATAGTAAAATGCATTAATTGATATTTCCCTTTTTTGTTCAATCTGTTGTATCTTTTTAATTTTAATTAGTATAGAGTGCAGATTATTATTTCAATTATTACTACTCCGTGGCGCTACAGCCCATGAAGGACCTTGACCTGCTTCACTACATTTCTCCACTCGGTACGGTCTAGGGCCCGTCGTCTCCAGCCTTTAACATTTAACCTTTTGAGGTCTTCTTCTACGTCGTCCAACCAGCGATTCCTCGGGCGTCCGGGGAGACGTCTTCCTTTTGAATGATTTCTGAAGACCTGCCGCGGTCCCCTGCGCTCTACATGACCAGCCCATCGTAAACGCGTTTTCCTTATTACTGCTGTTATGCGCAGTTCTTTGTATAGCTGCTATATTTCATCGTTGATTCGGATACGCCATTCTCCTCCCTAATTACGACTAAAATTAACCCAATATAATATATATATATAAAACATTTTCAAAAATGGTGTCAAATTGTTCAGGAGGCTATGAAACGTCGAGAAATTTTGGTCCGACCCCTAGGTCCCGCCATCCGACCGACGCCAATAGTGTATGTGCCATATGGCAAATACACTAATAAATAGACAAAATGCTATTTAAACAGACTTGATAGTAACTTCGGTTTAATTGAAAATGGAAAGAAAAGATCAACGCGTAATACCATGTCTAGATATATTATCTAAAATAAATTATATATGTATAAGTAATACAGGGTGTTTCAGACATCAAAAATAGTCGAGATATAGGCCTGGGGCTATATCTCGACTATTTTTGATGATAACCCCATCAAAGCCTAAATATTCGTAAATGCGATGAAATTCTCAACTAGTTGCGCTGCCGTGGCAGCTCGATGAGATTAATTACATATTGTTTTACGGAGCCTCCCTCACTCAGCTGCCAGTTGCGCTACCAGACAATCATTTTGGCATCCCCCCTGAATGCACGATTCCCGAAAAATAGATTTTTTTGCATATTAACTAATTTTACGAAAAATATTATTGAAATATGGAAAAAAAATGTTTTAAGAAAAAATTAACTTTTATTTAAGTAATACAAAAAAAAAAAAATTACAATAAAATAGATGTTTTTAACGTAAAAATAATAATTTTAGCGAATGTCAACTTAATTTATAAATATCTGTTTGATGCAAAATTGATTTTTTTGGACAGCATTCTATCTGTTGCCTCCTTTCTGACAGCCAAGAAAAACCACCGTAGCGCAACAAATCCTGTGAGGCAGGGCCCCCATGTCTCATTCTTTCATTTCGATATTGAAAGTGAGAACCGAGTTTTGAAAAACACTTTGTATAATGACGACTGTTCTACACCATATCGTATACGACACGATTGAACCTGTAAATTTGTAACACTTATACTAGGTTGCAGAAAGCATTGTCAGAAAATGTAGTTTGACAATGACCTTAGATTATTGTGACCACACATATTTCTCCATAAGAAAGCCTTATAAAACTTTAAATCGATCCCGCTCGAAAAATAATTGATCGAATGAAACGATATTTTTTTCAAACTGTGTATACATGTACTATTTAAAGTAGTTTTATAATTTGTATAATTTTTACTTAGAAACAACATTTTTTTACGTATTTCAACGTCTGTGTTTTTTGGCAGATTTTTCCCAAAATTCAAAAAAAGAAAAGAAATTCAAGGAATCTGAGTACAAAATACATAATATTAAAGCAATGTAGTAGGTCAATGGATCATTATGTTCAAATTGTAAATAGATGTATATGTATTTATTTTTTACCTCGTGACAATAAATCTCTTATTATTATCTACGTATTTTGATAAAAATTTAGCTTGAAAACCGATATTTTTCTATAATATAGATTATAGATCTGTCATTTGTTTTTCTGTGAGTACAATCTAAATATTTTTTGCCTTACCCACTACAAAATAGCTATTTTCGATGTAGGTATGTATAGCGGTCATTAATGACCCATTTAACAGGCAGGTGTGCGGAAAATGGTTTACTTTCTTCACTAGCGCAGAAAATAACGGTTGCCATGGCAACTTCTGTTAATTCGCTCTATACGCCTGCGTGCGCCTGTCATTACTTACTTGCATGAACTTCGCGGCACACTAGAAGAAAAGATGGTGACGCAAATTAACTGTCAGAATTTTTTGAAAATGACGTAAAAAGTAGGTATTTTGTAGTGGGTATGGCAAAAAATACTATATATTATGTCTCGTACGTAATGGTATTACGGCTCGTGTGACTGTAAAAACTCGCTATCGCTCGTTTTTACATACTGTCATCACTCGACGTAATATGCCCCATTACGTATCTAGACATACAATCTACTATTAAATAAAGGGAGTTTGATTAAAACATTAGACTGTTCCAGCATGTATAAAAACCGTAATTATATGCTTACAATCTAAGGTCATTGTCAAATCAAATTTTCTGACAATGCTTTCTGCAACCCAGCATTAGTCTGCAATTCTTTGAAATGATTAACAAACGAGTTTTCTACTTAGGTGTAGTTGTCAGAATATTTGATGTGCGTTATTCAGTGTGTGTGTTTATTACTATTAGATAAAAATTTATGTACCTATGATATGTTTATATAAGTAGGTACCTAGTTGTTTTGTCTAGTCACAACTGACGAACGTTTTTCTTAAAAACAACATTTTTATGAATCAAAATTATTGTTTAAACTCGTTTAAATAATATCTAAGTAAATTTTTTGTTAATTAGTAGATAATATGTACGCATTATTTGTGCATGTTAATAATAGTTTTCATATTTCTTCTTAAAATTATGTAAATATAATAAAAAAAGTTAGGATATAAAATTGTAGTAGATTAATAATATATAATGCGAGAGCTCATTAAAAAGTAGAACTGTCTTACATAATCTATTTCTGTGAAATTTAAAACGAATGTGTTCACATTGAAATAAAAAGATGACAACGTATTTGTTTTTGATTATCAGTACGGCCTTAGCTGTAGTAGTTTGGAAATTATTCGAAAAACTGGATTATTGGAAAAAAAGAGGAATAATTTATGAATCTGGTATACCAATTTTGGGATCTTTATGGAAATCATCATTACAGCTTGAACATGTTACAGATTCTGTAGAAAAAATGTACAATAAATATTATGATAAACAGTAAGTTTTTAAGTTTGATAAACTTATTATTACATATACAATAATTTATTATATACTATTTTTATTTTCAAGATGTGTGGGTTTTTATTTTTTTAACAAACCCTCTCTGCTCATTAAAGATCCGGAATTAATTAAAGCAGTTACAGTGAAAGATTTTGATCATTTTGTGGATCATAATTCCCAATTTGTTAATAACGACTTGGATCCACTGTTTGGAAAAAATTTGTTTTCTTTGAAAGGTAAGTTAAGCTTTAAAAAGTTTGAAAAATGATTTTTTCCCATGCTGCAGCATTATGTTACGTCATACCAAATGGGTGTTTCATATACTAATGCATATATAAGCATTATAAAAAATTCTGTATATTAAATTTTAAATAGTTTAATTTATCATATTATACAAAGTAAAATTCAATTTCTTTATAAAAAATGAAAAAAACAACGTGGACTTAGAAAAAATATACAGGGTGTCCAAAGGTAAGTCTGCATCATTGCCAACTTTGTTAATATTGTAGCTACGACTTAGGTTAAATTGGCATATTTGCAATATTTTTTACGTAAATTACGATGGTAAAAACATAAAAAACAATTGAGCATCGTGTTTTTGAGTTATTCGCAAAAATAACATTTTTTTAATGAAACACGTTGTATATTTTTGCATTTATTTTTTGAAAAGGAAAACAATTCTGGACATAAAGTTCCAATGCATTACAATCCTAAAGCTGAAACCAACGGTGCTTCTTCACTATCAATGTTAAACTATTTGCCTACTTTGGATATGTAATATTATTCAAAACGGGCCAGGAAGACCATGAAACATTTGATAATGTCAAATTAAAACGAATAGTTTTTGTTTAATTGTTAAGTTTTTAATTTGTTTATTTAATCCAGTCACGAGAGCTTAAAAAGGTAGGTCCACCTTGCGTTTTGTGCAGCAAATGATTTTATGTTTTTGTGTCCTCAAACATGTTTAGGAGATGTCAAATCCAAGTTTGCGACCTCTAAAACAGGGTGGGGGAGTTTTGGTGGGCTAAAAACCATGATTTTTTTCCTTTTTTTTCGGTTTTTTGCTTATAACATAAAAACGGCTGGTCCTATCGAAAAAATGTTCCTGTTCAAAATTAAAGGGCACAAAATTTACTTCAAAATCCACTAGTTAAATATATGTTTGTTCCGATTTTTACCGACTCTGCAGAACTTAGAAAAACAAAAAAAAAATAAACTCTTTTTTTGTTTGAAGGCGCTAATCTCAGGAACTACTAGTCTGTAGAAGAAGCAAAGTAGTAATCATTGAGACCCTATACGAGTTTTTTAAAAATTCAATCCCAAAGGGTGAAAACGGGAGTGTAGGATTTATTGTAATAACAAGAAATCCTACACCCACGTTTTACCCGTTAATTGAGGAAGATTATAGGATATACGAGTTTTATTTAAATTTAACTCCAAAGGGGGTAAAACGGGGGTGTAAGATTTTTTGTAATAAGAAATAATCTTACACCCCCGTTTTACCCCCTTTGGGATTGAATTTAAAAAAACTCGAATAGCCTATAACCTTCCCTAATAAACGGGTTATCTAACAAAAAAAAAATTTTTAAATCGGACTTGTAGTTCCTGAAATCAGCGCGTTCAAACAAAAAAAGAGTTTATTTTTTTTTGTTTGAACGCGTTAATCTCAGGAACTACCAAGCCGATTTGAAAATTTTTTTTCTTAGATAGCCCGTTTATTAAGGAAGGTTATAGGCTATTCGAGTTTTTTAATAGTTAAAAGCTTGAAAAAATGCTTTTTTTTCATTTTGGTAAATGTTGGCGATTTTCTAAGTTCTGGAGAGCCGGTAAAAATGGGAACATAAACATATTTGACTAGTGCATTTTGAAGTAAATTTTGTGCCCTTTAATTTTTAATAGAGCCATTTTTTTGGTAGGACTAGCCGTTTCCATGTTATAAGCAAGAAACCGAAAAAAGTGCAAAAAAATCGTGGTTTTTAGCCCACCAAAATTCCCCCGCCCTATTTTAGAGGTCGAAAACTTGGATTTGACATCTCCTAAACATGCTTGAGAACACAAAAAAATAAAATCATTTGCTGCACAAAACGCAAGGTGGACTTCCTCTCGTGACTGGACTAATTGCTTATTGCCGTTTTTTCTCGTCGTGGGTAAACGGCGTTTTTGAAATTTAGAATTTAAACACGGAATTTCAAATGTGGTATTAAAAAAACGGCCAAGGGAGAGTTGTGTATTATAGACGCTCAACAACAAAGGTCATTAGCGACCAAGGGCGAGTTAGACTCGCGCATCGAGGGTTCCGCACTGCAAAAAAAGTTTTTTTTACTTATATTTTATTTTGTCTTTTTAAGCGTTTCAAAATTTTTTCGTATCAAATTTAATCAAATTAATTTTAAAGTAACAAATTCCAAAATGTTTACAGTAAAAAAAGTGTGTGTGTCAGCTCCGACGCAGGACTGGAATTTTTAAAATAAAGAATTATTATTATTATTATTCGTTAAGTACATATGGCCGTCATTTTATTTTTTTTGTGTCCTATAAAACTCTTAAATAAGTATCAATTTTCAAAAAGATAATCGTCTAACGCGCAGAAGCATAGCTTCAAAAATTCACATAAACCGGATCAGCAGTTCTCGAGTTATAAGCGTACAAAGGGACATACAGACAGAGAAAGCCAAATTGATCAGTGAAACGTCTAGAAATTTTGGTCCGATCCGACCGATGTCAATAATTACTTACAAGTCATTTTAGGCCATGGTTTTTAAACATAAAAGTGTTAGTAAATATCCTAAAGAATACAATTCCAGCAAAAAAATAACCTCATTGTATTTAACAATCAAAAGTTGCACGTGATTGAAGTTAGGTAAAAGAAGTACATTATTTTGAACATCCTGTATAATAGATTCATTTTTTTAGGACAGACATTGTGTGTCCGTCAATTATCTAGTGATCCTCAAAATTTCAGTTTGATAAAGTAGTTTACAGGAAAACTATTTTTTGATGGGCAAATTAGAAAATTAAAAAACAAATTTTTTCAAATACATTATGTGACATGCCAAACGAAAGGACTCGTTATGAGAAATACAAATATATCTTTTTTATTAAAATGCATAGTTCAAAAGATATTAAGGCAAAGATACGACTATCGAACATTCTCCCTATCTTATCTCCGAAACTACTGAGCCTAAAATTTTGAAAAAAAGGGAATATAGAGCCTCACTCATAGTTTACAGGAAAACCTAAACTAAAATTCTTTATAGTACGGAATCCTCTCCACGCGAATCCGACTCGAACTTGACCGGTTTTTAGGGTTCCGTAGCCAAATGGCAAAAACTGAACTCGAGACTGAACTCTTATAATTTCGTCCTGTCCGTTCGTCCGTATGTCACAACCATTTTACTCGGAGACTATTGGCACTATATAGATGAAACTTTGAAGGTGGGTGCTTTCTATGAACTGCTATACAATGGAGAAGTGAAATTACGAAAAAAAATTAGGGGTGGCACCCCATGCATGTAAATGAGGGATGAAAAAAAAATTCCAGTGTACATAAGCGTGGGTTATCGTTAGATAGGTCTTCAAAAATGATGAAGAGGATTCAAAATGACTTTTTTATTTAAGTCAAATAGTTGGTGAGATATGCGCTTTTAAAGTCGAAAAAAGTGTGTCCCTCCCTCTAACTTTTCAACTATAGGGTGGCAAATTCCGAAAAAATGGAAGTAGAACTTAATACTTTCAACGAAAATTGGTTTGAATAAGATAATATGTTGTGTAGTTTTTGAGATATGGGATATTTTCGGCCGACACGCACTTGGCCGCTTTTTTTTTTTCTTTTTTGATAAGCGTAGCTCATAGAAACCTAAAACAAAACAGTGTTGTGGTCGACAATGTAGGGTATTAATAACCTGCCATATACACTAACGAATTTTTTTAAACATCTGATCCTTACCGGAACAAACCCGCCACAAAGTCCAACCGTGTGTGAGGGTTTTGGATTAAATCTGTCGGATCAAGTGCATTGAATTTGATGCAGTGGATCTGATTCGACGTTTACCAACTGTTGGCAGATCTGATCTATTTATTGTGGCAGCTGTAATATTCCGTTAGTTAGGTTATTATTTAAAGAACAGTAAAAATTATAAACTACGACCATGTTTATGGTGACAAAATTCTGAGGAATACCTATTATCTATTTTGAACGACCCTGTTTTTTAATAACATGCTGTGAGCAACAATTACACCAGCTGCTACATTTGCAATTTTCTTTCGTTGACATTTTTAACAATATCTAATTATTAAATTTTTTCAATTTTAACAGAAACACAAAAAATATTCTATCTTCTATAAGGCATATCTTTTTAATTATTCAACTTACGACAAAAAGTGTCTCTAGTACAATTGTAGAGAATTTGATTCAAAACAAAAAACGTCTCTAAATTTTCCGTAAGAAGTACCGTTACGAAGATAGAGTGCAAAATTTGTTAGCACTCTTTTTTCAAAATGGCGGCCAAATGGGGGGGGGGGCGCCGACCCCGAAAACTCAGTTTTAAACTTACAAAATGCAAGGTTAGCCTAAAAAAATGTAACATTTCAAAGGACTATAATATTTTATAAGAATATTTTTTTAATTGTGTGATTCTTTGATAATAATAATTATTGTTTGATTAAATCTTATATTATTTAGGAAAAAGGTGGCACGAATTACGATCAACTTTAAGTCCAGCATTCACCGGTAGCAAAATGAAATTCATGTTTCAGTTGATATCAGATTGTGGAGAACAAGTAGCAAAGTATTTTAAAAATGAACTCGAAAAAAAACAAGATGGAGAACCATTGAATGTTGAAATGAAGGATGTTATGTCTCGTTATACCGTAGACGTCATTGGTACTACGGCATTTGGAATTAAAATCGATTCGTTTCAAAATAAGGAAAATGAGTTTTTGACAATGGGAAGAAAAGCTTCAACATTTGAGATGTGGAGATTTGTACTTGTAGCATTTGCTCCATGGATTATGAAGGTATTCATCATTTTGTCTTTTCTTTATATGAAAAACATTAATTATCAGATTGCTTTTTTTCCATAAATAAAAAAAATAATTACTCCAACGATGTAATTTTAGTTGTTTTAGTATTTGATTAAAATTTCAGCTGTTTAAGACAGGAATAATACCTCGATCAGTAAGCAGTTTTGTAACAAATATTATACATGATAACATAATCACTCGTGAACGCGATGGAATTATTAGACCGGATATGGTTCATATATTAATGCAAGCCAGAAAGGGAACTTTAGATAATGATAATGAAGAAAACGAATTGGATAAATTGTACGGAATGAACACTGCTACAACTAAAATTAATAAAAAAATTGGTAAGACGTTCATTTCTTCAGTTCCAATCCTTTTTAATATTATAATTATAATATAATTAATTATAATATAATATTATATATTGAAAGTAACTCTGTCTGTCTGTCTGTCTGTCTGTGTGTCTGTTACCTTTTCACGCCTAAACCGCTGAACAGATTTCGATAAAATTTGGAAAGGAGATAGATTACATCCTGAGGAAGGACATAGGCTACCTTTTGTCTCGAAAAAAAAATCGGCTTCGCCCGAATGGAAAAAATGGTCTCACTGAACAGATTTCCAAATTTTTTTTCACTGGCCGATAGGTGATTCTTTGCTTTAAGACATTGGCTATAATAATAATTGATCGGTCCGGCTTCGTCCGAGTAAAAACAGTAATCTCAGAAACTACAAAACCGATTCTAAAAATTCTTGCACTAATAGAAAGCTACAGTATCCCTGAGTGATATACGCAATATGTTATTTTGATTCTCGCGGAGGGGGGTAATAAATCATAAATTCTTATCTCTGAAACTACTGAACCGATTCTAAAAATTCTTTCATTAATAGAAAGCTACGCAGGGTGGAGATTCTCGCGAGGAGGTACTCGCGGGGAGGGGGTAATACATAATAAATTCTTATCTCTGGAACTACTAAACCGATTCTAAAAGTTCTTTCACTAATAGAAAACTACGCAGGGGGGGGAGATTCTCACGGGGGGATAAAAAATTAACAATACCTATACTAAATAAGTATACGTGATCGGAGCAATGGGTGACCGCTATTAAATCATAATTTCATACCACCCGGGTCCGCTATAAATCATAAATTCATAGCACCCGGGCGAAGCCGGACCGGGCCGCTAGTAAATAATAATTAATAAAACGAACATGAAAAACTGGGACTATAATAACATTATAGGTAGTTAAAATTTAATAAAGATACACCTTTTTTTATCTTAGAGTTAACAGAAGAAGATATTGTTGCACAAGCAATGGTGTTTTTCGTTGCGGGTTTTGAAACTTCTTCAACATCGATATGTTTTATTACCCATGAGTTGGCATTAAACCCTCACGTTCAAAAGCGTCTTCAAGATGAAATTGATAAGGTTACTGAGAGAAGTGGAGGAAAGTTTACTTATAACAGTATGCAAGAACTCAAATACATGGATATGGTTATCGCAGGTAATATCCTCGCGAACTTGAATGCTTTCCTGAGTTTTTTTTATTCTAATCATTAAAAATCGTTATAGCTAATTAATATTTTATTTATAAGCTGGTTATTAGCTGAATAAGATATATTTTGTAGTTTAATATTTATATTTGCGTTGTTACAGAAACACACAGATTATGGACACAGGTATCGGTTATGGACCGAGTCTGCACAAAACCCTACACACTCAAAACAAAGGATGGTGATATCCAATTGGAGATAGGAGATATTATTCATATTCCAGTTCTTTCACTTCATCACGATTCGAAATATTTTCCAAATCCGAGGAAATTTGATCCTGAACGTTTCAATGATGCGAATAAGAATACTTTCGAACGATTCGCATATATGCCCTTTGGAGTGGGTCCTAGAATTTGTATTGGTAAGTTATAGTTAGAGAGACGGCGACAATAAATGCTCAATTTCGCTTGATGGGAATAAAGTGTTCCTAACTTCCTACATGAAGCTCGACTCTCGGGCTCCCCACTACAAAATCGTCTTGTGAAGTAGCTCTCTGTAGTGGTCGGCAGAGGCGTTACAGGGATGTCAAATTTTCTAGGTCATTTTTTCAAAAGTATATCACTAGATGGCTGAAAATGATTTTATTATATCCGGATGACCTTTCGAGTTCCGACAACTCTTTTTCTGCCAGGTCCGCCGGTCTAGTAACTTTTGAGAAATTTTTGAAAAAAATCTGAAAATTAAGAAAGCAAACAAAATGTTGATAGCGAGTTGAGACTTGCAAGAATAGATCGACAAATTTCTGGAGATTATCGGAAATTTTTTTTTGTGGTGCGCAGCTCATCTTTTTTTAAATAAATTTTTGAAATTTGTAAAGACAAAAATTCGCAACGTGACAGCTGATTGGCAGAAACCGTGTCTATAGTTTCTCAGACACTCAATAGTCCAATCAAATAGTCGAAAAAATATGTCTGAAATTGCGTTAATTAGAAGTTTGATGAAATTTTAATGGTAGATAGTAACAACTAGAACACTCCAGCAAAGTTTCTCCCTCAGATTCCGCAAGGGGTGGCCGCCATCTTGAATTTTAGGGATGGAATCATGTATCTTGGTAAATACTGCTTGTACGTGAAAAATTACAATTATAAAAATTGTTAAGGAGGATATAAAAGTTATAAATTCTCAAAAATGACACTGTTGAGGGTGGAAACAGTTTTTCGATTCTACAACAAAACGGTCAATCGAGGCGAGAAATTTTGATGACAAAACTTGTAGCTTTTGAGTTTCTCTACAATATACATGTATTCAACATTTTTCTTGCTTACTTGGTACGAATATAGAGGGCGTCAAAAGTCGACCGGCGCCAATATTTTTGAAAATTTTTGAATTTTGCACATAAAACATTAATTCAAGTTATCGCATTTTCACCAAATACATGATTAGGGGGTTTTCGGGGTCGCTGATTAAGAATCCGCTATCAAATTTTCAAGAAACAAAATGGCGGATGATGAATTTGGTGAGAATGCGATGAATTTAAATGAAATACGTCCACCACATTGGATCCGCCATTTTTGAAAATTTGGTAACTGATTCTTAATTAATCATGTATTTGATGAAAATGCGATGACTTAAATTAATTTTTTATGTGAAAAATTCAAAAAATTTCAAAAATATTGACGCCGGTCGACTTTTGGCGCCCTCTATATACGTACTAAGCAAGCAAAAAAAATGTTGAACATATGTATATTGTAGAGAAACTCAAAAGCTACAACTTCTGTCATGACTATTTTTCGCCCCGATTGACCGTTTTGTTGTAAAATCGAAAAAACCGTTTCCACCCCCAACAGTGTCATTTTTGAGAATTTATAACTTTTGAATAATACGAAATTTCAAAAAATTTTCTAAACTAAAGTTATTGGATACATCCTCCTTAGCAATTTTTATGATTGTAATTTTTCACGTATAAGCAGTATTTACCAAGATACATGAGTTCATCCCTAAAATTCAAGATGGCGGCCACCCCTTGCGGAATCTGAGGGGGGAAACTTTGCTGGAGTGTTCTAGTAGCACCCCCTATCTACGATTAAAATTTCATCAAACTTCTAATTAACGCAATTTAAAAGTACTATTTGACTGGATTACAACGATCACAGGAAAAATATTTGTTCAACACCCGCAAGAAATATGTAATTTCGTGGCTCTACTGAGAGTGGGCGAAATAATGAATTCTCTGACTGTAGACGTAGAGAGTGGGCGAAATGCCATTTCGCCCACTAGTGGGCGAAATAGCATTTCACCCACGCTCATTACGGGGAACGTTTACGCAAGTGCAGGGCCGTAGCTAGAGCTGAATTCAAGATTGGGCACTGAAAGTTTAAAGTAGGGCTGAAGCAAAAGACTACAATTTTTTAATTGGATTGCCCACCTCATCTGGTGATATCAAATTACAAAAGCAAGAAAACGGTAAATGACAATTTATTCAAAAAAAAAATACAGACCTTGCCATGTTATCAAATTTCCGAAGAACTTCATTTAGTCCAACGAATTTAATCTTGTTTTTCCAAATGCCAGATAGATCAAGTCTGTCATTCTGTCGTGACAGTCTTTGCGGCTTGTTTATAATTCCTTAAAGTAGGGCACTGGATGTTTTAAGGTAGGGCATTGCCCCTTAATGCCCCCCTAGCTACGGCCCTGCGCAAGTGTTGATAGTTTCGTCAATCAATCAGATCACCCATTATTTTGCCCACGCTCAGCAGAGCCACGAAATGACATATTTCTTGCGGTAGTTGAACAAAATATTGTGTGCGACTATTGGTCGAAAGAGGAGATTCCACTCGTGTGTTTTACCGCACTCGCTACGCTCGTGCGGCAAAATCCACACTCGAGGAATCTCCTCTTTCTCCCACTAGTCGCACAATATACTATTTCTGCCAGCTTGATTGGTCTTACCTCTGAATTTGACAGGCTGATAATCGGAGAAAAAACATTAGTAGGAAAATTGGTTGGAAATGGGACTGGTATCAATCCAATAATTAGCTAAATAATATTATATAATACAGTTAGAAAAATACTAACACTTTATTTCTAATTCTGAGGTAAATACAGAAATTATTTGGTTTTATAACGATCTTTCTTTTAGGCCAAAGGTTCGCTCTACTGGAGACGAAAGTCGCATTGTACCATTTAATGAAAAACTTTGACTTGGTTGTGACAGAAAAAACTCAAAATCCTTTGAAGATATCTCCCAAAAGTTTATTAATGGTAACTGAGAAAGGATTTAATGTAGGTTTAAAATTAAGACATTCAGTGAACACTAAATGATAGAAATTATTCTTGTAAAGTTCACAATGGGATCGTCGCGCATTTTTTTTTAGAATTGGAATCTACGTTACAAATTTAATAATAATTAATATAACATTTTTTTGAGAATTTTTCGGAAGCATTTTCTACAAAAAAAATTTCTAAATTTCCGTATTTTTCAATGTAATTTCAAACATAGAATTTTACCGCCACAGAATACGTCATTTACAGCGAGCATTCTTTGATTGGCTGCTGTTGAATCATGCCCACTGATCCATGGATAAAGAGAGAATATAGTATACTGATTTGTTTATGTACAGTTGACAGGCCGGCAGTTAGAGTTACGATTGACGAGGAAGTATTCATCTCTTTCCATAGACAATAGACATACCTCTCATTATTTATGCGTGGACAATGGACATATCTGGCTTTATTGCTCTGGTTTTGACGTCATCAGATGGCAGATAAACTCAGCCGTTTGAAATGAACACATTTTTTTATTCTTGTTTGCAATTAAGTGGAAGGATACAATCATACAAGAATAAAAAAAGTTGGTTACGTTATTTGTTTATGTATGAGGAATAACACGCAATATTCAAAATTATGAAATTTTGATACGCGGGACGACCCTATTGTCGAAACAGTCTAGACTCTAGGTTATAGAATGGAAATATATTTAATTTCGTTATTGTAAACTTTTCATCGACGTTTTTTTCAATCCATACAAAATTAGATACTTTAACGTTTAATTTCAATTCTTAAAAAATAAATTTGTGGTTACAATGAAAATGTGGATACCTATGCTGAAATAATATTTATAAGAAATTTATAAAAATTGTATTAATTTGTATGTATATGGATCATCCTCATCAATTATCACACTTTTTAGGGTTCCGTACCAGAAGGAACCCTATTATTGTGCCAACGATGTCTGTCCGTCTGTCTGTCACAGGTCTCTAACTTCTAAACGAAATAAGATAGGGACTTGAAATTCACACATAATATGAATTAACGCGACCCAAAGACGGAGGAATAACAAAAGATAAAAAAGGTATGTTTAAGGGGGGCGCTCATACATGCAAACGAGGGTGAATTTTTTTTTTTGTACCTATTCTTGTGGGGTATCGTTGAAAAGGGGCTTGTGAGTAGATTATGAATGTGTATTTATCTTTATTTATTTTGCCAAAATTGTAGGTTTCGGAGACCGTCAAACATGCAATTTTTAGACCTATTTTGTTACCAGGTCTATCTTAACAACGCCATTACCTATAAAGCTGTAATTCACGTCAAGTATTACTCATGTCATCTCTAGTTAATCAGCAAATACTAAACACAGAAAAATGAAAGCGGCCATACATGCAACGGGGGGCAAAAAATGTTTTTTGTACCTATATATTCTTGTGCGATATCGTTGAAAATGGCCGTTTGAGTAGATTATGAATTTGTTTTTATTTTATTTATTTTATCAAAATTGTTGGTTTAGCATAACTTACATATAGTATGGAATCCCTACTCTTTGCGTATCTCGACACACACTTGTTTTGAATTTGTGTTTTAAAGACCACCAACTGCAGCTAAGGTTATTTGGGCCTAGCACATCATTATTTTTTTATTTTTTTTAATAATAAATTGAAAATCCAATTGACACTTTTACCAGCCATGTAAACAACCGCACCGCTACACGCTCGACCATTCTCAAGCCCGACAAGTACTTGGTCGTTTATTCTTGCATACCTAAACCCAAAGAAAATAAAACAGCAACTAACAAAAGAACCACCCAAAGATATTTTTCGAGTACAACATAATGTATTATTTTTATAACATTATGTAATTATTACTTAAATATTATTACTATAAATTCCGTTCTCATTACCGAAAAAAAGGATTTTTTAATTTTCAAGGTTTAGAAGTGAATTTAATTATTCAAATTCAAACTAAAACTTTCTAAGAATAGTTAATATTTTGATGGCCTGTTTATAAATACTAGTTGCCCTGTTGTTCTAAAATAGAAAAAAATTATTTATGCAACTTTTTTTAAGCACAAGCTAAATATATGACGGCTTTAGTAGCTCGGCCTTTCCTTTGTGATAACATAAACTAAATGCAGAGCTGAACCCATCAATTTTATACAGATTAAATTGTCTTGCACCAAAAAAATTCTCAATTAACAGCCATTCGTCCGATGGTGAAAGATACTGTAAGAGCAGATTTGAACCGATCAATTTATTTATGAATATAAGTGTTTTTTGGTAGCGGTCCCGTCCGGCTTCACTTGGGTGCCAAGAATCTACGATTAATTATCCCTCTCCGCGAGAAATTCTTCCCCTGCGAAGCAAAGTCTGGCTGGTGGTGTTTATAATATTATAGTAGGATTCCGTGAATACGCTAAAATGCAAAAAAATTGCACAGTTACGTTTTGTTACTATCCCACAGGACTTATCCCCCCCGCGAGAAATATTAAAATTAAATATAGCCTATATCAATCAGGGATAGTGTAGCTTTCAGCTTAGTGAAAGAATTTTTAGAATTTGTTCAGTAGTGCTATTAAATTAGAGGGTGGAAATTGGAATAGGGGTGAAAATGCACCCGTTTCAGTTTTTTCAATATACCTATCTCGCAAACGAAGCAAAATTTTGATATAATATGTATTTTATATGAAACTTTTTGTAGAGAATTGAATTTCCCATCGAAATGGCTTATTTAAAAAATTTGAAAACATTTTTTTTATCCATGTTTAAAGATGACGGCTTGTTTTGATTAACGTTGGAATAAGGTTGACGGGAATGAAGCCAGTATAATATTATTTTTAAAAAATGTTCTTTATTAAAAAGTCGACAGTTTCGTAAGAATTTCTTACATCCTCAGGACTTAAATTCGAAATATCAGTTCTGAAATTTACCGAATTAGTGTTATGTTATACTAACATACTGAATGTAATCTGAATAAACGCCTATTCTTGGAAATGTGTTATATTAAAAATAACACTAATTCGGTAAATTTCAGAACTGATATTTCGAATTTAAGTCAAATTTATTATAAACTGATTGACAATTGATTGTCATTAAAAATTTTATAAATTATATTTTTTCTCACTAATATACTTTTAAATTTTGACTTTGTCTTTCCCTTTACTGCCACAACCATTATATAAAATGCATTTATTACTTACATAATATAGCAAACTCTTAATGTTTTTTCAAATAAAATTTCATTTATCTGAAGACTGTTCAATATATCATGCATCAAAATTTCATTCATGTTTTTCTGTTTTTTTTTTCAACAAATTTGTTTTCAATTATATATTTTACTCAAGGTCCTGAGGATGTAAGAAATTCTTAGGAAACTGTCGACTTTTTAATAAAGAACATTTTTTAGAAATGATATACTGGCTTCATTCCCGTCAACCTTATTCCAACATTATTTTTATGCCAAAAATGTTGAAACAAAAAGAAAAAAAAATCCAAAATATCGATTTTTTTATTTTTTTTTTGCTTTTTTGTCTATAACTTTTTTGGGTCAAATATAGGTATAGGCATTGCTTAATAGAAAAAAAGTAGACAAAATTTTCTTTAAAATGCTGGTTCGAAACATTTTTGGGTTAAAAATTGACCGAAATTTGGCCACTCGATTTTTATCCCTCTAATCCAGGCAAATGGTACTTTTAAATTTCGTTAATTAGAAGTTTGATGAAATTTTAATGGTTGATAGGGGGTGCCAACAGAACACTCCAGCCAAGTTTCCCCCCTCGGATTCCGCTAGGGGTGGCCGCCATTTGATTTTAAGGGATGAAATCATGTATCTTGGTAAATAGTGCTTGTACGTGAAAAATTACTATTACAAAAATTGTTAAGGAGGATGCATCCAATAACTTTTGTTTGGAAAATTTTTTGAAATTTCTTATTATTCAAAAGTTATAAATTCTCAAAAATGACACTGTTGGGGGTGAAAACGGTTTTTCCGATTTTACAACAAAACGGTCAATCGAGGCGAAAAATGGTTATGACAAAAGTTGTAGCTTTTGAATTTCTCTACAATATACATGTGTTCAACATTTTTTTGCTTGCTTGGTACGAATATCGAGGGCGCCAAAAGTCGAATTTTTTTAATTTTGCACGTAACAAATTAATTCAAGTAATGTATTTAGTGAAAATGCGTAGACTTCAATTAATTTTTTATGTGCAAAATTCAAAAATTTTCAAAAATATTGGCGCCGGTCGATTTTTAGCGCTCTTTATATTCGCACCAAGTAAGCAAAAAAAATGTTGAACACATGCATATTGTTGAGAAACTCAAAAGCTATATCTTTTGTCATCACCATTTTTCGCCCCGATTGACCGTTTTGTTGTAAAATCGAAAAAACCGTTTCCGCCCACAGGGTCATTTTTGAGAATTTATAACTTTTGAATAATAAGAAATTTCAAAAAAATTCCAAACAAAAGTTATTGGATACATCCTTCTTAACAATTTTTATAATAGTAATTTTTCACGTACAGGCCGTATTTACTAAGATACATAATTTCATCCCTAAAATTCAAGATGGCGGCCACCCCTTGCGGAATCCGAGGGAGGAAACTTGGCTGGAGTGTTCTAGTAGCACCCCCTATCTACCATTAAAATTTCATCAAACTTCTAATTAACGCAATTTCAGACATATTTTTTCGACTATTTGATTGGACTATTGAGTGTCTGAGAAACTATAGACACGGTTTCTGCCAATCAGCTGTCACGTTGCAATTTTTATCTTTACAAATTTTTACAAATTTGTTTAAAAAAAGATGAGCTGAGCACCGCAAAAAAAATTCCGATAATCTCCAGGAATTTGTCAATCTATTCTTGCAAGTCTCAACTCGCTATCAACATTTTGTTTGCTTTCTTAATTTTCAGATTTTTTTCAAAAATTCCTCAAAGGTTACTAGACCGGCAGATATTGTTTTCATTCTCATTTTGTTGAAAAAATTATTATTTTACTCAATAAAAAAAGGTATTTTAAGTTTATTGGTTGATAATAAATAACTATTCAAACAAATGTATGTAACCATGATGTTTTTTCGAGCGTTCACATGTCAGGATATTTTTCGTATTTGTTGAGCTCCGTCGATTCGTATGGAATTTATATTTTACAATGGAGAAGTGGCAGTGGCAAGGAAATCACTTAAACCCTCTGAACTGGGGTTGGAAAAATTCGAAATATGGATTAATTGCGATTCGCACAACAGCACCTCCTGTGCCAGAGATTTTGCTAAAAAAGTGGCTTGTGATTGCACTACAGGTAGCCATGGAAACTGCGGTTGCAGAAAATTACAAATTACTTGTTCCATATTTTGCAAAGAATGTATGGGAATCAATTTATTGTAATAATGTGCAAGTCGTGTGCAAGTAGCCGATATTGCAGAAGACGATATTATTGAAGATATAGAAGATGATATCGTTATACATTTTTGAGAATGTTATTGAAGAAATATAATAGCACCATGTTTACATACATTTGTTTGAATAGTTATTTATTATCAACCAATAAACTTAAAATACTTTTTTTTATTGAGTAAAATAATAATTTTTTCAACAAAATGAGAATGAAAACAATATCTGTATAAGAGGGATAAAAATCGAAAAAAAAGCTATGTTCGAGTGGTCATATTTCGGTCAATTTTAAACCCAAACAATTTTTCGACCCAGCATTTTAAAGGAAATTTTGTTTACTTTTGTTTCTATAAAGCAATGCCTATACTTATCTCTGACCCAAAAAAAGTTATAGACAAAAAAGCAAAAAAAAATTAAAAAATCGAATTTTTGGCTTTTTTTTGCTTTTTGCTTTCACATTATCATTTTTGTCATAAAAAAAATGTTTTCAATTTTTTTAAATAAGCCATTTCGATGGGAAATTTAATTCTCTACAAAAAGTTTCATATAAAGTATAATAAGATCGAAATTTTGCTTCGTTTGCGAGATATATTGAAAAAACTGAAAAGGGTGCATTTTCACCCCTATCTCCAATATCGACCTCTAATTTAATAACACTCCGCGGTTTTTTTTTCTTAAATGACCCATTGACCTATTCCTGCAATAAAAACCCGTGAACGTCTTAGTTCCTTTCTATAGATATAACATACCTAATCAACAGCCTATATGTTTTTTCGGGTCTACCGTTTACACACTCTATAGATGACGAATATAAATTATTTTTTGTTCACAACAACAATTAACATCCGTTTTTTTGTTTATACTATAATCGTAGCATAAAGCAGTTTAAATTTTGATATTGATCCCTCGTGACGCCGAACGCGTTTGTTTACAAATTGTGTGACCTCGTTTCGCTTTTAGTCAAGGTTACATTATTAAATTTGACTGTTGTACAGGATAACTTGGTACATTTGATTTTTGACGTCAATACTTCATTATTATCCCTTTCATAAATCGGTTCTTGGCTTAAAGTAGGTACTTACTAAAATAGAATGAACGTATTTTCTTAAATAATAGAGTGAAAGAAAAAAACGATAAACCTTTAAAAACGTAGGTAGACCTCTAAAGTTTCCCTACTGGATTTCTCACGACGTTAATAAGAATTGTTTGCATTTCTTGTTATTTGGTTTTTTACTCTTTCAAATAGACAAAGTAGGTGCTCGCCTATGGACCAACGCCTTTTAAGGCCCGGTGACAAGGAAATCAAAGCATCTACTACATATTTACATTAGGTCTTATGACCCATAGCTTACTACAAAATTGTAACACCCTGTATAACGACAGAGTGTCTTATAGAAAATAACGAAATTTAAGCCAACTTTCGGTATATTTTCATTTTCATTTAAAATTAACTGCAAATTTAAAACCCTAATGCAACAATTCTTAAATCTAGATATAAATCTGAAATGCGTATCAGAAACCTGGCATTATTGTTGATTTTGTAAGAGTTATGGATTTTCTTAGCGTCGTCATAAATCCTGTGTATGCCACATCTTACAATTTATCACAAAGGAAATGGGGGTCTGGAGTCTCCTCTCTCAGGAACAAAAGTTATCCACATTCCACGCTACTGACCTAGTTAGTACGCTCCTAATGTTGATAGACGTCTGTGATGGAATAACGCCTCTTCTAGACGAGGAGCTGGCGACGGTTTTTCTTAAGTGTAGGACAAAATAATATTAAAAATACCGTTTTTTTTTTGGAAAATTTTTTGCAGCCAAATTATTTATTTGAATGAGTTATATTTATATTAAACGTTTCGCCTTTTTGAGCATCATCAGTAATATTATTTTATAGTGAAATTATGATTTATGAACATTATTAGAAACGATGTTATTATTAGCGAGGATTTTGTCTAAAATCCTGGCTAATAACAACAAAAAATTTTCCAAAAAAAAAACCTTACAATATCCTCAGCCGTACTAAACTCACTACACATTAAAAATACCTGTATACGTGTCCTCACTTGCGTTTAGATGCAGGTAGAAGTTATACAGGTAAAATATAAATCTTTCGTGTATTTATGTCGGGTTTATCATACGTTTAACACGCTGTTTTGTTAATCGCTGTTAAATTTTTACACATAAAACATACTACGAAGTAACCATAGATATAACAGCAAATGAACGTAACAGCGTGATTTATATGTACGATAAACCTGACATTAATAATTTTAATTAATTCTATATTAATGAGTAATAATTATTTAGAATAGCCACATCAAATAACATTGGCAGCTCGATCGGTCATTGTTATCATCTCGTCAGACATGATTATAATTTACAATTTTTGTTTTATGTATGTACGTAAGGTCTGGTATTATTTTTATATGTATAAAGGGTGACAAATATATTATATTATTGTAACTCTAAAATACCAGACCAAAATGTTGTTGCGAACACGTCTAAAAAATTATTGAAAATCTACTATTTCTAATAAAAAAAAATAATAAACGAAATTTAGGTGGATACTGTCGTGACGAAATAATCTAAACGCACGGAATGCGCCGGCCAGCTTATAGTATTGCAGTAATAATATTCACACGAACCATTTCGAGCCCTTTTTGACCCTCCTCTATCTCCGATAATAGTTACGTTATAGGACTGAATTTTTACAAGGAGGTTAAGATTACCAAAAAGAAGCAAATTTCATACGTCTAGGTGGAATAGTTTCCAAGATACGACTGTCCAAAAATCACAATTTTTGGCATTCACTAACTCACTCACTCACTCACTGATAGGTAACCATAAATCTAGGGTACTGCCAATCGAGCTAGAGCTTTGAAATTTGGAACATTGATATAGTGTTTAAGGTGATAATTACGAGAAAAATCAAAAATCAAAAAAAATCCAACTTGGGGGATTAAAAATCCAGCATGGTGGATTATGTTAGGCAAAATCATAATTTCTGAATTTAAAAATTTATAGTAGGTAAAATAGGTATTGTTAATTTAAAAAATAATATGAAATAAAAATTAAATAAAAAATTTTTAAAAACCCCGACGTAAAAAGCAAACTTTTAAAAAGTAAGAAATAATTAATTTCTACATCGACTATTTCTTCGTTTGGATGAAAATTTAATTCATAGATGTGTCGGGCACCGCCGAGACATTGGTATTCTTGCCATTTTACAGTGGTCCCGAAGCATTTATGAATTAAATATTTCATCCGAGCGAAGAAAAAATCGGTGCGTCAGACAAGATATAGTTGAAATTAATGATTTCTTACTTTTTAAAGGTTAGGTTTTTTTGCGTCGGGGGTTTTTCAAATTTTTAATTTAACTTTTATACCTATCTAATTTCTACTTACCGCCTAAAACGCAAGGGAGAAAGGCTACCAGACGAACACATTCTCAAATGGGGAATACTTATACCGGTATTTTTTAACTCCCGACGCAAAAAGAGGGGTGTTTTAAGGTTGAGGCCTTTGTCTGTCTGCGGCATCATTGCGCTTTTTTTTGTTTGAAAGAGTATGTTTGCGATGTGGTTCTTAGTTAAGTATAGAATTTAGTTTAAAAAGTGCAAAATAAAAATTAAATTAAAAATTAAAAAAAAAACCTGACCTAAAACTACTAGGTACCTAATGACATTAAAATATTTCATAGTTTTTAATCAACCGATTAGGTAGTGGTTTTGGGTCGGGAGTTTTTTTAATTTTTTATTTTTTTTTGCATTTTTTATAATATTATTATACTTAAGCAAAACCGTCGTCACCTCTTAGACTATTCGTAGAAAAAACATGCTGCATAATTAAATCATTGACTGTTGCCACGGAATACACCACATCACTAGGTATGTACTACTTATACATAACAAATAGGTATGTACTATTTGTTATGTATAAATAGTGTATAACTTTAAAAAAAAAACAAGTCTGACTTCAGATCTTTTTAGTTTTCAGTATCATTGCAGATATGTGAACTATTGGACAATGGACCAATGTACGCTCAAAATTAATAATAAAATATTAATTGCTTACATTACCAAGAACAATAATATAGTTATTTATTGTCAGTTTAAACAGAATTTTGAATAATTAGAATTTATTATATTCGCGGTTTTTATAGCAAGGTGTTTGCTTAAAACATGATAAAAAAGATTTGATATCATTATATAATATACCTATATATATAAATAAAATCTAAAAAAAATTAAAGTATAATAGTAAACTGCTGTGATAATATTTAATATCAATAAAGAAAAACATTTAATGCTCTAAATAATTTTAATTTAACAGTTATTCTAAAAAAAACAGCGCTTCAGAATGTTTTTGTTTCTTATTATTAGTGTTATTATAGTTGTGGTAGTTTGGAAAAGATTTTTAAGACTGGATTACTGGGAGAAAAAAGGGATAAGTTATGAATCTGGTCTTCCAATTTTGGGTACTGGATGGAAAGCGATATGTCAGCGTGAACACATGAAAGAGTGTCTTCAAAGGATATATGATAAATATTACGACAAACAGTAAGACCTACTTAGTTTCATCGTTGATTTTTGTTTGTTATTGTTATTACAATATAAATAATATAATCAAGTCCGTGTCTTACCTATATATTTTTAGTTTTGATTTTCTTTATATTTTTATGTTTTTGTATATTTATTTTCGGTATTTTTAAGTGCAAAAAAATCAGCCCCTTAACGATGATTCAATTACGCTTATTTTAAATAATCTAGCGAAAACTTCGAGATTTTAGCTCACCTAGATGCCGCCATTCGAATTCGACCAATTCCAATAGTATATTATAAGATTATGCCATACTACGTATAAAATGGTTTTGAAAATATGGCTTATTAAAAAAAATCTTTTCGCACCCTTATTTCCCAAACGAGTAACATTTTCTCATAGCAAGTTTGTGTCAAATGCCTTATTTTTACATGCACTATAACCACCTGCTCTGTGTTCCATTAGTTTTGAAACACCCTGTATATTTGATAATATGTATTACGGAAACGAAAGTATTTACGAAACAATAAAAAAGGTGTGAGCCTCATCCACATAAGCTCATGGGGAAGTGAAAACTTCATTAGAATATTTTTTAGAAAAATTATAAACAATATTTGCTGTTTACTTATAAATTAAAATGTCAAAATAGGTAGGTTACTTAGGTGATACAAATTTCCCGTCTATTCAAGCATTTCCTCTTTATCGTTACATAAGAATTCAAATAGATACGTCGCTAAAGAAGTTTTCACCTAAAAAGTTTTCACTTCAAAAATCCTCGAAATATAGGATCAAATAAATAAGGGGTTCATATTTGCATTCCGATATTGATATAGTATAACAGGTTAAAAACTAACGTTAAATAGTACCACATTATACGCGGGTACCGCTAGTAGCAAATATTTTTGAATAAAAGATCTTTGATACAAAAAAAGACACTCCATGTGTAGGAGAGAGAAGTTTTCGGTTTCAAATGCCGTGCGTTAGAATGAGATCGGCAACCACTGTGAACATGACGTAATATTGGTACGACGGCTAGTCAGTTGTTTAGTGCGATAGACTATGTAGAATGCAGGCGTATGAGAGAGACGAGACTACCGTCGCACTTTTGGATGTCGACTGACTAGTGAATCAAGAGAGGTGACAGATCGCGCCGGTGAGAACGGGAGAGGCCTAGCTGGTTTAAACAGCTGCAGGCGGACGATTTTTTGATATCAAGAAACTATGAATTTTGGCGTTATTTTGGCGAACTCTGAATAATAACGATGAATTAATATTCCTGGAGTGTAGTGAATTTTTCTGGATGTGCGTTAGGGATTGACAGGTTGTCGTATAACAAACAGTTTTTACTGTACAGTGAAAATAAAACCCTACCCAGTCTAACCAAAATTCCCTATTATAAACCCATGCTCCCCTGGACTCTTGGCTCGTTGCTGTGGATTTGTTAGGCACTTCGCTAGCTGATTAGTGTAGGAAGGATTGTTTCAAGGAATAATTACGGATTATTACGTAATTTATCGTTTCGCCCAGTCTTGCGTTTATATTGCAGTCGCTACGATTTTAAATGGCAATGTTACGTCCACAACTAACAATTTTACGTTCCCGAATTGCGATTTAATGTAAATAAAAATTTTCTGTAACGCTTTAGCGTTAACCGTCTCGAAATTTAACGTATCGATTTAGTATTTAACGTCCCGAAAATTAATGTACCGATTTATCGTTTAACGTACTGATATTTAACGTACCGATTTATCGTTTAACTTACCGAAAATTTAACGTATTGATTTAGTGGCGTCAACTAAAATAATTAAAGATCGCCTATTTTGGGTTTCGATTTGTGAAACTGTTGATACGAGATCTCCCGTTCTCAAACTTTTTATCTTTTATGTTTAAGTGTGAATTAATTGCGATGTCGCATTCCGTCCTGTTGCGACTGTCGACTATATAGAAATGTCATCCCGATTTTAGTAGTTTTTTTGCTCTTTTTTGGTAATTCCGTTTCCTTGAGCGAACGTATTAATTTTTCGTATTGCCGCATGTGTTTTCGTTTTAGCGTTCCGTGATCGATCTACGTTGTATGTTTTTATTGTGTAGGCTTTTATGGGTAATTTTGGACTGCTGGTTCTGGCTGGGTTTACTCCCAGGATATTGTTTCTGGATTTTGATCCGGAAGAAATCTTCCTTTTTACTAGTCCCAGTAGTCAACGGCTTTTAGGCCTTTTGGATATTTTATTGCTTATTTTCACAGGTTCGGACGACCTGTGAGTACGTGTGTGTCCAGTTGTTCTGGCGCCCTTTTCAATTTTTTAGTCGGTTTAATTATGGATACTGACAATTGTTTCTGTAATAACTATTGACTTATTATATAATCTCTGTAGTCTATAGTATATAAGGAGGATGATATTGAAAAGTATCAGCAGTATGAATTTTATGATGATTTTTATTAAACGCGTGTTATGTTAAAAACCTGTGTACTAATTATTTTTAATACTGAGATACAACAAATTGGCGACGAGTAAAAGAAAAAAGAAGCCGCAGGAAGAAAAAGAATATTCGCTCATGGCGGAGAGTTGGCAAATGGCAATGGACACATGAAAGAACAAAATAACCTCAAAATCGACACATGGCCGGCAACAGCTTCAAAAGAAAATCGAAGAAAAAAAAAAAGAAAAGCTAAGTAATAAGAAAATACGTTAAGAACCAAATTAATTAAATCGAATATAGTAAGCGCATACAAGAACGGAAAATGGACACCAATCAATTTGCACAATTTATGCAATTTCAACAGCAAATGCTGGATAGAATATTATCGCAACAGCAAATCAGAGACGAAAATAGCAGGGGAAGATCTCAAGAAGCAACAGGAAGCACGATTAACACCGCGCTATTGCCTAATTTCGAATGTTTTGACTCCAAGAAAGAATCGTTTCGAAATTATAAACAGCGGTTCGAAAATTATACCGAAATGAAAAACATTAAGAATAACAAGGAGTATTGTGCCAAATTACTTCTCAATTCGATCGGAGCGACAAACTTCAATATGATCACAGCATTGGCAGCACCAAAATTGCCAAAAGATTTACCATATGATGAGCTTATGTCGGTGTTGGAAAAACATCTCGCACCTAAGAAAAACGTACTAGTAGCGCAGCATCAGTTTTTGTCGAAATATCAAAATGAACAACAATCAATTGCCGAGTATGTAGCCATGTTGAGAACTGAAATAGGAGACTGCGAATTTCACTCACCATGTGATTGTAGAGTCTCAATAGCGGATACATTTCTTCGTGCGCAATTTATCCGAGGAATTCGAGATAATTCAATTAGAGAACATCTATTACAATCTAATATATCAATTTTCGGCGACATCGTGGCCAAGGCCATTGCGCTAGAATCGTCCAAAATCGACTCGAGGGAGCTGGCTCAGAAGACGTCGACTTCACCTCCAACCACAGATATTAACAAAGTGGCACACAATTCAAGGAGGAACGATCGACGATCCAACGGCAGCGGGTCTCGACGACAGTCAACACAAGATCAGTCCAGAACAAGAAGACAATCAAGATCAAGAATCAATTACACCGAACTCGGCATAGACGGGTTATGCCTTAGATGCGGAAGAAGTAACCATATGTCAAAGGATTGCCGAACCGACAAATCACATCTCAGATGCGCCGGATGCCACAAGAACGGGCATGTTGTTAAAGTCTGCATTCGGACCTAACTGGAAAACTCGAAAAAAACGAGTCAACACTCGACAAATTATGTCCAAGACGAAACGAGGGACACCGAATATGGTGTACATTGTATCGGAGCAACAGGAACTGATCGTTATTACGCCCAGGTGAAAATCGAAGGGGAGCCAATAAAATTCGAAGTCGACTCGGGGTCAGGATTCACATTTTTACCCCGTCATCAAGTCGCTCAACTTAAACTTACTGCTCCATTGCAACCGGTAACGATGAAATTTCGATCTTACACACAAGATGTGTTTGTTCCCGACGGAAAAATCGAGGTCAACGCAACGTACAATGGTCGATCAATAAAACAAGAAATTGATATTGTACCGGAAGAATATCCAGCACTGTTGGGACGAATTTGGATCAGAAGATTACAAATCGATCTGAGCATAATAGATCAACAGCATTCATCAGACACGGCAACGCACTCGATTAACAACATCGATGAGATAAACGAAATTATAACAGCATACCCGGACGTTTTCGAAGAAAAGATCGGCTGTATGCCGAAATTCAAAGTAGCGTGTTCCATCGAGAGCGAGAAGTTCCGTACGCGCTTTCTAGCCAAGTTGAAAAGGAACTCGATACACTAGAGGCAGCAGGAGTCATTACAAAAACTGAAACCAGCGACTGGGGTTCACCGTTAGTAGTAATTCCTAAAACGGACGGAGGAGTTCGTCTTTGCGTCGATTACAAAATAGGAGTAAACGAACGACTTATAAGCTCACACTACCCGATCCGAAAAATCGACGACATTTTTAACAGTCTTCGAAACTCTCGATACTTTTGTCGACTTGATTTATTTAAAGCATATTTGCACGTGCCAGTTGATGAAAAGTCGAGCGAAATTCAAACAATTTCAACGCATCGAGGCACTTATAAGGTGAATCGACTATCGTTCGGCATCAAAACAGCTCCGGCGGAATTCAACCGAATCATCGATCAAGTCTTACGAGAAGTTCCGAAAACTGAATCTTATTTTGACGATATCATCGTACACGGCACAACAAAAGAAGAATGCAAAGTAAACCTTGCGAACTGCCTTAATCAATTACGAAAATATGACCTGCACCTCAATCATCGAAAATGCTCACTGTTCAAAGAGCGTATTGAATTTCTAGGACACATAATCGAATTCAACAAGATTTCCAAATCTCCAAAGAAAATCAAGGCCGTTGTAGAAATGCGCAGACCCAAAACACAGGATGAAGTCAGGAGATTCCTAGGATTAGTAACATACTATGCTCGCTTCATCAAAAATGCCTCGACGCTCACTTCACCACTACGACAGCTTTTGAAGAAAAACACAGCGTTCAAGTGGACAGCGAAATGCGAAGCAGCGTTTATTCGACTAAAACAAGAAATTGCGAGTGATCGAGTCCTCATGCCGTTCAATCCAGAACTGCCAGTACAACTCGCATGTGATGCAAGCCCTGTCGGCATTGCAGCTATTTTGTCGCATGTGATCGATGACGAGGAGCGACCAATTGCATTTGCATCGCGCTCATTAATGTCAGCAGAGCAGAACTATTCTCAACTTGACAGAGAGGCACTGGCAATTATATTTGGAGTAACGCATTTTTTCCAATACCTGTTCGCACGTCCGTTCATTCTTATCACAGACAATCAACCGCTAGTACGAATTTTCCATCAAAATGCTAAACTTCCACGAATGACGTCAGCTCGTCTGCAGCGATACGCAGCATTTCTATCAGGATTCAACTACAAAGTAGTATTCAGGCAAGGCTCACACAACACTAATGTTGATTGTTTGTCAAGAGCCCCAATCGAAACAGAATCGAGTGACGATAGCGCCATCAATAAAGAAGTACACCTTCTGTGCGAAGAATCTGTGCTCCGAATCTCGACACTCAAGATTACATCAGAATCCCTGCGGGAAGAAACACATAAGGACCTAGAGCTATCAAGAATAATGCAAGAGCTACAAACAAACAATAAAATAGACTCTGAGTTCACAATCAACAATGGCATCTTATTTAGAGGTCAACGAGTCATAATTCCGGTGACAATGTAATCTCTGATTCTTCAAGAATTGCACCGGACGCACATCGGTATATCGAAAATGAAACAGCTGGCTCGCCGATATGTCTATTGGAAGTGTATCAATAAAGATATCGAACGACTTGTACGTACATGCCCGGCCTGTGCTAATATCAAAAATAGCCCCCCTAAGGCACCACTGCATCCATGGGAGGAACCAGAGAGCAACTGGCATCGAATTCACATCGATTATGCAGGGCCTTATCAAGGTTACAATTTTTTGGTCATCGTAGACGCGAAATCAAAGTGGGCGGAAATCGAGCCATGTGTGTCGGCACCAACATCTCAATCAACGATTCAAATACTCCAGAATGTATTCTCTCGTCATGGATTTCCAGACGTAATGGTTTCGGACAATGCGACAATCTTCACAAGTGAAGAATTTCAACAATTTTGCAAGGAAGCCGGCATTTTTCAAAAATTCATCGCTCCAGGTCACCCGGCAACAAATGGATCAGCAGAAAGGAATGTGCAGACGCTGAAGAAAAGACTTGCGGCCATGATCGATGATCCATTATCAATGAAGCAAAAAGTTCAAGAAATTCTGTTTAGATATCGAGCTACACCTCTGAAAAACGGAAAAACACCGGCGGAACAATACCTGCATCGTCAAATGCGTATAAAGCTCGACGCACTCAAGCCTGTCAAATTTCAAAAATCGATCCCACCAGTTCATACGGCTCGACAATTAAGCGTGGGAGAACGCGTACAAGCGCGATACTACGCCAATAACAAGCAGCAATGGAGACTAGGATCGATCATCAAGAAATTTGGACAACTTCACTACCTGGTGAAATTCGACAACGGATACACATTAAAACGTCATATCGACCAGCTATGCTTAACCGGGATTCCACTGAAAAAGACAGTTTCATTCGCCTCCAAACCACAGGTCGAAGAAGAGTCACAAATACAGAGTCAAAACCATGATTTCGGAAACCTAGTAAAAGTTCCAGTGAACCAAGACGACCTAGATCAGCACGGGGAGGCTAACGAATCAGATCTAAGAACAGAACAAGCGCACGTTCCAGAGCCAACAGTCCGCAGGTCCAACAGAGAACGTCACGCACCAGTCTATTTACGTGAATATATTAGATAAGGAAAATAAAATTTTAATGTAAAATTAAGTAGTCAATTTTAAATTATGCATATATGTAAAATATTAAATTTTTAAAATCAAAATTAGCGTGGGAGAATTGTAATAACTATTGACTTATTATATAATCTCTGTAGTCTATAGTATATAAGGAGGATGATATTGAAAAGTATCAGCAGTATGAATTTTATGATGATTTTTATTAAACGCGTGTTATGTTAAAAACCTGTGTACTAATTATTTTTAATACTGAGATACAACAGTTTCTAAGTGATTTTAGTATCCAAAGGTTTAGTGTATTTCCCCGTATTGTCTTTAAGTTACCGTTTTGAATAGGGGTTTATCTAAATTAACGGCTCGTGCTTTCTAGAGAATTTCCGTAATTCTTTTTTGTTTGTGTTTGTTTACGTGTCGAGTTGTAGGTGGTGGATTTTTTTAAATACAAAATATTTTTTAGTGGTCGGTGGTCGGATTTTTAAGCCCAATCTGGGGCATTTTTATATAATATCAATTCAATACTGGTGAACCGCGGACTCACGTCCCAGCGCCGCGTGAGCTAGCCGCGCGCTGAATTTATTCAGGTTATTATAACCGTTCACCAAAAGAGTTTAAACTCTAACAAAATAGCAAGTTATATAGGTATTCATGCTCAGTGGCGTAGCTATTGTAGAGCATAAAGAAAACACTTGGCCGACCCTGAAGCTCTTCCCATTCGAAATCACAATTGAGCCATAATTAAACATTCTATAAAAAATTGCAAATTTAATAAATATTGCTCAATAGTTGCGTATTTGTTTCGAAGCATTCAATAGGTACAATAAAAATACAAACATTCACGCAAAAGTAGTAACGAAAATTTAAGAAATGTGTACATAAAAATGTACCACAAATGCGCACGTGCGAGGTATTGAAAGTGGTAGGGAATTTCTTGAATGAGACGACAATAGCAATGATTAGGGGCCCAAACCATTTTGCATCAGAACCCTTGACCACCTTACTAAGTCAATTATCATACTGATATTAATTATACAGTATCAAAGAGTTGGTATCGATACTAAAATACATTGGTATCGAAAGAAAAGTATCGATACATATTAGTAGTATTGGAACATCCCTCGTTTAAATTATTCTAATCTACAATATTAGTTATCTTGAAACATCCCTAATCCCATGAGGTTAACTGTCGGTACTATTTTTATAAACATTCTGTATAAATGTTATGTAATATATTTTGATAAATAAAAAAATTGAAAAACGGTTGACCCTGCAGGCCATCCCTGAAACTTCCCTCTGTCTTTGAGCTCGACATAAAAGAAAGCTGTGTAATATCTTTTAAACTAATCGACTCATTTTGGCAAACTTTTCGGCAATCGAAAGAGCTATTCAAGACTCAATCTGAATAAATTTTGAGACAAATCGGTCGTGTAGTTTAGGAGTTATGTGACAAAAACTTAAAAAAAAAATTTTAATTTTTTTTCAAATACCTAACTTTGAAATTATTTTACTGATCAGCTTTAAAATCTAATTAGATCTAAATCTTCATAAACCTTTTCGATTACCGCAAAAACCATTCAAATTGGTTGATTCGTTTCAAAATTCTTAAATTTATTAAAAATTATAAAAATTCGTAAATTATTTCGGAGAAAAGCCTTTTTGCTCAGTGGCCATTGTAACAAATAATACTTAGTTCAAGTTGACGCAAAATATGCCGATCCGTCTCTTCATGTAAATTCCTGTAAACCGGAAAAATCATAATTTGGAACATACATTTTTCCAGGCAGAAAAAAAAAACACATTAAAACACAGGTCTAGGCTAACTGGCATCGGCGCAATTATTTAAATAGATCCCAAAATTTGGTGGAGTTATTCCCAACTTCTAGACACAACTCGACAAGAAAAATCCATAAGAATAGATCCGTTAATCCACTGATCCACAAGAAAGACACCTATTCCAGAATTATCGTTGATCATCACGGTAAGCTAGCTCTAGCACAAACAACAATGCTTTTCAACAATGCTACAGCGGAAAATAAATAATTTCTCAGGAATTTGGAAAGTTAGAAAAATTAAAATTTAGCGGAATAGAAAGAGAACAAAATTCCGAATCCAAAATACGAGACTAGAACATTACAGCTCCAACTCGATAGTCGCAATTAATCTCCAAAGATTCCTAAAATATTTTGTCATCAGTTCGCCGATAAAATATCAATCAGATATTTCAATTGTTTAGCCAGCTCCCAGCCGTGATCTACACGCGCTGAGAGCCAGACCTCAACCGATTCCCATGCCAAATAATTCCGTCTTGGAACCGTTTATAATGTCACCCCCATGTGTCTAACACATTGCAAGCTATCTCGTCTCGTGTCGCACTCATTATTCGAGATAGCCAAACGAGTTCGCACGTCGTTCCAACACACCGCCGCGACACACAAGTCACTAGTCAATGTTGCGACCGCCGTGCTTTTTATCCTATGCTAACTGCAGGGTTATTATGGACACCTTGACCTCTTCGTCGCACTCATTGATAACAGAAATTTTACATCTATAATTAGCAGGGATGCAGTCTCGATCAGGGGTGAAGCCAAATAAAGGCTTATTGCAACAATACCAAAATTGTAAAACGTTACAGCGCATACGTACATACCTACATACAGATACAGACATCCACTTGGAAATAGTCAGAATAGCTTCCTAGGACCTCAAACGTCGAGGTCTGTTGAAAACTCGATTTTCGAAAATCGGACTGAAACCAATAACTTCCCAAATTTTTTAAAATTTACAATTTTCATGGCGGGAAGTTAAAAATGTATTATTATGATGAACTAAAAAGTTATTTTATTTTTTGCAGATGTGTGGGCTTTTTTTTCTTTACTAAACCGTCATTGATTGTGAAGGATCTGGAATTAATCAAAGCAATTACAGTTAAAGATTTTGATCATTTTGTTGATCATAATACCTTGTTAATTAATGACGATTTGGACGTACTGATGGCGAAAAATTTATTTTCTTTGAAGGGTAATATAATTATATATTTTTTTAATTTATTATATCTAATATGAAAGCATATTTTTTTATTTAATATAAAAACCATGTGTTAGTAAATTTATCTTTTACCAATATTTAAACCAGTTCTTGTGAGTAGCGGTGTTGGTTTTTACCATATCCGAGCGCTTGTGCATTATCACGATAAATGTACCGTTCCTTCAAAATGTCATACTGTCAGGCATGGGTTTAGTAATCTTACGTTCTACGATTGGACTATTTCTGTTTATCAGCTCTATATAATATATGCTCTAGCCTCAAGTTTAATTAAAACAATAATTTGAAAATATAATGACTGGCTTAAAACAAATATTAATGTAGTGAATAAACGAAAGAAAACATTAGCATCAATATTAAAAATATAATCAGAGAGTATAGTACTGATAATAATACCCATTTAAGCATACTATTTAGATACATTTCTAGAGTGTTGGGTCTCCAAGTCACTATATGAATATTATGAAGTATTAGAAATACCTTGTATTATGTCCGTCTTGTTAAATCACAAGAAGTCACAAGACGGGCATAATACAAGATATTTCTAATACTTCATAATATACTATTTAGAGCTTGATAAAAGTTAATTTTTTAACAAAATCTGCATATCTAGGGTGGCCCATTTTAAACAAACCAATGAAATATCTTGTAAACGGTAGAAAATATAAATAAAAAATGGTTTATATCAAATTGTTGCAAAGTTGCAGAATGTCAAGGGGGGACAAACTGTGATATCAGATTTAACATAATGGTGCTTTTCAAGGTCAGCTGCGATATTTTAATTGTAACAATGCATCTATATTCCAGAATACGAAACAGTATTTAATAGTGAACAAACAATACTATTAAATTGCCTGGCGAAGACATGTTTATTTACTAGTATAACTAGAAAAATCCATTCATGTCACATCCTAAAATTATAAAATTTGTAAGTTCGGTTCTGTCGGGTCGATTTTATTACAATTTTAGTAGCACATTTTAATCTTTATTGAAGGGTTAAATTTCAACTTTGAAACGATTCTGAGAATTCTTTCGATATTTTTGGGACCAAAAACACTTTTGAACTCCTTCGTGCGGTGATGGATTCCAATGTGCCTACCAAATTTCATCAAAATCAATTAAGTCTTTCGAAAGTTATTGCCCGTAATTATATATAACTAGCGGCCCGGTCCGGCTTCGCTTGAATATTAAAATTACATTACTCACTCGCTTCGCTCGTTCGCCTGAATATTATAATTACATTACTCACTCGCTTCGCTCGTTTGCTCCCGGGTGGTACATTACTATCTCGCTTTGCTCGTTCGCTTGAATATTATTATTACATTACTCACTCGCTTCGCTCGTTCGCTCTCGGGTGGTAAGATTTATATACAAAATCTTTGTTTTATATATACAGAATAATACATTACTCACTCGCTTCGCTCGTTCGCTCCCGGGTGGATTTTTCCGATGTTTTAATAGTTATTCTGTTAACCAAGGCGGAGACAAATCCAAAAAATCAAAGATCGTAAAAATCGGTCCAGCAGTTCTCGAGTTATAAATGGTGTAACTAACTAACTAACACGACTTTCTTTTATAATATATATATAGATATGTATAAAAATATACAGTATGAGTGAAAAGTTTGAAACTAATTATATAAAATAAAAATAATTGAATTTTATAAATCCTCGGACACGTCAATTTTATTTTTTTACTGTACATGTTTGTTGATATTTGTTGCATTTCGATAGTCCTTTGTTTTCATACTGTGACGTCATCATCAATTTTTTTTAATGGCACCCCATATTTTTTATGTCATATTTGGATAGTGCTTAAAATTACGAATTCATTGATGTACCATAGTATGAACTTAGTATTCATACTTCTTGAGATAATCGAGTTTGAGTACAAACAAAAACTCAGGAAAAAAGAGTGAGCCATGAAATATTGATACATATTTTAATTACTGTGAAACTCAAACAATTGAATTTAGAAATTGCAAGAACTGCCAGAATTTCATCGGAGCCTTCAATTATTTGAGTTTCAGTTTTTTCCTGAGTTTTTGTTTGTACTTCAAACTCGATTATCTCGAGAAGTGTGAATGCTAAGGTCATAATATGGCACATCAATGAATTCGTAATTTCAAGCACTATCCAAATATGACATAAAAAATATAGGGTGCCATTAAAAAAAATTGACGATGACGTCACAGTATGAAAACAAAAGACTATCGAAATGCAACAAATATCAACAAACATGTACAGTAAAAAAATAAAATTGACGTGTCCAAGGATTTTTTATGAAATTCAATTATTTTCATTTTATCGAATTAGTTCCAGACTTTTTACTCACACTGTATATTAATACATACATAAACATTTCCAAAAATGGTGCCAAATTGTTTAGGAGGATGAAACGTCGAGAAATTTTGGTCCGACCCCTATATCCCGCCATCCGACCGACGCCAATAGTGTATGTGCCATATTATGGCAAATACACTAAAAATGGGTTTTACATCATCAATATGATAACGTACCTCTTTTATCAATAAAGCAATAAGTAGTGTAAACCAAAAAGAGGACATAATGGAGGCAGGAGGACATTATATTTCTGTTAGACATGTCTTGACGTTTTGCATAGACATTTTTCATATAAATTAATTCAGATTGTTAATTAACCAAAAATATTTCAGGACAACGGTGGCACGAAATGCGATCAACATTAAGTCCAGCATTCACTGGTAGTAAAATGAAATTTATGTTTCAATTGATATCAGACTGTGGCAAACAAATGCAAAATTTCTTAAAAGAAGAACTCCAAAAAAATCAAAATAGCGAAATCTCTAATGTTGAACTAAAAGATGTCATGTCTCGATACACGGTAGACGTCATAGCTACATCGGCATTTGGTATTAAAGTTGATTCATTTCAGGACAAAAATAACGAATTTATGCAAAACGGAAGAAAAGCTTCACAGTTCCAAGTATGGAGACTTGTGTTTATTGTAATTGCTCCTTGGATAATGAAGGTAAAGTTTAAAAATTCATTTCTTGGAAAATATCATTCTTAATATTATAGTACTCCAATTTTAGGTAAAATAAATCAGAAACCCTACTGGCTGCAGGGAACAGCATAATAAAATTAAAATAAAAACCGGTCAGTGGGAGTTTAACTCGCCCATCGAATTATATTAAACTAAATTACATTTCTTTGAATCTTATGCTTTATGATGAATAAAGAAAGGTTTTAATATAAGAAAATTATTTGAAGTTATGCAAGTAATTCAAGAATTGCAAGACGCAACAAATGCCATTTCCATATTCGGCAGCCATTTTTACCCGACTACGTAAAAAGGAGGGCTATGATTTTTTAAGCATTAATTTCGAGTATCAACTATCAACTTTATCGAACTATTGCACATGCCTCTACATTACTAGCTGATATATTCTATTTTTTCTTATGACTCCCCTTAAATTTCAATTATTATTTTACCGCTATTTTTAAATCTACCACCATTTCTTACTGCATTTATTTCGATAGAATTATTGTTAATCGTTAGCTTAAAGTTCAACTTAAAATTAAGTACAAATCATTATGTTAGGCCATCGGGAAGCAGCATAATCCCATTATGTTAAATCGAGGGGGAGGAAGCCGCAGGTACTTAACTAAGTAATTGTAGACAAAAAATGTTTATACAAAAGTTGTAGAGAATTTTGTCCTCTACAAGATTGATAATAATCATTTTTTACTAAAAATGGAACGGAACCGATAAATTCGCACAAAACCGTCTATAGTGAACTTGAACCTCGAATATCTGGCAACGCCGGAACGATTTCGATGGGGACTTTTTACACGTTTTTTAAAACACCATAACGAATGTGTAATCTCTACATAGTATAAAATGAAGTCGCTTTCCGCGTCTGTCTGTCTCTATAACCGCTAACTCCTCCTAAACCACGCAACGGATTTTGATGCGGTTTTCACAATCAGTTAGGTAATTTTTCATGGAAGGTTTAGATAGATAGATAGATATTTATTTGTTTGAGCACCACAGCTACGTGGCATAACATCGTCAAATAATAACAAGTTTAAGACATTATATAAACGAAAAATCTTCCACTTTATAAAGACCAGCCTCAGTCAACCGTCTTCTCACAAGATTCCTGAACTGACTTAGAGGAAGGTTTTGAACAGCTGTGGGCAGTTTATTAAATAAAGTAATGGACATGCAGACAAAACTGCTGTGTGTTTTATCAATGGATACAACATCCGAAACCCTTCTTATAGCATAAATCGCTGAGTTATGTTTCTGACAAAGTTGGGATACATGCGCTTTCTATCTAAGAGATTAATCTAGATATATTCCCAAGAATTTTACATTGGTGATGTTATCATTACTTAAGTGATCAAAAGTCATTATTTCTGTTTTATTAACATTTAAAGTAAGTTTATTAGCTGAAAACCATATATATAGCGAACGAGCGAAGCGAGTGAGTAATGTAATTATAATATTCAAGTGAAAGAGCGAAGCGAGTGAGTAGTGTATTGCACCCGGGCTTTCTTAGCACCCGGGCGAAGCCAGACAGGGGCCGCTAGTATACAATAAATATTAGTAAAAAAAACTTTTTAGAGACAAGCTTTTATTTAAATGCACTAAAAAGGAAAAAATAATTTTTAATAATTTAGGTTCATAATTACCTATAAAAGCGTGGGTCGTGAAATCTATGATAGTTTATTAGTCACGACCCACGCTTTTATAGGTAATTATGAACCTAAATTATTATTAAAAATTATTTTTTCCTTTTTAGTGCATTTAAATAAAAGCTTGTCTCTAAAAAGTTTTTTTACTAATATTTATTTTGCTCATTTTAGTCTTTCAAAGTTTTACCCCCCTTTGACATCCGTAGGGGTTGAATTTCGAAAAATTCTTTCTTATTGGATGAACCAACTGTCCAAATTTCAAGTTTCTGGCTTCAGCGATTTGGCCTGGGCGTTGGTTTGTCAAAAAAAACCCTACATCCCCGTTTGAACCCCTTAGGGTTTGAATTTTTTTCTAAAAACGATTTATTCATGTATTATCATCGGGAATACATATGTGTAAAAAATTTCAAATCGATCGGATACGTGAAAGTCGTTCAAAATTGACTTGCAAGATTTGACCTAAACAAACCCACAAACAAACACACAAACTAACTAACCAACATACATTGCAAGTTAAATAAAAGCTTGTAAAAATTGAGCTAACTGGGAATTATTCCGCAGTGGATATCTAAAATTATTGGGCTATAACAGTGTGTCCACAGACTCATCCTCAACATGGGGATCTCCGTTGTTATGGGAGATAGAGATTTGGTTAAATGAGACAAAATGTGCATAACCTCCAGTACTACTACCCTGCGTAGTCAAACTTTCCATATTTTGCTTGGTTCACGACCGACAGTTGAAAAACGAGATTTACCCATTTTCGTTTTTTGTTTATAACTCGCTTATTAAGTAAGTTAGAAAAAAAATATTTTTACTTTCTTAAGGCCGTTTTTTATGAAGATTTCAAATCTCTTTTCCTATTTTTATTTACTTTTATAGTTTTAGAGATACTTATATTAACTTTGTTTTTTTAAATACACGTCAAAGATGGTCATGACACCATTCGAAAGAGTATTTTTTTCTCTTTAATTTGATATGAGGGTTGATGGATTTATTTTGAAAAATAACAGAGTTATACGTAAAACACTGATTTTTAATAGTATAGGCTATGCTAAATTAATTGATAAAACAACAGAAGGCTTAGCAAACAGTTGAAATTCGCGTTGGCTTAGTATAAACAGCTGTTTTGTTTTAGCTGTCAAAGTGTAGTTTGTTGCTAATTTGTCAGTTTACTAAGTGATTTATTAAATTTACTTTTGTTATCATGGAACCATTTTGTAGCAATGAAAAATAAGCGATTTTCAACAATTGATCGTAAAACAGTAGTTTTGTCTTCTTGACTTATTCGCGTTGACTTAGTAAACGGCTTTTTAAATGATCCATAGTTTATTAAATTTACTCGTAAGTTTCTGTAAATAGACGAATGAGGTTGTCTTCATTCTGGATACTGATCGAAGTACATTTCTGCAGCTCTGGTCGAATTTTTGTGACATAGAATGTAACAGTGTAACAATGTAACATGTAACATTGTTACAAAATGGTTCCATGATAACAAAAGTAAATTTAATAAATCACTTAGTAAACTGACAAATTAGCAACAAACTACACTTTGACAGCTAAAACAAAACAGCTGTTTACTAAACCAACGCGAATTTCAACTGTTTGCTAAGCCTTCTGTTGTTTTATCAATTAATTTAGCATAGCCTACTACTAAAAATCAATGTTTTACGAATAACTCTGTTATTTTTGAAAATAAATCCATCAACCCTCATATAAAATTAAAGAGAAAAAAAATCTCTTTCGAATGGTGTCATGGCCATCTTTGACGTGTATTTAAAAAAACAAAGTTAATACAAGTATCTCTAAAACTATAAAAGTAAATGAAAATATGAAAAGAGATTTGAAATCTTCATAAAAAACGGCCTTAAGAAAGTGAAAATATTTTTTTTCTAACTTACTTAATAAGCGAGTTATAAACAAAAAACGAAAATGGGAAATCTCGTTTTTCAACTGTCGGTCGCGAACCAAGCAAAATATGGAAAGTTCGACTACGCAGGGTAGTAGTACTGGAGATTCTGCACATTTTGTCTCATTTGACCAAATCTCTATCTCCCATAACAACGGAGATCCCCATGTTGAGGATGAGTCTGTGGACACACTGTATAAGGATAAATTAAATCATGAGTATTGAAAAATATTTTTACCTTTTAACTTTTATCGTCCGGTTGACCGTTCAGAAACTAAATGCGAAAACACAGTGGTTTTTTTGCAAAAAAAAGACCATGAAAGGGACATAGCAGACCCTAGGACTTTTATAATATGCTATTCACCACACTGCAACATTTGCAATAATTTAGAGATACGAGTATAATTTATTTCTGTGCTTTGATAAAATTTTGTCAAA
Source organism: Mongoloraphidia duomilia (assembly GCA_039654895.1). Classification (NCBI taxonomy): domain Eukaryota; kingdom Metazoa; phylum Arthropoda; class Insecta; order Raphidioptera; family Raphidiidae; genus Mongoloraphidia; species Mongoloraphidia duomilia. The sequence continues at coordinate 31,367,114 of CM077519.1, forward strand.
AATTCTAGAACTAAGTCCTGGAAATTGGTATATGATAAAATCAATCGATTTAAAACCCCTTATATCCACACCATATTATTCACGTAACAATTAGAGGTGAAAATAATAAATATCTCAGACAGCTAGGCTGCCATGAAATCTAGGAATTTCCGATAATTTTAATACGCTATACTACACAAAAATTCAGTTTTTAACCGACTTAAAAAAAAAGGAAGTTCTCAGTTCGACTGTATTTTTTTCTTTTTTGTATATATGTTACGCGATTTCTCCTGCATTTGTGAACCGATTTTGATGATTATTGTTTTATTTAATAGGGCAAACCTTCGGTTTGGTCCCATATAAATTTTACTTAAATCGGTTCAGTAGTTCGCCTGACTTAATAATAATAATAATATATATTCTGTATTTGAATGACTGATTTATAAAAAAGTGAGTAACGGGATGTAACACCATTAAGGTAAATGTCAAATATCAAGACAGAAGTCGGTTAATAACGAGGGGTAAACCGCCGGCGAAAAAGTGTACACCTAATACCTTCTCTTGAAAAAATACCCTTTATTTCCTCATAATTCCTTTATTTCCTCTTAATTCTTATTTTCTCTTAATGCCTTTATTTCCTCTTAATACCTCATTTAATGCTCTAAATTCCCCACAATACCTCCTGCAATAGCTACTACCTTCATTGATATTACACCGATTTCTCCTCACGGGCATGAACTTTTACCAATATTATCTAATTAACTACGTGATTTTAGCTGTGAATATTTGCTGTACCTATTATATGAATTGAATTAAAAAAATTGGGAAATATTGAAAATTATGACGATAATCAAATTATTGTGGGATACGGACGATGAAAAAACAAAAATTGAATTTCTAATTTAGCAACGTTTCGTTAATCAATGTTAACTTCTTCAGGCATCTTAGATGTATAAATTTTTGTTTTGTCCAAATTTAGATTTAGCCGTAGACATTATTTGTATACGTGTTATCCATTAACACGTATACAAATAATGTCTACGGCTAAATCTAAATTTGGACAAAACAAAAATTTATACATCTAAGATGCCTGAAGAAGTTAACATTGATTAACGAAACGTTGCTAAATTAGAAATTCAATTTTTGTTTTTTCATCGTCCGTATCCCACAATAATTTGATTATCGTCATATATAACATGGACATTAAAATTCAACACATTGAAAATTATTTTTCTATGTCCAGATAAAATTTTATAGTTGGAAGGCATTTTTGAAAATATTCCGTAATACTTTTTACTTCTCACCTCTACTATGGTAGGGAAGTAATGGATTTAGTCCGAAAAAATATTTCGAGATTTTGACAGATCTTCACGTTTTGAGACCCTAGCAATCGTTTAAGATCATTTTCTGACTGATGTCTGCATGTGTGTTGTTTATGTGTTTGTGTGTGTGTGTGTGTATGTGTGGTCAATTTTTCGCCTTCGATATCGTAAAAACGGAACAACATACGGCTATGCCGATTGTTCTGTTGTGTTTATCAGCCTTTAACTTAGATCTGATTAGATTTTGAGTCAAATCGGTTCAGTGGATCCTGAGATATTAAAAAAAAACGTTCTCAATGTCACGTATTAACATAGGTAAAAAAAATATTAATGAATTCTAGATGTTATAATATGAAAAAAATGTAAATATTTTTTTTCTTTAAAATGTATAGTTTTCGAGAAAAAAAATATTTTACTAAAAAAAGGAAATTGTACGTAAATCAAGGTAACCATGATTTTTGCTATATTACTAGCCATCAGTAGATCACTAAACAAAAAATTCGACTGATGACCAGTCCTATACTTCCCACCTAGTAAATATTTGCTAAAAATAAACACTCCTTTTTTATTCTTTGAAAAAAAGCATGGCCCTCTTTTTTGTTTAGTGATCTACTGATGTAGCTTAATATAGCAAAAATCATGGTCACCTTGATTTACGTACAATTTTAATTTTTTTTAGTAAAATATTTTTTTTCTCGAAAACTGTACATTTTAGAGAAAAAAATATTTACATTTTTTTCTATTATAACATCTATAATTCATTTATATTTCTTTTTACCTATGTTAATACGTGACATTGAGAACGTTTTTTTTAATATCTCAGGATCCACTGAACCGATTTGACTCAAAATCTAATCAGATCTAAGTTAAAGGCTGATAAACACAATAGAACAATCGGCATGGCCGTATGTTGTTCCGTTTTTACGATATCGAAGGCGAAAAATTGACCACATACACACATAGAGACATCAGCAAGAAAATGATCTTAAACGATTGCTAGGGTCTCAAAACTTGAAGATCTGTTAAAATCTCGAAATATTTTTTTTCGGACTAAATCCATTACTTCCCTACCAAAGTAGAGGTGGGAAGTAAAAAGAGGGCCATGCTTTTTTCAAAGAATAAAAAAAAGTGTTTATTTTTTGCAACTATTTACTAGGTGGGAAGTATAGGACTGGTCATCAGTCGAATTTTTTATTTCTTCTTCGGAAAGAAGTTCAGGTAACTCAGTTTTAGCAAAATTTTCAATTTCTTGAATATCCGAATCAGTTATTTCTTATAAGAGAGTATTCATTATCAAAACCATTAGCTTTTAGCATGTATTGCAAACTCTCCGGGATTTTTATTTTAGTGTCCTTTTTATACTATTGAAAGCAGTCTGTTTGGATTGCTGCAGCCTCATCCATTTTGATTTTTCTAAAAAATGTTATAAGCAAGGTTGTAATTAATTGCATATTTTGATAGGTCTCGGCTTAATAGAGATGTAAAGATAATAAAAAAAATGTTATAAAAAATAGAACCCCCTTCAAAAAAGCCCTAAAAAGAGGAAAATAATAAAATGTTGCGGTCGGCGCGAATTTAAAAAAAATAAAAGTAGATAGGTACCTATGTAAAAAGTTTTAGTAATTAAATTGGTGCCGACCTCAAAATTTTATTATTTTCCTCTTTTTAGTGGCTTTTTTTGAAAGAGGTTGTACTTATTTTCTTATAATTTATTTTTATTTTTTACTTTTTATTGACTGCAATAAGTACTTTGCACGTTATTAACCGACTTCTTTCTTGATATTTAATTACTAAACAAAAAAAAAAAAATACTGAACCGATTTAAGTAACATTTATATGGGACCACCCTGAAGGTATGACTTATTGATTAGAAAAAAAATCATCCAAATCGGTTCGTAAATGCAGGAGATATTTATAAGGTGACATACATAAAAAATAAGAGGGCAGTATAGCCTAGATGGTAGCGTGCTTGGCGCCGCAACCTCTAGACTGGACTGCCGTGGGTTCGAATCCCACCTGCGCTCATGGATGTTTTGTGATGTTATTTAGTTTTAAGTTAGTTGTTATTTAGTGTAGTTGAAAGACGCTAATGACCTTAGATGTCGACGCGTCTATAATCTACAATAAATAAAATACATAAAAAATAACTTTATTTATTAGAAAAAAAGAAACTACTGAACCGATTTAAATAAAAATTATATGGGACCATTCCGTAAACATTTTTTATGGGGTCAAGCTTACCCTCAATAAAAGTGTGAGTTATAGTAAAAAGTAGAAAACTTCATGAAATTGCATCGTTTGTGAAAAAATGAATTTTCATTGTTAAAGATTAATATTTTTGAATGAAATTACTCTAATCCAATTGATTTTATTTATTGCTTACCTGAGCTTGAGTCAAACACAACACAGCTATGTAAAACGCACTATAGCGAACGTAAAATGTCGTTTCTAGAACAACGTAACCTCATAATTTCAATTCTGATGTAGATTAGCGCATGCGCAAATTTTGTTTATTACCGCCAATTCCCTTCTAATACCTTTTATTTCCTTTGAATTCCGTTCCAATACCTCATAATACCTTTTAATTCCCCGGCAATTCTCATAATACCTAATAATTCCTTTAAATACCGTCGAAATACCTTAATTCCATCTTAATTCCCCCTGCCTGTACACTATTTCCTCCGGCGGTTTACCCCTCGGTTAATAACATGCAAACTACGTATTGTAAAGTCACTAAAAAGTAAAAAGTAAAACACTTTTTAACAAAAAAAACCTCCTTCAAAAAAGCTACTAAATAGAGGAAAATAACAAAATTTTGAGGTCTGCGCCAATTTAATAAAATACGAAGTCGGTAAAAAAGTATAGTAGGTATAGCAATATTAATATCTACTCTTTAACCGACTTCATATTTTATTAAATTGGCGCAGACCTCAAAATTTTATTATTTTCATCTATTTAGTGGCTTTTTTGAAGGAGGTTTTTTTTTTGTTAAAAAGTTTTTTACATAGGTACATTTGTATAAGCTAAAAAGCCTGGGTTATATGATTACCTATATATTATGTCTTTCATTCTTTTTTAGAATATAGTAATGATATATTATTTAAAGTTAAATTGATTAAAATTTCAGATATTTAAAACAGGTTTATTTCCCCAATCAGTGAATACTTTTGTCCAAAACATTATTCACAATAACATAGCCACTCGAGAACGTGATGGAATTGTCAGACCAGACTTGATTCATATACTGATGCAAGCAAGAAAGGGAACTTTAGATAACGATAATGAGGAAAATGATTTAGATAAATTGTACGGGATGAATACAGCTATTCTTAAAACAAATAAAAAAATCGGTAAGCTTTTTTAAAATTTAATATATACTAATCGGCAATTCCGTTAATTAATTACAATCAAAACTCTCTGTAAACGAAAAACTACAAAATAAACATTAGTTAAATGTAACGTTATTACAATTAAAAAACAATAAAACTATCAAAGTCAAATTAATTCAACTGTACCACAATAATTAAAAATATCAATATTAAAAACGCATTTTTGGTAGCATTATTACTTCGTGCATTTTCAGAAAAGGAACATTAATAAAATAAATAATAGAATATTATCTGACCGAAGTCGAGTTATTCTTATAGAGTTTAAGAAATAACACAATCGACATTCGCGTATAAATTATTGATGTATGTTAGTGCAATTACTTATTTTTTTTTTTAATATAAAAATTTTTGGCCTTTGTTTTCACAGTCAGCCAGCGCTAATGTAATGAATTTCAATTACTTATATTAAACTGATTTTATCTTACTGAAACCTGCGTTTTATTTTACTATATTTAATACACTGATTCTGAACCATCAAATCGTTATATAAACTTGGTTAAATTTCCATAAGCACCGATAATAATATTAATTCACTCTCTGTAACGAAGTGGCTAAAAATTTATTTTATCATTACACAAAATTATGTATTTTGCTATTTTCTTTACTCACTTCTTATAACAAAAACTATCTATAATAGAAGAAATTGCTCAGTATCAGTAATGAGTTTCGTTATAGAGAGTTTTGACTGTGTAGTGTATATCAGTAGCGTAAATAGCACCCCCGCCACCCCCAAGGGTACGAGCGTCACAGGTTTTGAGGATGCGCCAAACCCAAAACTCTAATAGCGGTACGTATATGAATGGGGTGCTACGAAAAATATTCGCGGGGGCGCATTATTTTTCAGATACGCCACTGGTGTTTATTCAAGTTCGAGTCGTATTTCAGAGTTAACAGAACTTGATATTGCTGCACAAGGTTTCGTGTTTTTCCTTGCTGGTTTTGAAAACACTGCAGCATCTATATGCTTTATTGCTTATGAGTTGGCACTAAATCCTGACGTGCAAAAACGTCTACAGGATGAAATTGACCAGGTCACAGAAAGAAATGGAGGACAATTTACTTACCATAGTATGCAAGAACTCAAATACATGGATATGGTAATCGCAGGTAATTTTTTCGAAATGTTAAAATAAATAGTCGAAATAATAAATTAACTTAAGTACCTAAAGACTTCAATTTTCAAATTTAGAATGTCGCAGTTTTTTAACATTTAGCGTACCTATGTCAATAGATCACGTCCGGGATACAGCGCGCCTTTTTTTAAGTGATTACTAACAGGGTGAATTTTCGTAAGTGGCTTCGTTTTGACGAGTCTCCCAGTTTTTCTCTCTACGAAAATTCTCAGTAGAGGTATGCAAAGTTCTGCGCAGCCACTAAACGTGTTGATCTAGTGATTTTTTACCTTTTATACCTAAAACTTTGTTTTTCAGTTAAATTGCTAGATAATTTATAAAACACAGGGAGCTGCGCTTGTCCTACAAAAGCGATGACCGGCGAGTCTTCCGCCCCCAATATGTAAAAATAACAAGGTCTGAAATTCTATTACTATCGGGCTGGTTTTTACACTATTGTTTACTTAATATTTTTGAAACCGAATGGTCAAATCGTCCTACAAATTGTCTGACAGAGTTTTCCAGTTCTACCTACGCTCTGAAAGTGTCAGTTCCACGAATACCCCAAACTGATTACTAACAAATTGGTATATGATAAAATCAATCGATTTAAAACCCCTTATATCCACACCATATTATTCACATAACAATTAGAGGTGAAAATAATAAATATCTCAGACAGCTAGGCTGCCATGATTTTTTCTTAGATATAGCTCAAAAAATCATGGCAGCCTAGCTGTCTGAGATATTTATTATTTTCACCTCTAATTGTTATGTGAATAATATGGTGTGGATATAAGGGGTTTTAAATCGATTGATTTTATCATATACCAATTAATTACTGTCCACAGAAACTCAAAACGTTGTTTATCTATGATTACTAACAACTTAAATTTTGTTTGTTTTTTGGAGTTTAGAATACTACTAAATTGGTGACCTACAATAAAACTGGGAGATATTGATAAAAAGCCCAAAAAACTATCAGAATGAGCCATGACTCATGTACGTATTTACTTATATAGTGTTGCTACGGTTATTCTGGTGTCTTATTTTAGTTTCAATTACTTTTTATTTATAGTATTGAAGCCTTTTTTGTAAGACTAGCAATACCTACTAATATTTTCGTAGGACACACTGACCTATCCAGTGTTATCTTTGTCCTACAGTTAGTAATCACTAATCAGTTTAGGATATTCGTGGAACTGACACTTTTAGGGCGTAGGGGTAGGACTGGAACATCCTGCCAGACAATTTGTGGGACAACTTGATCATTCGATTTCAAAAATATTAATTAAACAATAGTGTAAAAACCAGCCCGTTAGTATTAAATTTAAGACCTCGTTATTTTTACATATTGGGGGCAGAGGACTTGCCGGTCCAACTCATCGCTTTTGTAGGACAGGCTTAAGTTGATTTTCGTAATTTTTTTCTCAAATAAAATGAATTTGATGGTTAATGCGTAGAGTACATTGTAAGTCAAAGAATTGTATATCACTAGTGATATTACAATATCAGTAATAACTGATAAAAGCTAATAGCTAATAATAATACTGATAATAGCAGTAAAAACTGCACAGATACTATGTTTGAATCTTAAATCGCTTGTACTGAAAAATGTAAAAATTCGGCATAAGACTCTTTGATTTATGGCCACAGAGATAATAATTTATAGAATCTTTACCGGTTTGCAGAAACACATAGAATGTGGACACTATTACCGATTATGGATCGGGTGTGTACGAAGCCCTATACACTGAAAACAAATGATGGTGATATCTATTTGGCTAAAGGAGATATAATCCATATTCCAATTCTTTCAATTCATTACGATCCGAAATATTTTCCAAATCCAAAGAAATTTGATCCTGAACGTTTCAGTGATGAGAATAAGAGCTCATTTGAACGATCCGCATACATGCCTTTTGGAGTTGGACCAAGAATCTGTATTGGTAAATGAAGTTGATTCGCATAGGTATTATTATTATGACAATTATATGTTCTATGTTTAAATTTCGCCTTTTAGGTCAAAGATTTGCCCTCATGGAGACGAAAATTGCAATATACCATCTATTGAAGAACTTTGATTTAGTAGTAACTGAAAAAACTCAAATTCCAATAAAAATGTCAAACAGAAATGTGCTATTGCTCCCTGAGAAAGGATTTGATCTAGGTTTAAAATTAAGGCAACCATCGAAAACTAAATGAGAAAGATATTTACAGCAGTCAATTTTCTTAAAAGAAGTTTTTCTTTTAAATAACTCGGTTGATATTTTTTACTAAAACTAATAATGACCGATGAGACAGAATTTAATCTAGGTCTAAAATTCTAACAGTCATTATTGTATGCTTATCGGATTGTATGGTGTTTAATTAATTGTAAACAGTAGTACTTATATAATATACCTATTGCAATTTGTTTTTTATTCTAATAAATAATATGAAGAAATAAGAATTAAATGTCAATAACCTGTATTTAAACAATGTTATTAAAATCTTTTTTATTAAACAAATGCTAAATAATATTAGCCTTAGTAGTTTCAGTTAATAATTAATTAACCCTTTTCAGGTGAAAATTTGGATATTAGTACTGTTTGATGTATTGAATATCATACTAGAACTCCCGACAAGTCCCAAATTATTTTCTGCTGGGTTCTGTATTTTTTCAGTGCCTAAAGGGCCGTAAGTGACATCTTATGCTGAAATTTGTGTTATGGGACAGATTTCAAAATAAGTCAATAATAAGTTGTGTTGCAATTTCTTGGTGATTTAAAAATATCATCGATATTTTTTATGCAAAAATCTGTAAAGATTTCAGAATTTAGAAAAAGCCTCTGATAAAATATATTAGAGCAAGCAATTTAATTATTGCATATATCCGCGATCGCGATCAACCATATAAAAAGTGGTCCATAAGTTTCATAGAGGTTATGAAAATCAATTTTTTTTAATTACGTAACCTCTGTAATTTTTTATTTCAAATTCAAAAACACATTCCTTAGAATTTATAATGGAAAGATACACATCGAACGAATGAGTTAAAGTGAAAGAATTTTATTATGCAAACTAAAAGTCAGTAATTTCACATTTTAATTTAATTTTTATAATAAACATATTTTTGCAATACGTGCGTTGAAAGTGGAACAGTACGTACTTTTGTGAAGATATCCACTGTTAAAATTACGTAACACTTTTTGAAATTTTGGATATGAACGCCAACTGCTCTAGTATAAAGAGTGTTCAAGAAATGTTAAATTTCCATACGAGGGTTATACACCTATTCGTTGGCTATCTGACTGGGCTGAAAAATTTGGAAATTTTGGAAGCAGCCACCATACAGAAGAAATATTTCAAATCTCCTTGCTCGCTCGCTTTCCTCAGAGCTCATAGAGCGTATTCGAGCTCCTCCACATGTGTAATCCAAACGCAAGATAGAGATATTTTAGAGCATATAAATGTCAAATATAAGACTGTGCAACAAACAAGAACAACCGAAACAAGTTCGCGATTTATTAGGTAAAATCGGATTTAAATAGATCGATTTGCATATAAATCTACATAAAAAACTGTTTTGATACATTCTATAATACGAAATTGATGTAAAATTTTCCCCTTTTTCGATTCAATCTGACTTGAATTGAGCGAACTATAAGCAAAAAACACCGTATTTTTTAATTTGTTCCACTCTGGGACCAAAATTCAAAAATCGGGCGACGTTAGGATCAAACAGATCCCGAGAGGAATCGAACAAAAAAAGATTTTTAAAATCGGTTATGCCGTTTGGGCTGTACGACTGATTAAAAACAACCGTTACAGATTCACAGACGTACAGGTAAGCTGCACGTAGGGAAATTAGCATTGGGGAACAATAAATTAGTCCAGTCAAATTAGCGATCAACCTCGGAATGAGAGATAATAAGCTGAATTTTCGTATATACCTTCATTTTGGCGTTCTAAAAGTTGTCTCAAAAGTCTCATAACATCTAGTGTCTGCGTCGTAAGTTATTCAAGGTCAAAGGTCATCATATCAGTTTTTCGCGATTATCTCGGTTTCTATTGCTCCAATGATGTTAACATTTATTATAAAAATTGTAGAGCATAAAATTTGCGACAAATGTGTAAGTTTTTAAATATTTATTTTTCTATTATGATTATACCTGGGAAGACGGACCCCTATAACGCGACCTTTTAATGACGTTTATACCTGAAATGAGAATTCAGACCCCTAATACGACCGCTTTCTATTCACTGAGTTTATTCTCGTCTCAGATCTCAGCAACGACGGACGTATAATTTTGAAAATTATGGCTGATTTGTGTTTTGTTTGTGAGAAGCCACTTTTAGAAGGTGATTTTGTGAATGTAGTGCGTGGCTTGAAAACTTTAAAAACTGCTAGTATCGACAGAAATGACGGTCACATAGACTTTTTAAATACTTTAACTTCTGTGAATGTGCATGTTCAGTGTCGAAAAATGTACATCAGTAAAAACTCCACAGCGGCATCGAAACGACGCTTTTGAAGAAGATCAATCTTTACCATCACCCAGTGTACCTCGTAAAAAAAGGAAAGAAATGTTTGATTTCAAAAAACTGTGTTTATTTTGTGACCAAACAGCTGATGCAGCAGCAGAGTCAAGAAAAAAAGAAAAGTACCGACGCACGATCAGTAACGTAAGTACTCTGGAATTTCAAAACAATGCCATCAATAGGGCAGAAGAACGAAAGGATTCCTTAGGAGAATCAGTCAAAGATCGTTTACTGTGTGAGTATGACTTGATCGCAGTTGAAGCAAAGTACCATACCGTTTGCTATACTAATTTCTTGAATCGAGCACCATCTACTGAGAATAAGCCTCGTGAAGCTAATCAAGTTACTGAAGTAATGAAGGAGATTTTTTGTTATATAGAAAACTATGGGGATTCACAATTCACATTAAAAGAGCTTAAAGATGATCTTACGGAGTATGTTCCAGATGACAAGACTATCATTGCAAAGTGACTGTGAGGAAGAGAGTGCATTTCATAAGTAAATTCAAGGTAGTATTCACAGATATTCACGGTTGACCTTACATTAGAGCATGTATGGCTGAGCGCTGCGCGCTCACCGCCCTCTATCTCAAAAACGGTTGAGCGCATGAAAAAATGTTTCAAATAAAATTTGTCGCAAATTTTATGCTCTACAATTTTTATAATAAATGTTAACATCATTGGAGCAATAGAAACCGAAATAATCGCGAAAAACTGATTTTTTTGACCTTGAATAACTTACGACGCAGACACAAGATTTTATGAGACTTTTGAGACAACTTTTAGAACGCCAAAATTAAGGGATATACGAAAATTCAGCTTATTATCTCTCATTCCGAGGTTGACCCCCTTTTTATGCTAAAGTGACTGGACTAAATGGATCAGAATGAGCCGTGACTGCTTATTTATTTACCATTGCTATGGTAATTTTTAAAAACTTGAAATCTTGTTATTCATTTTTGACAGATAATATTATTTTGCAAAATGAATGTGTATACTACTAGGCTATTGATTGTGTTCTAATAAGGAACTAAGACATTCACGGGTTTTTACTTCAGGAATCGGTCAATGGGCCATTTACATAAGGTCGCCATTTTAAAATATGACGTCATTTTATTTTTTTTGTGTCCTATGAAACTCAAATACCGATTTTCAAAAAAATCGGATCATTTTTGCAAAAAAGCACATATGGCCGCCATTTTGAAATCTGACGTCATTTTATTTTTTTGTGTTCTTTGAAACTCTCAAATATCAATTTTCAAAAGAATCATATAGTTTTTACAAAAAAGTACATACGGCCGCCATTTTGAAATCTGACATCATTTTAGTTTTGTGTGTGCTATGAAACTCTCAAATATCAATTTTCAAATAGATCGGCAATTTTTACAAAAATGTACATATGGCCGCCATTTTGAAATCTGACGTTATTTATTTTTTTGTGTCCTATGAAACTCAAACATCAAATTTCAAAAAAATCGGATAATTTTTACAAAAAAATACATATGGCCGCCATTTTGAAATCTGACATCATTTTATTTTTTTGTGTCCTATAAAACTCTCAAATATCAATTTTCAAAAGGATCGGATAATTTTTACAAAAAAGTACATATAGTCGCCATTTTGACATCTGATGTAATTTTATTTTCTTTTGTGTCCTATGAAACTCTCAAATATCAAATTTCAAAAAGATCGGAAATTTTTTACATAAAAGTACATATGGCCGCCATTTTAAAATCTGACATCATTTTATTTTTTTGTGTCCCATGAAACTCTCAAATATCAATTTTCAAAAGGATCGGATAATTTTTACAAAAAAAAGTATATATGGCCGCCATTTTGAAATCTGACGTCATTTTATTTTTTTGTGTTCTATGAAACTCTCAAATATCAAATTTCAAAAAGATCGGATGGTATTTACAAAAAAGTACCTATATCCGCCATTTTGAAATATGACTTTATTTTATTTTTTTGCGTCCTATAAAACTCTCAAATATCAAATTTCAAAAAGATCGGATAATTTTTACAAAAAAATACATATGACCGCCATTTTGAAATCTGACATCATTTTATATTTTTGTGTTCTATGAAACTCTCAAATATCAGTTTTCAAAAGGATCTAATAATTCTCACAAAAAAGTTCATATGGCCGCCATTTTGAAATCTGACGCCATTTTATGTTTTGGTGTCCAGTTAAACTGTCAACTATCAATTTTCAAAAGGATCGGACAATTTTTACAAAAAAGTACATATGGCCGCCATTTTGAAATCTGACGTCATTTTATTTTTTTGTGTCCTATGAAACTCTCAAATATCAACTTTCAAAAAGATCGGATAATTTTTACTAAAAAGTACATATGGCCGCCATTTTGAAATCTGACGGCATTTTATTTTTTTGTGTCCTATAAATCTCACAAATATTAATTTTCAAAAGAATCGGATAAGTTTTACAAAAGTGACGTTACACTTTTTCGTGACGTGACGTTTCACTTTTTATGATTTAGGTCCCCATCTGAAACATAGCTTAAAAATTCGACTGATGACCAGTCCTATACTTCCCACCTAGTAAATATTTGCAAAAAATAAACACTCTTTTTTTTTTAGTGTATTTGCCATATGGCACATACACTATTGGCGTCGGTCGGATGGTGGGACCTAGGGGTCGGACCAAAATTTCTCGACGTTTCATAGCCTCCTGAACACTTTGGCACCATTTTTAAAAATGTTTATATATATATGTATGTATATATATATATATATATATTTATATATTTATATATTTATATATTTATATATATATGTGTGTACACGATAACTCTCGACAGACTTAATCGATTGAAACGAAATTTGGTACACACATTGGAACCCATCACCGCAAGAAGCCTATTTAAAATGGGCCCGATCGGACCATTTTCAGGGTTGTATTTAGGGGTTCCAAAAAGTTTTTGGGCCCAAAAATACCGAAAAATTTGTCAGAATCGTTTCAAAATTGAAATTTAACTCTTTAGTAAAGATTAAAATGTGCTGCTAAAATTTTAATAAAATCGGCCCGACAGGACCGGACTTTCAAATTTTATGAAAACACTAGTTTGTTGATACGGATTTACTTAGATATGGAAGGGTGTATTTAATTGGGTGTATTGATGAAATCCATGTCTAATATTGAAATTTAGAAAAATTTAATTATTTTAAGGGCTGTATTAAGGGGTTAAATTTTTTATTTTGTCAAAAAACAAACTTAAGTTTACATAATAATGCCACAATGCCTGTATTAGCAAATACACTATATTGTCGGCAGGGTTTTGGCACTGCGAGCCGAGTTTTTTATTCTTTGACTAGGCCCAAATAACCTTAGCTGTTGGTGGTCTGTAAAACACAATTTAATTTTTATTCTTTGAAAAAAGCATGGCCCTCTTTTTTGTTTGGTGATCTACTGATGGCTAACTTAATATAGCAAAAATCATGGTTACCTTGATTTGCGTACAATTTTTATTTTTTTTAGTAAAATATTTTTTTTCTCGAAAACTATACATTTTAGAGAAAAAAAATATTTACATTTTTTTCATATTATAACATCTATATTTCATTTATATTTTTTTTTACCTATGTTAATACGTGACATTGAGGACGTTTTTTTGAATATCTCAGGATCCACTGAACCGATTTGACTCAAAATCTAATCAGATCTAAGTTAAAGGCTGATAAACACAATAGAACAATCGGCATGCTCGTATGTTGTTCCGTTCTTAAGATATCGAAGGCGAAAAATTGACCACATACACACACACATACACACACACACACACACACACATACACACACACACACACATACAGACATCAGTCAGAAAATGATCTTAAACGATTGCTAGGGTCTCAAAACGTGAAAATCTGTTAAAATCTCGAAATATTGTTTTCGGACTGAATCCATTACTTCCCTACCATAGTAGAGGTGGGAAGTAAAAAAACAAACAAAGCATCTACTACCTACTTGCTTTTGCGTGATGTCTGGACATACGTTTTTGTTTGAAACTCAGTCTGGTTGCTTTTGCGTGATGCCAAAACATACGTTTTTTTGAGAATCAGTTCGGTTGCTTTTGCGTGATGCCAGAATATTTTAAAACTCACAATCGCAAAAAAATTCAATCGAATCAGTGGTTCTCGAGTTATAAGCGTACAAAGGGACATACAGACAGAGAAAGCGAAATTATTCAGGAAGGTATGAACGTCGAGAAATTTTGGTTCGATCTCTAGGTCCCGCCATCCGACCGACGTCAATAATTAGTTAATAGTATATTGTGTGACAAGTGTGCTAAATACATCTTTATGCGTCAGGCGCGATGTTTTCAGCAGGAGTAGTAGGAGAGCGTTCACGAGCCTTGGCGAGTGAGCATCGCGAGCCGAATACGAGTGCTGAAAACATCGCGCCTGACGCATAAATATTTAGCACACGTGTTGCACACTATACTTTATATAACACACGCATGGTTTTAGACTTTATTTGAATAATTTAATGTCACTGTCAGAAGTACATCTCATAATAAAAACATTGGGCTCGATACAATATTTATTCACTTTGTTACCATAGTAACCATATTTCATTTATAACACCGAAAAGAGGTACATAACGTTCATTAGATAACGGGTTTTTCAAATGTTTTTCCATTATTCATCAAAAAGCGTCATAATGGATCATGACGTCACTCGTGAATAAACGGTCATTTAAGGTCCGCAAAACTGATACGAAAAAAACACTAAAAGCGTGCATGTGTTATATAAAAGTAATTTTAACTCAGTAAAAATCGTAAAATCGTAAAAAAATCGTAAAAATCAAACATCAGCAGTCAAAAAATTGAAATACTCTTAGAATATCGCAATATAAGACAGAGCATACGCTATCTTCCAATTTCCATATATCACTGTGTAACAGACAAGGACAACCGAAACAAGTTCGCGATTTATTAGATAAAGTCGCATTTATATATTTTTGTTTGCATATAAATCTGTACAAAAAACTATGTCGACACAATATTATACATAAAATCTATCTAGAATTTTCTGCTCTTTCGTTAAAGACAGGTTTCGAATCGATCTGACTTGAATTGAGCGAACTATAAGCAAAAAACACCGTTTTTTCTAATTTGCTCCCCTCTGGGGCCAAAATTCAAAAATCGGGCGACGTTAGGATCAAATAGACCCCGAGAGGAATCGAACAAAAAAAATTTAATAATCGATTAACCCGTTTGAGCTGTACGACTGATACAAAAAATTCGTTACAGATTGACAGACGTTCAGACAAAGCGAGTGTATATAGGCGCTTCTAGCTTCGGTAAGATCGCGCCTAAAAAACCGCGGAGTACTATTAAATTAAAGGGTGTAAATTGGAGATAGGGGTGAAAATGCACCCTTTTCAGTTTTTAGGCGCGATCTAAGCAAAGCTAGAAGCGCCTATATACACTCGCTTTGTCTGAACGTCTGTCAATCTGTGAATCTGTGACGGATTTTTTGTATCCGTCGTACAGCCCAAACGGATTAACCGATTTAAAAAATTTTTTTTTTGTTCGATTCCTCTCGGGGTCTATTTGATCCTAACGAGAGGAGCAAATTAGAAAAAACTGTGTTTTTTGCTTATAGTTTGCTCAATTTAAGTCAGATCGATTCGAAACCTGTCTTAAACGAAAGAGCAGAAAATTTTAGATAGATTTCATGTATAATATTGTGTCAAAACAGTTTTTTTATACAGATTTATATGATTATTAAACGAAATAAATGCGACTTTATCTAATAAATCGCGAACTTGTTTCGGTTGTCCTTGTCTGTTGCACAGTGTGATATGGATATTGGAAGATAGCGTATGCTCTGTCTTATATTGCATTATTAGTGTATTTGCCATATGGCACATACACTATTGGCGTCGGTCGGATGGCGGGACCTAGGGGTCGGACCAAAATTTCTCGACGTTTCATAGCCTCCTGAACACTTTGGCACCATTTTTGAAAATGTTTATATATATATTTATTTATATATATATATATATATATATATATATATATATATATATATATATGTGTTCGCGGCATAACTCTCGAAAGACTTAATTGATTTCAACGAAATTTGGTACACATGTTGGAATCCATCACCGCACGGAACCTATTTAAAATGGGCCCAATCGGACTATTTTAAGGGTAGTTTTTAGGGGTTGAAAAAAGTTTTTGGGCCCGAAAATACCGAAAAAAATTTCAGAATTGTTTCAAAATTGAAATTTAGCCTTTTAGTAAAGATCAAAATATGCTGCTAAAATTTTAATAAAATCTGCCCGATAGGACCGGACTTACAAATTTTATGAAAACACTAGTTTTGCGGATAGTGATTTACTTACTGAAGGGTGTATTTAATTTGGTACAGAGGCTGCAATGATAATAATATTGAAATTAAGAAAAAAATATTATTTTAAGGGATGTATTAAGGGGTTGAATTTTTTATTTTTTCCAAAAACAAACTTAAGTTCACGTATTAAAGCCACAAGGCTTGTATTAGCAAATACACTATATTGTCGGCAGGGTTTTGGCACTGCGACCCGAGTTTTTTTTAATATAGTTATTCAATTTTTTGACTGCTGATGTTTGAATTTAAGTTTAAAAACCCTGGCCTACTGAGTTAAAATGACGTGTAACTAATTATTGACGTCGATCGGATGGCGAGACCTAGGGATCGGACCAAAATTTCTCGACGTTCATACCTTCCCGAACAATTTGACTTTCTCTGTCTGTATGTCCCTTTATACGCTTATAGCTCGAGAACCACTGATCCGATTTACATGATTTTTTTTTTCAAGTAAATAACTTCTTATGCGACTGCGAGTTTTAAAATATTCTGGCATCACGCAAAAGTAAGTAGGTAGTAGATGCTTTGTTTTTTAAACGGTGGTTTTATTTAGCTTGATCCCGTATATTTGTTACAAATCTTGCGACCGACTGAGTTGAAATTTTGCACACATGTGTAGCTCCGGTGACAAAACAATATTATGGTAACTAACTGACCGGCCCGGTTCGTCCGGGCGTAAATCGTACTTTTGAACATACACCCACGTCCTATAATCCGATTGAGTTGAAATTTTGCACACATGTGTAGCTCCGGTTACAATACAATATTATGGTAGCTAGCTGACCGGCCCGGCTTTTGTCCGGGTGTAAATCGTACTTTTGAATTTTCACCCACTTCCCGTGATCCGATTGAGTTGAAATTTTGCACACATGTGTAGCTCCGGTGACAATACAATATTATGATAACTAGCTGACCGGCCCGGCTTTCGTCCGGGTGCAAATCGTACTTTTGAATTTTCACCCACTTCCTATGATCCGATTGAGTTGAAATTTTGCACACATGTGTAGCTCCGGTGACAATACAATTTATGGTAACTAGCTGACCGGCCCGGCTTTCGTCCGGGTGTAAATCGTACTTTTGAATTTTCACCCACTTCCCGTGATCCGATTGAGTTGAAATTTTGCACACATGTGTAACTCCGGTGACAATACAATATTATGATAACTAGCTGACCGGCCCGGCTTTCGTCCGGGTGTAAATCGTACTTTTGAATTTTCACAGGCAGGTTTCAGTGGATCGGACAAATGTTATAAAATCAGACTAAGGAAATAAAGCACACTACAAAAATTAAAAATAAAAATAGATAAAAAACTTTTAATTTAAACGGTTTTATAAATGTACTAAAAAGAAAAAAATAAAATTTTATTTAGGTTCATAAGTATAAAAGCGTGGGTCGTGACTGTAATAAATTATCATAGAGTTTACGACCCACGCTTTTATACTTATGAACCTAAATTAAATATTATTTTTTCTTTTTAAAACATTTATAAAACCGTTTAACTTAAAAGTTTTTTTACCTATTTTTATTTGAAGCTAAATAATAAAAAGTGAAACGTCACGTCACGAAGTAGTGTAACGTCACTTTTGTAAAAATTATCCGATCCTTTTGAAAATTAATATTTGAGAGTTTTATAGGACACAAAAAAATAAAATGGTACCAGATTTCAAAATGGCGGCCATATGTACTTTTTTGTAAGAATTATCAGATCCTTTTGAAAATTGATATTTGAGAGTTTCATAGGACACAAAAAAATAAAATGACGTCAGATTTCAAAATGGCGGCCATTATATATACTTTTTTGTAAAAATTATCCGATCCTTTTGAAAATTGATATTTGCGAGTTTTATAAGACACAACAAAATAAAATGACGTCAGATTTCAAAATGGCGGAAATATGTAGTACTCCTTTCTAAAAATTATACGATCCTTTTGAAAATTGATATTTGAGAGTTTCATAAGACACAAAAAAATAAAATGACGTCAGATTTCAAAATGGCGGCCGTACGTACATTTTTGTAAAAATTATCCAATCCTTTTGAAAATTGATATTTGAGGGTTTCATAGAACACAAAAAAATAAAATGACGTCAGATTTAAAAATGGCGGCCAAATGTACTTTTTTGTAAAAATTATCCGATTCTTTTGAAAATCGGTATTTGAGAGTTTCATAGGACACAAAAAAATAAAATGACATCAGATTTCAAAATGGCGGCCGTATGTACTTTTTTGTAAAAATTATCCGATCCTTTTGAAAATTGATATTGAGAGTCTCATAGGACACAAAAAAATAAAATGGCGTCAGATTTAAAAATGGCGGCCATATGCACTTTTTTGTAAAAATTATCCGATCCTTTTGAAAATTGATATTTGAGAGTTTTATGGGACACAAAAAAATAAAATGACGTCAGATTTGAAAATGGCGGAAATATATTGTACTCCTTTCTAAAAATTATACGATCCTTTTGAAAATTGATATTTGAGAGTTTCAGACGCAAAAAAATAAATTGACGTCAGATTTCAAATTGGCGGCCGTATGTACATTTTTGTAAAAATTATCCGATTCTTTCGAAAATTGATATTTGAGAGTTTCATAGAACACAAAACAAAAAACGACGTCAGATTTAAAAATGGCGGCCATATGTACTTTTTTGTAAAAATTATTCGATTCTTTTGAAAATCGGTATTTGAGAGTTTCATAGGACACAAAAAAATAAAATGACGTCAGATTTCAAAATGGCGGCAATATGTACTTTTTGTGTAAAAATTATCTGATCTTTTTGAAAATAGATATTGACGAGTTTTATAGAACGCAAAAAAATAAAATGACGTCATATTTTAAAATGGCGGCCATAGGTATATACTTCTTTGTAAAAATTATCCGATCCTTTTGAAAATTGATATTTGAGAGTTTAATAAAACACAAAAAAATAAAATGGCGTCAGATTTCAAAATGGCGGTCAAATAAATAACTTTTTAATTGCATTGTTTATATCTTTGATAAATTCGGTTTTATATACAATGCGTAAGAAACATAGCTTCTGTCGGGTATCTTACGACACCTCATGATTTTTTTTATTTAGCAGGTTCCGAGTTTCGCTTAATAATAATAATAATAATAATAGATATTTTATTTCATGAATGGCTAAATAGCCGTGAAATAAGTCAATACAAAATAGTTAATACATATAAAATTACAACTCATCCAAAGAATATAAGCATTTGTTTATAAGATAGTCTTTCAAATGTCTCTTGAAAAGTGGCAGATTCAGATGTTTAAAATCACTAGGTAATTTATTATAAATGTCCACTAGATTGAAATTTACATTTTTTCGATACATTGAATATTTAGGCAATGGTTTATGCAGGTTGCCAGCTTGTCTAGTATTCCGATTATCTATATTCCATGCCGTTTTAACACTATTTTTAGAACGCATAATTAAGGTATCATTTGCTTGTTTTTTGGCGGCACTCACTTGCTCCTTTACAATTGCGCAAATACGTTTATATTGTGTCTTTAAAAACGAGTCACCAGGGAAAGTTTTTGTTAATTCAAAATAGTGTCTTTTTATTTCAGTGATTTCTATAATTAACGGTGTAATCCAACTTTTGTTATTAGCATTGTATGATTTTTTTACACGATTTTTAGGAAAACATAAATTCATGTAAAAGATGAAAGTGTCATGAAAATACAAATAGGCGTCATTGCAATTAGCTATTTCGTAAAACTCGCGCCAGTCATGGCTAGAAATATAATAATTAAACTGTTCTATCGCCAAAGGTTTAAAAGATCGTCTATATGTAATTGTTAATTCACTATAATTTCTACTAGCAATATCACAGCTTAATAACTGCGCTGTGTGATCAGACAGATGTGAACTTAATATTTGAGAAATTGAATTTGGAATATTTGTTATAATATTATCTATGCAGGTGGCAGAAAATGCAGTGATACGCGTAGGATCACTCACCGTGAACTGTAAGTTAAAAGTAGACAATATTTCCTTGAACCTGGATGATTCTTTAGAGTTTTTCAAAAGATCTATATTAAAGTCACCACAAAGTATAATGCAATTATTAATTTTGTATAACATGTCTAAATACTGTTCCAAATTATCAAAAAATGCACTTATATTGCCAGCTGGAGATCGGTAAACACATGAAACTATTAGGTTGTACTTTGTTAATTTAATCGTAGTTGCTTCAAAATTAAAATCAGCATTTAGAAAACAAGTTTTATTGATAACATTAAAGTCTGTATTTTTAGTGACATAAATACACGAACCACCATGCTGGGCCGTAGATCTATAATAGATTGAAGCTAGGGAGTAATCAGCGATATCTATATATTCATTTAATGTCAGCCAATGCTCCGAGAAACACAAAACTTCGGGCTTGAACTTCAAAACACTAAGGAACACATCTATTTCAAGATTTTTATTTCGTAGGCACTGAATATTTTGATGCAAGATACATAATTTGTTTTCACGATCTGTTGTCGAGCTTAAGCTTGGCTGTTCGGCGTTTCTAAAAAATTAATTTTTTTACCTTTAGGAAACCAAAATCGCTTAATAGCAATACCTTTGGGCCAGCTAGCAGGATCTAGAAATTTTTCTTTTGACTCAAACGGAACACCGACCATGAAAGCATTAGTATCGCCTAAAGTTTTTAATTGCCTGCAAGTGAAATCTGTGCCATATTTCTTTAAATAATCTAGAACAACATCTGAAGTCACTGAGGAATTAGCCTTTCCAATATAGATCCATGCACGTTGGTTATGAGACTGAAAAACTGTACTACTCTCAGCTGTTCCGTAAAGTACATTTCGAGTTTTTGTCTCAGACTGATTACGAATAGGTGCTTGATTAGAAGAAGCCGGTCCTGGTGAATTTAGTCAACCGTTGCTATTGAAAATTGTTTAAAAAATTCACTGCACTATTTATTCTATGTAATCCAATACCTATTTACATTAGGTCTTATGGCCATAGCCCACTACAAAATTGATCTTCTTAGTGTTATTTTCCCTATGTTCGGTAAAACCGTTTACACACAATACCTACATGAATATCGCGCCTTGTAATTCTTGAATTACTTGTATGCTCCAAAATTTTTTCAATATATCTCGCAAACGAAGCAAAATTTCGATGTACTTTATATGAAACTTTTTGTAGAGAATTGAATTTCCCATCGAAATGGCTTATTTAAAAAATTTTAAAACATTTTTTTATGCCAAAAATGTTGGAGCAAAAAGAAAAAAAAAGCCAAAATTTCGATTTTTTGACTTTTTTGTTTTTTTGCGTAACACTTTTTTTGGGTCAGATATAGGTATAGGCATTGCTTTGTAGGAAAAAAAGTAGACAAAATTTCCTTTAAAATGCTGGTTTGAAAATTTTTTTGGGCTAAACATTGACCGAAATATGGCCACTCGAACATAGCTTTTTTTTCGATTGACTGACAGACAACGCCCAAGTTAAACCGCTGAAGATATAAACTTGAAATTTGGAGAGTAGGTACCTTTTGTGACGTAAGCACCCACTAAGAAATGATTGTTCGAAATTCAACCCCTGAGAGGGTTAAATAGGGGTTGAAAATTTGTATCGAAGTTCGTCATTTTTGAAGTTAGGAACATGAAATTTTGCACAGGAGTTCCTTATAACATAAAGTACTCCTATGCAAAATTTCATGCTTCTAGCTTAAAAAATGATGGACTTACATACAAACTTTCATCCCCTATTTAACCCCCTTAGGGGATAAATTTCCAAAACTTTTTTCTTAGTGCTCACTTATTATATTATAAGGAACTCCTGTGCAAAATGTCATGCTTCTAACTTCAAAAATGACGAACTTCCATACAAATTTTCATCCCCTATTTAACCCTCTCAGGGGTTGAATCTCGAAAAATCTTTTCTTAGTGTGTGCTTACGTCAGAAAAGGACCCTACTGTCCAAATTTCAAGTTTATATCTTCAGCGGTTTGACCTGAGCGTTGTCTGTCAGTCAATCGAAAAAAAAGCTATGTTCGAGTGGCCATATTTCGGTTAATGTTTAACCCAAAAAAATTTTCGACCCAGCATTTTAAAGGAAATTTTGTCTACTTTTTTTCCTACAAAGCAATGCCTATACCTATCTCTGACCCAAAAAAGTGCTATTCAAAAAAGCCAAAAAAAATCGAAATTTTGGCTTTTTTTTTCTTTTTGTTTCAACATTTTTGGCATAAAAAAATGTTTTAAATTTTTTTAAATCAGCCATTTCGATGGGAAATTCAATTCTCTACAAAAAGTTTCATATAAAGTACCTATATCGAAATTTTGCATCGTTTGCGAGATATATTGAAAAAACTGAAAAGGGTGCATTTTCACTCCTATCTCCAATTTCCACCCTCTAATTTAATAGCACTCCGCGGTTTTTTCTTCTTAAATGACCCCTTGACCGATTCCTGCAATAAAAACCCGTGAACGTCTTAGTTCCTTTCTATATGACATAATCAATAGCCTATACCACCCTATACCGAAGAAAAAAATGTAAGCCATCGTTGGCGCCTGGCAGATGTAAAATATTTTTATAGCTTGAACCCCACGCTACTTTATCAAAATAAAATAAAGCCTATATCACTTGGAGATAGTGTAGCTTTTTATTAGTGAAAGAATTTTTAGAATCGGTTCAGTAGTTACAGAGAAAAGTATTTTTGATTTATTATTATTATTAGCCCGGAAGAATTTTTCACCTTGCTTAACAATTGAAACCGGCCGTGAAAGCCTACACAGCTTTAATGTTTCTTTTGTTTACTTTAATACTTAAACGTACTATAATGTACTTTTTAATGTGCTTTTTGCTTACTCTATTGTGTAGGGTTACTATAATACAGGGGCGGCTCGTGCCTGTTTAGACAGGTGGTGCCAAAACGAAGGTCAAAATAGAAAAGAAGTACCTATAAAACATAGAAAATAACTTACCTAGTGACTATCCACGCAACTGTCTATGTTTGACTAAACAAGTACACACTGGCACAAAGTGCAACAATAGAAATCCGAAAAAAAAACAGTTTAGTAAAGTTCAAGACCTCTACACATTTCTGGCAAAATAATAAAATAAAAAATATATTTTACGCAACACATAAATTATAACGTAAAGTTTCCGATAAATAAAGTCCAACCTTCTTTCCTTATTTCTTGTAAATTTTTCAATTACTTTATTATTAGAATTGTCAATTCCACTAAAAAAATGTTTTTCCGCCGATAGCATACCTAAATTTTTTTTCTTCCTCACACCCGCACCACCTATTGTTTTTATCATAAATATTTTTATTGAATTTGCGACAGCGAGATTTTTGTTGTCCACTTCCACTTTGTTTTTCAATTTTTAAATCAGGTAATGGCCGCCCTAATTCTTTTATTTGAAGTTTTTCCTCTAAAGAGAGCGCACTAAAAGATATTTTTAAAAAATTCACTTTGTTTGTGGTCATAGCGGCGAATAGTTATCAATAATGTCCAATAGATATACAAAACAAACTAAGGAAATTAAGAGTTAAGACGATACTGTCAGTAGTCACACACTGTATAACAAAGCTACACAAACTAAAAAAAAATGTTGACAAAGCAAACCGTCAAATAATAAAACAAAATTGTTATCAACAATAACATTTAACCGAAACAACAATGCGTAATCAGATCCAACAATGACCAAACAGAATATCGCCAATAATGTGCCTGGCGCACATTTCATTTAAATTTAGCATTACAGCATAGGGAAATCATGAGTCATAGTTCTATCTCTCTTGCTCACATATAAGGACCGTAAGGTATGCTTTGTTTACACTGTGCCTATTTTTAACGGCACAGACGTGTTACTGGTCGCGTGGTGAAAATGTTTTAGGAAATTTGTGCGATTTAGGCTGAACTCTGCTGTCCGAACGATCGATAATTTTATAAATGATTAAAAAATATATTAATAAAAATATTAACAAAAAATATTTTTAGAGAAAATTGAAAAATTAGGGGTAGTGCCATGGCACTGTGGCACTACCCCACGAGCCGCCACTGCTATAATATAAGGACCTGAGATACCGATAACTATTTTACTGTATAATTTGACTACTGTAATTGACGCTTCACGCTGTTTCAGAAGTTCCAGAAATATTTTTGTGTAAAATAAAATCATAATTCGGGCTGGAATGTTTCTGATTTCAAATAATGTCATAATAACAAACGTTTAAAAAAAATTCATCAAAAACGGAGCTGTAATGGTGGATTTAGAAGTAAATAGCTTATTTGACTGAACTATTATGTTATATCACTAATGATAAGTGATAACATTATATACTTTTTCAAGACTATAATTAATATTATTTTTATAATTCCTAGATAACTTTATTTACATAATTATAATATATTACCTATGTATTTCTTGATCTAAAATGTTGACAAACAATATGTTTCTTAGAATTTGAATAATAAATGCAAATCATTCAAAGTCAGAAGCGTGTCAGCTGATAAAAAATAATACATACCTATTAATTTCTTTTAAACTTATCAATTTTTTAGAAAACGATTATTTGAAGTATAGACTCACGTGTAATCAATATTCATAGAACTGAGCAAAAGCAAAGTTCTCTTATCCTTGAAATTATTTCTAAGATTTCCTAATTATCAGAAATGGTCAATGAGCGAAAAAAACTAACACCATCTCGATTCGAAAATAGTTTGCTGTAAAGTAAGTTTTACAGGGCAATAGTGTTTTAATACCATGATATTAGAAAACGTCGCTGATTCCATTTTCTATAAACTTTTTGTTTATTTTACAAGTTTTATTTTTGTAATAAACAATAAATATTTTCGTATTAAAATATTAGGTTTAGGTATAATAAATTCATTTTTTTAGGACAGACATTGATTTGTCCGTCTATTATCTAGTGATCCTCAAAATTTCAGTTTGATAAAGGTTTCTGTTTTGGCTATGTCGAATTTTAGGTAAAGGTCTGCACGTGTCAAAAATTTCTGAAAAATTTGAATAACTCAAAAATTAATGAATTTTCGAGCATGGTTTTCCTTACAATTTCTATTCACATTTAGGTGCAGAATTGAAAAAATAAATAAAAACAGGGTACTAGGTTAAAAAAAGATAACTTTGATCTGCCACGCTTAAATGGGACAGGCTGTATAATTGAAAATATTTTTAGGTTATATACCATTAAAATTTATACAACTCTTTTATTTAAACTTCTTTTCTATCTTCACTCAAAATCAATATATCGGCCGACAATTTTTTTTTTCTTTTTTTATTATAATCACGATGGACACGATTTCTAATATAAATTAATTATATTAATATTTTACTTCGTAATTTACTAATATTTTGGATAACTGACACTTGACAAAATGCAAATTGACAATTTAGTTTTATTTGAAAAAACTTTTTTGAAAATTTTTTGACAACGATATCTCCGAACGAATCAACCGATTGAAATCGAGTTTGCGGCATTCGAGGCAGTTTTTTTGGGGAATAGAGCTGATTAGATTTTGGAATCGATCGGTAAAGTATTTTAAAAGTTATTAAAAAAAACACTTTCAAAAATTTTATTTTTGAGATTTCTCAAAATCCACTTGATCGATTAAGTAATAAGTTCGTAATAAGTTCAATTTTTTAGGAAATCTAAATCGAGTAAAACTCTTTCGAATGCCGCAAACCCGATCTCAATCGGTCGATCCGTTCAAAAGTTATTCAATGTTTACATACTTATACACATACATACATACATACATATATACATACATTTTTTTCCACGACACATTTGAAAATCATGGCACATTTAAGTAGGGGTAAACAAATGGCAGTCCATATCGATATCTAAAGTCTATCCCATAATTGTAGAAATTAAACAAATGAATAACGTTTATTTTAAGTTGGCAACATGTAAAAAATTTCAAAATTATGATTAGATTATTTATATTTTCCAAGTTTACTGTTTTAGCACTGTTTTACTAAATAAAAATAAAAATTAACCAAGGAAACGGAAAATAAAATAATGTCATTTTTAAATAACAAAATATTAGATTTGACTTTTCAAAAAGTAAATTGGAATTAATCATGCTAAATTCTTTAAAAAAAGAAGAGAAATAGCTTCAATGAACAGTTATAACGTTCAAATACATTTCTACGCAATAATATTGCAGCTCGTGTTGTGATGTCCTAATATATTTTACAAAAATCGTCATTTCTTAAACCTTCATACTGTTTACTGGAAAGAAATATTTGGAAAAGTGAACAAGTATCATGTAAATTTTAAAATAATAATATACAAATGTATAGCATTCTTAATAAATAATAAACTACATTTTACAGTTATGTATCTTTATATTATAATATTATGCACAAATAGTAATACCTGATGTAAATTGTTCGTTGAACAAGAGGCGCAAAAAAAATAGAACAAATATGTATTTGCTATATTTTTTTATGAATTATTTTTCTTTTTATTGTACAATTTCGTCATTTATAGTTCAATGTTTTTAAATAAAAGTATAAATTTAAAATTTAAATGATACAAGTATGATACACACACACAGAAAGATTGATAAAAATTGTAATGTCAATTTGATAATAATTTTTTCAAACTTCATATAACAAATTAAACAGCTATAAAACATTAATTTTTTATCACAAATTTTTAAAATTTAGTTAATAAAATATAATGAAACAACACATTCTGACAATTTTAACGAATTTTGTCGTTTTGAAATTATGACATCTTGAATATGATGACAGTGATTTATTTAATTATTTAAGTAAAACTTACACGATACACCACCTTACAAAGCTTTTTTTACAATAGAGAAAAGTCATACGTTATTCATTTGTTTAATTTCTACAATTATGGGATGAACTATACAGTCAAAGATCTCAACCAATTAATATCTATAAAAACATTTTTATTTCTTCCATCAATTTTCATTAAAGATAATTAACCATATAATTTCAAGGTCTGCAGATGTAACTGTCAAATAAATATTTGTCATATAGAATATAGATTACTATACATTATACAATATTAACAATAATAATTTAAGAGTTGTTATTTTTGTATTTTGATTATTTAATACTTCTAAACTTTTGAATTCGTAGAAACAAAGGAAGCTCTTATCATATTTTATATTAATTTTTTTATAGAATTATACAGTTTCTAATAGTTAAAAAGATCACTGTCAACGATGACATTATTTCGTTAAGGTGGGAATACACATGCCTATAGATATTCAATTTTGTTTTCGTAATACCCACACAACAGTGGCGCACATTTTAAATGGGTGTTCTGCAGAGTCAACCCGGAGATTGGAGTAGCCCCCCCCCCCCTAATGAGGGAACCTCGAAAAAAAAAATTCAAAAATACATTTGATGCAATTTTTAAGTGTATTTTTTGATCTGAATAATTTGTGTATACATGTACAATGATTTCGCTAGCGCTAAAATCGTAAATAATAGTATATTGTGTGACAAGTGTGCTAAATACATCTTTATGCGAGCCGAATACGAGTGCTGAAAACATCGCGCCTGACGCATAAATATTTAGCAAACGTGTTGCACACTATACTTTTTATAATACATGCATGGTTTTAGACTTTATTTGAATAATTTAATGTCATTGACAAAAGTACATCTCATAATAAAAACATTAGGCTCGATACAATATTTATTTACTTTGTTACCATAGTAACCATATTTCATTTATAACACCGAAAAGAGGTACATATTGTTCATTAGATAACGGGTCTTTAACACATTGGATTTTGGTTGGATTTAGGTGCAACACTTAAACTGCAGGCCCTCCTGCAGGACTGTTTATAGAATATAGGCCTGCGGCATGCCGTCATTCATAATAATGCTATGTGATTATGAAATTAAAACATATTATGCAGATTTGCACAATATTTGAAATTAAAACATATTATGCAGATTTATACAATATTTTTTTAATTGTGCGTTATTTTCTGGCAGTGCGGCAGCTCCGCAGCTCTCATAGAGGAGCCGCCACTGCCACACAATATGACATAAATCACAATTGATGTATTATACCACGCAACAGTTGACTGGCTGTAAAAATGTTTTGCCCTTTTTCTTTTTAGCTTTCACCTTCCATTTTTTTGCCCCTTAAATTTTACGTCCAATTGCTAAATTCGCAACTGACCGTATGTAACTTATCAAAGTAAATAATAAATATCTGCAGATTTTGAAAAATATTTTTACAATATAATATAGGTAGATACTTACTTACATATTATTATATGTTATCATGATATGAGCAAGAAACGTTAAGACAAAAAAACACCAAATTCTCTTAATAAAAGCTTTGCAAATACAATTAAATTGAAAATTACATTAAATTGAGAATAGATCGCGAAAAGTTTATTGTTATGTTTCATTGTAAAAAATCACCGATCTTCATAATAACAAAATCAATTTGTTAATAATTATAGATTTGAACTGTAAATCTAAACGGTTTATTTCAGATTTTCGATAAATAAAATTTTAGTAGTCACTTAATATAATAATTTAGTGCAATGAAAATGAATAGCACTCTCATGTGCTACGAGAAACCTCCATAACCACAATATGAGATGAGATCGTTTCGATTTTTTTAGCTTTAAAGTGTAGATTGAAGAATGAATTTCGGTCGACTTGGCATTCTTGATACTCGTGCGGTAGGAAAGTGCCGAGGAAGGTACCTTCAGGTATGTGATCGACAGTGCTGTCGGTTTTAATTGCTGTGAAAATTTGACTATTATCTACGTGGAGATGTAAAGTTGAAATGTATGTAGAAATAAAGATATACATATTATTTGTTCTTTTCTTATGCAAATAATAATGATTTATTAAATAGATTTTTCTGTAAACACTTTTCAAGACAGGTTTTGATATTTTTAAATAGCATCATAATTAAGACATGCGCACAAGGATTCCCTTCTTTGTTATCTAATTTCAAGATGTTAATATAAACTATCATGCAGAATTCTAAACAGTATTTTGTTTCGTTCTTTAATTGATACCGGTATTGGACTACAAATACTAGTTGTTCTGATTTTATCAACATAAATTACAAAAAAAAAAATGATTTGGTTAGTGTTAACTCTTGTGGTTGTAGTGCTCGGTTTATTATCTTGGAAATTATTGAGCTTTGATTTGGAATATTGGAAAAAACGAGGCGTTGATTATGAACCGGCAAAGCCAATTTTTGGGAATATTTGGAGACCGGCTCTCCAAATGGAGCATATTATAAATACGTTTCACAGAATGTATATTAAGCATGAAAATGCACCGTAAGTGTTACATTATATTTTTGGAAAAAAAATGACCAACTGCTATATTTATAAACAGCGATTAATTACGTATTATGTTATAATTTTAATGGGATGTTAAACATGCGATGTGCTATATAAGAAATATTTTTGAATCGTAAAAAACCTTTTTAATCGAAACAATCATAATGTTAATTCCAAATCCATCTAACGAGTTTTCTGCTTTATTAGCATAAGTCCAGTTCTTACAAGTCATTTTCAATTAATCACTTTTCATGAAAATGAATTTATTAAAATATAGAATATGTTTCATTGCTCATGCTGAGACTAATAATTGTAAAATAATATAATTAATGCAAAATTTACGTTAAAAAAGCAAAAACAAATTGCGAATAATGATTTTTCTGGTTTAGTTGTTGCTGATCCAGCTGCTACAATGCTTTTATAAGCTATAATATTAATTCTGCCAAAAGTTAAGCTCTAAAAATAATATTATTAGAGAGCAAAGCACTTCAATTGATTCACAACAAATTTTAGTTTTTTTTGTTCCTTTTCCAACTGGCGCGTATAAATGAACTTCTATTTGAAAGGGACTCATATTGGCTGCCAGAGGACAAAATAAGAAAGCATCTAATTCATATTAAAGTAGTACAACAGCAAACATTTATTTAAAAACTTAAATAAAACTCCACAAGAAGTGGCAACAATAACATGTTTAGTCGACATAAATATTTTAAAATTGGGTAATAATATTATTTTGATATTGTCTTCTTGAACTTTTTACGCTTTAATCCAATCACTGTGTTTCCATGTTCCTTTGGTTTCCGCGTTTTGCAACTTCCCGCTATTGAAAATTGAAGATTTTTAAAAATTCGGGAAGTTATTGGTTTCAGTTCGATTTTCGAAAATCAAGTTTTCAACCGATCTCGACGTTCCTAGGACGGTCCTAGGAAGCTATTCTGACATTTTTTTTTATTAAATTTTGTTTTCTCATTAATAAAGAAAATAATAGTTTTGAGCTCGAAGAGCTCAGAACGTTTTCCTCTTTTAGCTCGAAAACAGCGGGAAGTTTTCGGGTTGGTACGCAGGATAAAACGGTTTCCGCATTTTTTATTTTATGTGGCATCTTTCTTTATGTCTTAGAGTTGTATTGCTGTTGGTTCAATCCAAGACTTAGTTTCTCCTGTTATAGGAAAGAAAATCATGATAATAGAATGAAATACCTATTTATTAAGGCAACAGTTAAATAAATAAGCTTTAATTCTGCTTTTAACATTTTAAGTCCTTTCACGACAATAAAAACAAAACTTATTCCCGTCAGATCAAGAGCACAATCTGATGAACTTGAGGTTTTTAGTTAGGTTCGCCGGCATCTTAGGCAATCCAAAGGGGCATGTTTTGGCTGCCGGCGCCGGTTCTTTAAAATTATTTTATTGGAACCAGCGCCGGCACCTGTAGTAAAATTATTTGGGAACCAGAGCCGGCAGAGGAGTCACTTCCTTATAAAAAATATGAGAAAGATCTATCATTTATTTTTTATCCACGCTATTAATTTATCAATGGCTGAAATTGTTTTCCGTTCTTGTGAACCGAATAAAGACTTAGGTATCACTAGTGTGTGTTTACACGGGCTTAGTTCTAATCATTAGTACTCACTATTCGCACTTACGATTACGTAGTAAATAGAATGGGTTTTTAATCACTCTCACTCGCAATTTTACTAATGCTTAGTACTAATTTGACCTTTTTACACATGATGGTATTAGTGCGAGTAACGAGTAGGTACTAATGATTAGAACTAAGCCCGTGTAAACGAGGCATTGTACAGATTCTTTGCGCTTGGCAGAACCTGATTAGATGGAAAATAAAAAAACTTTTTAACAAAAAAAAACCTCCTTCAAAAAAGCTCTTAAAAAGAGGAAAATAATAAAACTATGAGGTCAGCGCCAATTTAATAAAATATGAAGTCGGTTAAAAAGAAGATACTATACTAAACTTTTTAATCGACTCCATATTTTATTAAATTGGCGCAAACCTCAAGGTTTTAATATTTTCCTCTTTTTAGTGGCTTTTTTGAAAGAGGTTTTTTTTTACTTTTCAGGGGCTTTACAATACGTAGTTTAGTCGCTTGCCAACAGATTCACTTCTATAAACTTTTTAACCGACTTCTTACGCTATGTGATGTGTCAAAAAGTGACATTTACCTTAAAGGAATCACACGCCATTACTCACTTTTATTAAAATCAGCCGAATTACTGAACCGATTTAAGTAAAATTTATATGGGACTAATTTCGAGGTATACCCTGTTCAATAAAATAAGAATCGTCAAACTCGGACTACTCTGTAAAAAGTTATGCGTGGTCATACATAAAAAATAATTAAAAAAAATATATACGCGTCGACTTGAGAACCCCTTCTTTTTTTGAAGTCGGTTAAAAAATATAAACACACAAACACTTGGAAAAAATCTACAATTTTTTAATTAAGTATATTGATATTCAGATGAAATGTACCTATAATTTATTTCCTACTAGCCGTTACCCGTGGCTTCGCCCACGTATTTTACGATTTATAATTTATTATCTCCCCCGCGAGAAATTTTCCTCCTGCGAAGCGACACCGGGCTTGTATAGTGTTTATTCGCTCGAATTTATAACTCATAACTCACTCGCTTCGCTCGGTCCCTCGGATTTTATTAATACATTACTCACTCGCTTAGTAGTTCCAAAGATAAAACAAAAACAAATCTATCCCACGGGAACCGTACATTTTTCCGGGATAAAAAGTAGCCTATAACATTATCTGATCCCTAAACTACCACTATGCAAAAAATCATGTCGATCCCTTGCTCTGTGAAAAACAAAAACAAAACTATCCCACGGGAATCGATCATTTTTCCGGGATAAAAAATAGCCTATAACATTCTCTGACCCCTAAACTACCACTATGCAAAAAATCATGTCGATCCCTTGCTCTGTGAAAAACAAAAACAAAACTATCCCACGGGAACCGTACATTTTTCCGGGATAAAAAGTAGCCTATGTGCTATTCCAGACTATAATCTATCTCTGTGCCAAATTTCATCCAGATCCGTTCAGCCGTTCTGGCGTGATTGAGTAACAAACATCCGTACATCCAAACTTTCACATTTATAATATTAGTTAGATAGTTAGATTAGATTAGATTGACAATAAAATCCATCTATCATATCTTTATCACTCTATCTCTATACGTTGTAAACAGCTATAATTGCCAGCAGATTCCATTGTTATGAATTGCATCGCTGTCGGTTAAGTCTTAATTAATTAACGACATTTTCAAAATGAAAATTATTTTTATAGTTAATCATGACTTTATAAGTTTGTGATTCTTTGGTTTAATTAATTAATTGTCCTTTTTGCAGGTTCATTGGATTGCATTTTTTTAATAATCCTGCAATATTAATTAAAGACATAGAATTAGTAAAAGCAATTACAGTCAAAGATTTTGATTATTTTATCGACCATGATGTAAGTTTTTTGGATGAACGTTTGGACCCAATGTTTTCCAAAAATCTATTTTCTTTAAAAGGTAACTTATGGGTATTTCTATAGAAAACCTCTAATAAAAAATATTCCACATATTTTTTGTTATAGAGATGTTGCTACAACAAAACTAAAATAGTTTAAAGTTCTTCAAAAAGTTATCTATTCTCAGCTAACTTGTCCATTTATAATTTAATTTCTCAAAATATTTTATACAGGGTGTTAAAAAAGAGTGTAACATATTTAAAGAGGTATGGGCCAAAATAAACAAAACAGTCTTAGTAAACATGGGTCCGCAAAGTATCGGTTTCGGAGATATGGAAGGTTATTCTTTTTTGAAACATTTATTTGCAATTATTTATTACTTATTTATTATGTACAAACAAACAAAAGAAGCTTCTAGCAAAACCAAAAAATAAAGTTACATAAGATGTTCAAAGTGCCCTCCATCCATTTCCAAGCAGGCACGACTTCTTTGTCTGAAAGATATTCGAACTCTTTATTTCACAAAACATCAGCCAACTATGATAAGAAATGCAAGTTTTTGCAAAATAAAAAGATGTCGTGCCTGCTTGGAAATGGTAGGAGGGCACTTTGAACATCTTATGTAACGTTATTTTTTGATTTTGCTAGAAGCTTCTTTTGTTTGTTTGTACATAATAAAAAAGTAATAAATAATTCCAAATAAATGTTTCAAAAAAGAATAACCTTCCATATCTCCGAAACCGTTACTTTGCGGACCCATGTTTACTAAGCCTTTTTGTTTATTTTGGTCCATACCTCTTTAAATATGTTACACTCTTTTTTTAACACCTTGTATATTATTTTTAAAATAGTATGTAGGTCAAGTTTGACTTCTTTCATAAAAGTGCAAACTAAAATTAGTAAATATGTAATAAGAAGAAAGCAACCATTCACTCAAAAAATATGTTCCAGGACAACGTTGGCATGAGATGCGTACAACTTTAAGCCCAGCATTTACTGGGAGCAAAATGAAATATATGTTCCAATTGGCATCTGATTGTGGAGAACAAATGGCAAAATATTTTAAGAATGAGTATGCAAAGAAGGGTAATAATAAAATAATAGAGTTAGATATGAGAGATACATTATCCAGATTTACCACGGATGCAATAGCGACTATTGCATTTGGAATTCAAATAGACTCTTTAAAGGAAAAGGATAATGAGTTTTATAAGATGGGCAAAATAGGTGGTCAACTTCCATCATGGAAATTTATGTTAGCTTCAAGAGCTCCATGGATATTACGAGTACGGACACTGTTTTAACATCACTATTATTTTTGTTTAATCAACTTTAAAACAATTAATTTTTATTCAAACGGAAACACAGGCTGTCTCTAAAGACAACCGTCAACGCTTCACAGTGCATGGTACAATATTAGACCAGTTGAATCCAATTTTTCTGTATAATAAATATTAGTAAAAAAAACTTTTTAGAGACAAGCTTTTATTTAAATTCACTAAAAAGGAAAAAATAATTTTTTATAATTTAGGTTCATAATTATGAAAGCGCTGGTCGTGACTAATAAACTGTCATAGAGTTCACGACCCACGCTTTTATAATTATGAACCTAAATTATTAAAAATTATTTTTCCCCTTTTAGTGCATTTAAATAAAAGCTTGTCTCTAAAAAGTTTTTTTGTTCATTTCAGTCTTTCAAAATTTTACCCCCCTTCGACACACAGCATGCCCTTAAATTGCCCCCAAAATGCCCTTAAATTTCCCCACAATGCCCTTAAATTGTCCCCAAAATGCCCTTAAATTGCTCTTAAATTGCCCCCAAAATGTTCGGTCATCAAGCCCTTTAATTTGATACCCATATCATAGGGGTTGCTGTAGAAATGATAAATCGCCATTTTGTAACGTCTGAATTAATGCGAATATTCCGCATTTACGGATGAGGATGCGAATATTCGTAACACCCCTGGTCTGAATAACACGTTGTTATGCTCGCCAAGAAACTAAATCCAATATACTATATTTTCTACCTAATTCAACGGCAAAACTACTAGCAAACTACATGTACGACAACAGAATCCAGGCAAGTTTAGGGAATCAATCGGGAATAGGTAATATTAGGTCAGGACCTCATTATCACTGTACAGACAGAACTGCTTAAATCCAGACAACTAATTTAGCCCTAATCACAACTAGACTATTTCACCGTTCCTGTAGGAAATCTATTTTGCACGTAACCTGTGTTTTTCCTGAAAAAATTGTGAAATTCGTTGTATTTCTCATAAAAAATATGCACTTTTAAAAGACGATATCCTATCGCAGCCGAAGCTCTGCCAGGTCTGACCAAAACTAAACGACATGTCTGTTCGTTCGTTTAATCAAGTTGCACGCTAAATTCCAAATCTCTTCGCTCTCTCAATCATCTAGC
The DNA here is from genome assembly GCA_039654895.1 of Mongoloraphidia duomilia. Lineage (NCBI taxonomy): Eukaryota > Metazoa > Arthropoda > Insecta > Raphidioptera > Raphidiidae > Mongoloraphidia > Mongoloraphidia duomilia. The sequence goes on from CM077519.1 coordinate 31,403,036, forward strand.
GTAGACCAACTAGCGCGCTCTCTCTCCACAAGCAGCTGGCCTCCTGTCAACCGCTTCTTTGTAACCTTGGTCTGTTTAGAAATCAAATTCATCTTTAAAAACTGAACGGTCCCTCTCGCACTCGTGAGTTAATTTTTATTTTAATAAAATTGTAAAATTATCAAGTTATACTAGCTTTACCCGCGTATTAACCTGTTATAATGTATAGATATAGTCCGGGAGGCAGCGTTGCAAATGAAAAAGTCATAGTAAGCCGGCTGATTTTGATATCGATAGTTGATCTCGTACAACTAATCAGTGAACCGACCGTGGGTCTGGGTGTGGGAGGCTGCGAAAGTGGTAAAAAAAAATTTTTAAGTAATAGTACGCTGGCTGAAACTTTTTTTGTAAATAGTTGACATCATAGTGAGTTGAAAAAAAATTGTCAGCTGCATCGTGGAGGGAGGATTGTGCGTCAGCTGCTCGCATGAACTTGTAAAAAAACACGTAAAATACTGCGCATTTCACTTTTTTGCATTGACAGCAGCTGAGACAATTACAGTACCTCGTATTATGATCATATCGATCGGCGTAAAAACACTACCTAAAAAGCAACGCAAACTCCCGGGCTAATACGTTGGGTTTAATCGATCTAGTATTGTCCCATGAGTTCACTGCAATACATTGTCGGTTCTTTTTAGAAACAGCCTGTATAATAATTTTAGTTTTGTTCAAAATAATTCTTTTACAGTTATTCAAAACGGGAGTCATTCCACGAAGCGTCTATAATTTCATTGAAAACTTAATTTACGATAATATAAAGATCAGAGAACGTGACGGAATAAATAGACCAGACATGATTCAATTAATGCTTCAATCCCGTAAGGGCATATTGGAAAGTGATGAAAAAGAAGATGAAACCTATAATCGGTTGCATGGAATTGAAAGTTCATTTTATAAATCCGTTAAGAAAATAAGTAAGTTATTTTTTTTTTTTTAGTAAATCGAGGAAGTTATACGGTTGAGAGTCTTTTCATTTATAAAGAATTTAATGTTTCCCTTATCTTTTAGAGCACTTATTTTTCTAAATAGCATAATGCCTTGAATGAAGCATTGTCGGTATACCATTTTAATATCATAACATATTTTTCAATGGTAAAATCATTTTTAAAGTAATCTATTTTAAAAACTGTAGCTTCCTTTTTGATATCTTTAGATCATGGGCGCTCCCCTCGGAAATTCGGAGCGATTTCATGATATGAAGATCAGACTCAAGATGAGAATAAACATTTTTGCGAAAGTACATTTTCTAATCAATTTGCTGCTATACCTAATAGGTACATCAAATATTTATAAAAAGAAATATCATCGCACTTGCACATCTCAGTTATATTATGCAATGGTATTGGTGCCCGCTTCGTTTTTTGTCTTTTGATCACCACTTGAGTAATAGCGCAAAGAAATTTTGACAGATTGTAGGGTGTACCTAAACCTACGTAATTTATATGCGCGCGCAGTTAATTTCATTGTGAGAATGGTAGTGAATCTGTCTACAATAATAAATTAAAAAGGCAAAATGATGTGTTTACGGCGCAGGTTATCGACGCTTTTGGAAAGGGCACAAGGCGCCTTAGGCTTTTATTGAAATGATTCAATGAATTTATTGTGTTTGCCTTGTAAAATAAAATATATTTTCTTAAAATTACTTAATGTCCATTTCCAACCACTTCATCCTTATATAATTACATTAGTCCTATACTTTTACGCCTTACTGTACTTGTTAGTTTTGTCTTTTTCATTTAGCTTAAATCTTTGTCAGTGAAGGGTTCAATTCTATTCTTGACATATTGTTTAATGTTTTTTTTTATTGTTTGAAAATAAGTTATTTAAAAATGACACAATGGACGTTCAACTAAATTAAATTAATATATTAGTATAGTCGTAATATTTCCTATCAAACATCAAATCAACATTTCTTAAAAATTGACAAAAAAATGTCAAAGTTGTTGGTAAAGGTGTACGTGCTCAGATAGTCTAAAATTCACTCTTAGACCACATAATTTTAAAAATTTTCCAGGGGAAACCCCCCGGATTTCTCTTTCTTTTTGAGGGGTATTCCAATATTTCTTACCCCTCAAGCCCTCCGGTGTCACGCCGTCTCGCCCCTCCTTGGGAAAATTTCTGCGGGCGCCTTACTTTAGATATTCATGAAATTAAATACTCAATTGTTGATTTACTTTTATATTTTTTGTGTGTATCGATAGGTTTTCTTCAGTCGGTAATTTTAAACTGACTTTCCATTTGATCAATATTATCGATCCCATAAGTTCCCAAAATCTTTATAATAGTTACCTCGTTTATAATCATAAATTTTAGGGATTTGCTGTTATCTTTTTTTTGAGTTAAAAAATAATATTGCTAAAATGTGAAACATAAATTTTCAGATTTAACTAATGAAGATATTGCCAGCCAAGCTTTCGTCTTCTTTTTAGCCGGCTATGAAACAGTATCAACATCAATTTGCTTTATTGCTCAAGAATTAGCTACACATCCAGATATTCAAAAACGTTTATTACAAGAAATTGATGAAGTGAAACAGAGCTGTGGCGAAAAATTCACCTATGAAGGAATGAACAAGCTCAAGTACATGAGCGCAGTTATCGATGGTAAAATATATTATTGATCATAATGTTCATGCGATCAATTTTCGCAAACTATTAAAATATAAATAAATTCTTTTTATGTTATATTATAACTCAATAGTGGAGATTCGGGTTTGAGTCCCGACGGTGACATAGAGTTAAAATGATTTTGTCTAGTAGGTATTACATTGTAACGTTACGTCATTCGATGGATATTCTTAACATTGATGCTAACATAAAAAGCATTTAATTATAATATAATAATTGATCATATGATTTTAATATCAAGATTAGTAACACATTCATTTGCATTTGAAATATTCAAATTTATTTTAAAATTATATTTGTTAAAATTAAATATGATCTGATCAAAAAAAAAAAATAATCATCACTTAATGTTATGTTGCAGAAACTCATAGACTATGGCCTCAATCTGGTTTCCTACTTAGATCCTGTACAAAACCTTACACCGTTAAAACTAAAAAATATGGCGAAACACGTATAGAAAGAGGTGTGACAGTTTTTATTCCTGTATATTCAATTCAGCACGATCCAAAATATTTCACAAATCCTGAAAAGTTTGATCCGGATAGATTTTCAGATCAAAATAAAGGATATATTGATCAGTTCACTTACATGCCTTTTGGAGTTGGACCTCGGTTTTGTATAGGTAAATTATCTTTTTTTGAAAATGTAATTGTAAAGCCAAAATTTGAGTTTTAAATTTTTTAGGTCAAAGGTTAGCATTAATGGAAACAAAGATCGCCCTTTATCATTTGTTGAGCAACTTTGAGATTGTCGTGACGAAGAAAACGCAAGTTCCACTGGAATTTTGTCCTAAGAAATTTGTCTCCGTTTCAGTCAAAAAAGGATTCTTTCTCGGCATAAAACCAAGAAAAACGTTAACTTGACATTTTATGACTGACCCGATAAAATTTATTATTATTCTCGAGATTATTCTACAATTTGTGAATTTTTGAAACATCAAAAGAATTGCTGTTAGGAATTTTATGTGATATTTCTATGTAAATATTATCTTTAAAACTGTTTTTTTTTCTTCCTTTTTATCGACTAGCTTCATCTTTCGCTGGATGCAATGATTTAAATTTAAAATGAAAAGATATGCGTAATTCATAAGCTATGCTACAAAATTCTAAATTTTAAAACTTCTTTTAATACCAAAAAAATTCGTATTTTTATTCTGTTAATACCTAGATTCTATAAATAAATTTTTTCTTAGAAGAACTTTTTGGATTAGGTAATGTCTTTTTTCAAAGTAATTACCATGGTCTTAGGGAAAATAACATTGAGAATATTTACAATTTTGTAGTAGGCTATGTGCTATAAGATCTAATGTAAATATGTAGTGGAAATAGAGAAAATAGTATTGTGATCCGTCAAATGTGCATATGACATCTGGTGGCAGAAAATTGCACTCAAAATGAGGAAAAATTTTACATCATGCTAACAGTGCAAATTTATCGTGAAATTGTTTATTACAAAAATAAAACAAGTAAAATAAACAAAAAGTTTATCGAAAATGGAATTCGCGACGTTTTGTAATAACATGGCAATAAACATTATCAGTTATTGCCTTGTAAAACTTACTTTATAGCGAATTATTTTCTAATGAAATGTGGAAAAATTGTATTTATAAATTAAAAAAATATTTTATATTAATAATAAGATGTACTCATTGTCATACTGTACTACAATAGTTAAATCACTGATGATTTACAAAATTAGGACTAATTGTGTGTATACAAATATTTTGAGGCTAGTAACTTACCTACTTATTACAATATACATATTATGTTGCAACCTAGGAGCATTGAACGGATGATTATTTCGTGGAGATTTTCTTTTAATTTTGGTGTTTTTAAGCAATATGCCGTAAATATTACTACTTTTGACAGGTCATTTTTCATGCATTTTTCTCATTATATTTCCGACATTTGATAATATGTTCGGCTTTGAGAATCCGTTCTCCTTCAACGAAATTCCTTTGTTTAGGATTCGTACCGGCTCAATCACAAATTGCACTTATATATATTTTATCATTTCTTATTACTTTGAAAATCACAAAATTACACGCAAAAGTATACCCCGTATATGAAATTTCCCCCCTATGCGCCATGTTTTTTAAGCTCCACCCATCTGACGGATCCCAATACAGTGAATGTTTTAAACAATTTTCCATAGCTACGGTTGACTATTAAGAGTAACTCGGAACCTGCAAAATAAAAATAAAAAAACAAAGCATCTACTACAAATTTACATTTGATATTATGGCCCATAGCCTACTGCAAAGTTGTAAATGTTCTCAATGTTATTTTCCCTATGTTCGGGTCTACCGTTTACACACTGTATAAAAAACTGCCTACATTTGTTTGGAAATATTGAAAAAAAACATGTGAATGTGAAACCTCTGTTAAGATTGCTTGATGGAAAACAGCAAGAAAAAAGGTCCTATGCCACATCTATCCTTTTGTATTACTACGACACTTGTTCCCAATCCGTTAATTGTTATTTTATATATTAAGAAATCAGTCAACATTGATGTACTTCGGACGCCGGGGGCTCCAAACAAGTAATTTCCGCATAAAATAAATAAATAAAATACTTTAATAAATAAGTGAATAAATAACATAATTTGATTCGCCAGGAAACACATTTTAAAATAAATTGAGTAATTCGATCAAGGTACAATTTAGAGCAAATAGTTTATGTTGAACGACATGTTACTATCGTCTATCACCATCCTAGTGACTTATTTTGCGTTAAAACTCGAAAATGATCGAAAACATGCCATCCGCCAGAGTTTTCCTGTAATTTTTGCCGCAGGACCGTAGCCAGAAGAAGACGAATCAGGGCACCGCCCTGACAGGCGAAAATTTCGCCCTGACAGAAGAGAACTTCTTAAACATTATGGCGGCGAAATTTAAATTTTATCAGTTTTCTAACTTAAAAGAAATCTATTACCACTATTACGACATTAAAGATAGAATAAAAAAAATTCTTTAGAGCGATGACACACACAGCGGTTTGTGCCGAGGCGGTTGCCGAGTCGACCCGAATTGTAATGTTTTTCAATGATGTGAAACACACCGCGGCGAGAATTGTCTGCTGACTGAAAACCAACTCTCAGCCGTCTCGACACATCGTTCTCCACAAGAAACGCCTGAGTGCCAAGTTGGCACCGCTGTGTGTGTCATCGTCGAGTCGGCAACCGCCTCGGCTGCCGAGTCGGCACAAACCGCTGTGTGTCATCGCTCTTAGTATCATAAAAACATATTTTGACATCGTCGCATGTGCAATGAAAATGCAAAGAAACCGGCAACGGTTTTTTGAATAAATAGTTTTCGTAAATATATTGTTTTCTTACTTGCATATTATTAAAAAATGTACTTTGCTAGTGTAATATAATATGTAGGTACCTATATGTATGTACTCATTCTCTTCAGTCTTAAGATGCCCTGACTATAAAGTGCTATGTCCTGACAACAAAAACATTCTAACTGCGGCCTTGCTTTGACAGCCTCTTTATTTGCCCGATTTTTTTTTTAGATACCTATATTAAAAAAATATATATTTTAGTATCTTCAAGATAAGCCTTTTCTACCAGCATGCCACATATAAATCATAAAATCTCATTCTAAAAATTCTTTCACTAATTATCTTCGCAGGGGAAGAATTTCTCGCGGGGGGGTGGGTATAAATCATAAATTTTCATCTCTGGAAGTACTGAACCGATTCTAAAAAAATTTTCACTAATATTATCTTCGCAGTGGGAGAATTTCTCGCGAGAGGTGGGGTAATAAATCATAAATTCTTATCTCTGGAACTACTGAACCGATTCTAAAAATTCTTTCCATAATAGAAAACTACACTCCCTGAGTGAATAAGGCTATATTTTAATTAGATAAATTTCTCGCAGGGGAGGGGTAACAAAACATAAATTGAAATATACGTGAGCGAAGCCACTGGTAACGGCTATATGATATAAATCTAATGCTATCATAACACATAATATATTGAAATAATATTATTAGAATAGATCAAATATTAATATAAAAAATAATTATGAAATAATTATTCACAATATTTTTTTATGAAATGAGGTGAAACTCCACACGTACAAGTTACATTGCCCATGACTAATGAAAGTCTTAGGGTGAAATCAATGGCGGGAGTACAAATGTCGGGCCAATAGCAAAATTTTTGTAGCATATTATGAAATTATATACAGGGTGAGTTACTAAGAATGTCTCGGGCTATATCTCATTTATTATGAGCATTAAAAAAAAAGTTTTAAATAAAAGTTGGATTGGAATAAGAGCATTATACTCTAAAATTATTTTTAGCTATACAGTGGATTATAGACGCGTCGACAACTTAGGTCATTAGCGTTTAGCTATACAGGGTATACTATGAAGTCATGGTACAACTGACTTGTATTTTTATTAGTAGAACACCCTGTATATTTTCAGGCCATTTCACTTTCCTCTACTAATTTGATACCTAAAAATATACAGGATGTGCTACTTAAAAAAAATAAGTAGCTTACTCCACTAAAGGAAGCGAAAGAGGACCGCAGGTTCTCCAAGTTTTGGTGAGAGCGGCGCATCCGCTCAAAGCCAAAACTTGTATACTTAGTAGGTACATCAAACTACGGACTTTTTTGGCGTCGGTTGTACTGGCATAAGTACCCACTATACGTTATTTGGTTATAATATTAGAAGGTCGTATTATGTACGTACAATCTACATTGTACATAAATACAGAATATAGTGACTTAGCGTTTAGTTTGTTTGTGTCAAAACTTGAAAGAGTAAACATCTATCAAAATGAATAGACATTGTAAACACTTTACTATTTTATTTTAAATTGACAACCATTCTATTAATAAAAAAATACCATTTGTCATCAACACTATCAGTAGCGTAGCTACCGGTATTTGTTCCGTGAAATACTTCTCGTACTCCGAGCCCCGGAGGCTCTAGGGGCCCGGAGGAAGTCAACAAAAAAGGAAAAAATGAAAAACATGTGTAAATAAACATTTCTGCGCCGGCCAGCATAATCGCATAATAAAACTCAAACCATGAATCATGAAATACTCTGAAAAAAAAACATTAAATAAACTCCAATATTGACAGTGTAAAACGTAGTTTCAAAACCGGAGAAGTCCCTTTCTTACTGGTTCGCTGGCTGGCATAGTATATTAAACATGTATGATTGGACCCGGCATACAAAAAATTTGTAGAAAAATTCGTAGCTTTACTCTTGATCGTTATAGAAGCAAAAATTTTTAATAATATAGACATTGTTTCAAAATTACTTCAAAATTAACAACAAAATCTCGAAGACGCTTCAAAATTGTTAAAAGGGGCATATGAAAATGTTAAACAAATTCGCAAAGACTTGGTTTAATCAAAACAACCTACTGATTTGATTAAAAAATGGGGGGCAACTACTGAGTTTACAAGTAAAAGGTTAACAAGACCAAAACGATTGAGGAATGGTTCAAGATCAATGTGTTTTATAAAGCGTTTATATCATAATTTCTCAAATTTAATCACGATTTATTGTTAATAGATTCGTGTCGTATGTCCGGATATTTAATTTATCAGACGAGGAATTATTTCAGGTGGGTAAAAATTTATGTACCTACTCAATATTCTGATGATATTTCTGATACACAATGCTTAAAAAAATTGAAAGGATTAAAATCTATAAAAATACAGATTTTTTTGTTATTATAAAAATTTCATCCTCTAGCAGGTTTTTAGAAATGATCACAGCGTGCTGCTTATATTTAAGTGGCGACTGCTAAGCGATATTTTTCTAAGCAATAAAAATTATTTAAGAAATTCAGTGGGGCAAGAGAGATTGTCATCTCTGGCAATAATTTCAATTTAAAATGAAGTTGCCCAAAATCTCGACCTACCTGAAGTATATAATAACAATTTTCGCTAGCAAAACACATCTAATATGGTTAATAAGTATAGTAATTGTTTGTTTTTAACTTCCCATTGGAAGTTATTGTAATGGGTCCGAAAATCGAAATCAAAAGGGAAAAAACATTTTTATGTTTCAAGGTCACTACACTATTTTTACACTACTTTTAGAAAGATGTCTCTGTGTGTGTGTGTGTGTGTATGTACGTATGTACGTACGTACGTACGTACGTACGTATGTATGTGTCCATTTCTTTCTAAGACGAAATCTCGAGAACGAAAAATGATATCGACTACGTTGGGGTGCCAATCGACGCGTATTAACGTATATAATATGATCTGAAAGGAATTTTTTTAAAATCGGTTCAGCCGTTCTTTTTTCTTAACCAAATAACCTCCAAAAAAGTAGATTTTACACAATATCTCGCGAATAAAAAAATTATATCGACTTCGTAAGGGTGTCAATCGAGGCGTGTTAACGTCATTTTGATTCGACATAAATTTTATAAAATTTTATAAAAATCGGTTCAGCCGTTTTTTTTTTTTTTTTTTTAATTATTGATGTTTTAATGATTAAAATGATTACTTTTCTGTGTAATATCTAATTTAATTATTATTATTAAATATTTATCAAACTGGGAAGTTCGTCGTGTGGACCTCAAGGGTCGCACTTTAGTCCTAATAAACGACCCACCTCACGGCTTGTTTTTTTTTAGTTTTAGGTATCTGTTTGTAGAGTGAAAATGTATTTTTTTTTGTGACAGTTTGCAAAACTATATTATTAACTTCCCATTGGAAGTTATTGTAATGGGTCCGAAAATCGAAATCAAAATGGAGAAAAAAATTTTATGTTTCAAGGTCATCACACTATTTTTACACTATTTTTAGAAAGATGTATGTGTGTGTGTACGTACGTACGTACGTATGTGTCCATTTCTTTCTAAGACGAAATCTCGAGAATGAAAAATGATATCGACTACGTTAGGGTGCCAATCGACGCGTATTAACGTAAATATGATCTGAAAGAAATTTTTTCAAAATCGGTTCAGCCGTTCTTTTTTCTTAACTAAATAACCTTTAAAAAGTAGATTTTACACAATATCTCGCGAATAAAAAATTATATCGACTTCGTAAGGGTGTCAATCGAGGCGTGTTAGCGTCGTTTTGATCCGAGATAAATTTTATAAAAATCGGTTTAGCCATTTTTTTTTTTAATTATTGTTAAAAATAAATAATAATTATGTTTTAATGATTAAAATGATTACTTTTCTGTGTGGATCTCAAGGGTCGCACTTTAGTTCTAATAAACGACACACCTCACGGCTTGTTTTTTATTATTATTGAGAATAGGAGGGGCCCGGTTTAAGTTTAGAGTACAGCTAAATTTCGCATTAGTTGCGCCATTGAACACTATCTATACTAGCTAGGAGAGATTTTTGCGCACTGATTCTCTCATAAAATAGTTCGTTCATAATAATTGTAATTTATTCACTGTATTTTATTTTATTCAGTAAAGTGATAAATAAATTGTTAAAAATAAAATATAATTCTGTGCAACGTTTTTATTGGAAAACAGCATAATGATTTATATTTTAATATCAGTTATTATTATAATTCTCAGTTTCGTCTTTTGGAAAGTTCAGAAAAAGATTAATTATTGGAAAAATATAGGCATTGATTATGAACCTGCTGTACCTATTTTTGGAAACCTTTTAAGGCCTTCATTTTTATCTGAACACGTTATTTATACCTTTCAAAGAATTTATAAGAAACATTCCGATAAACCGTAAGTAGATATGTTTTGGCAATAGTTTCAAGTTTAATTTAAAAAGAAAACTATTTTAACTAAGTATAAATAGCAACATTTATTTGTTAATAAATAAAACATTTTCTATAAAATATTTTAATTTGCAGATTTGTCGGAATTCATTTCTACAATGAACCATCATTGTTTATTATGGATCCAGAATTAATAAAAATGATTACTGTTAAAAATTTTGACCACTTTTCTGATCATGGAGTTTCATTTTTATATGAAGATTTAGATCCTTTATTTGCAAAGAACCTTGTCAACTTAACAGGTATCTATACAGGGTGTCCCAGACCTGTATCTCGATTATTTTTGTAGATAATCCCATCAAACGCTATATTATATTCGTAAATGAGATAAAGTTCTCTACAAGATGGCTGTAAATTATCGTCGATATCTCTATAGGCTAGAGAAACGGTATTAAACTTTTTTTAAATAGCACCATAATTATTTTTTTAGCTATTTAGGAGGAGTTTTTTATTCTTTCTTCAATTATGTAATTAATATGAGTGTTACATTAAATTTTTTTCGAGATAAACGCAAATAAACTACTTACAATACCAAACATGCGCCTACCAGGGTGCGAATGTATTGTATGTGAAGTTTAATTGCTTAATGGTGTCATTTTAGAAAAAAAGTGTAATGTTGCCTCTCTAGCCGACGAAGATATCGATTATCGTCGATAATTTGCCGCCATCTTGTATATAGGGTCTGATAGAATTATCTTAAAAAATAATAAAGATACAAGGCTAGCAGAGATGTGCAAAATAGTTTATTAAAAGTATTTAAATTCAAAATGCAAATACTTGGTTACTTTTCTATTTTAAATACAAATACCAAATAGCATTTTCAAAATACCTTTATTCAAATAAAATACCTATAGTTAGTTTCGTTTTTGCAAGTCATTTATTTCACTGATTTTAACACTACTATTTGTTCAAACAGTTCATCTTTCATGTTCCCGGTTCCGTCTATGTGACCTCATTATCATTCCGCCAAATGAAAATAGTCGTTTAACATGAGCAGAACTTGGTAAACAAGTATACATTTAAGGAAAAGTTTTTTCACAGTTGGATATCTGTTCAAGGAATTTAAAGTATTGTCATCATCTTTCAAATATTGCAGAGTTTATCACTGGCAACACTAAGATGGGTTCGTTCATAAAAAAAGTAATTTTCGATGAAATTAAATGTGTAAAAAGTACGAAGTATGAAATAAAAAATTAAAGATAAGCACTTTGCATTTTACAAAATATAAAAAATATGTTTATTAAAGTATTTTAAATTAAATAGAAAATGCATTTTGAAAAGAAGTATTTCAAATACAAAATAAAAATTGGTATTTTGTATTTGCATTTCAAATACATGTAGGTATTTCAAATAATTCACATCTCTGAAGCCTAGGGAATCATATCTGGAACAGCCTGTATATTTATCTGATCTTTTTAATAAAAACAAAGAAAATCCCTTTGAATAATTTATGCACATACATGCGAGGCCAGTAACATTTAAGTTATTTATTTATTTCTAAACATGACGTCTAAATAAATATTTGAATATATTATGTAGTACCTAATTCACTTTAATTCATTGTTGTACATACATCCATCCTAAATCTGATTTTTTTTTAGGAAAACGGTGGCATGAGATGCGATCAACATTAAGTCCAGCATTCACCGGTAGCAAAATGAAGTTTATGTTTCAACTGATATCTGAATGTGGCGAACAAATGTCAAATTATTTCAAAAAGGAATTTGAAAATAATAAAATGCAGCCGATTGTTGATGTGGATATGAGAAACATCTTAGCGCGTTTTACAACGGACGCTGTTGCAACAATTGCATTTGGAATAAAAGTAGATTCCTTAAAAGAAAAGAATAACGAATTTTTTGAAATGGGCAAAGAGTGCGCTCAACTTAAATCATGGAAATTTTTATTAGCTTCGACGGCTCCATGGATCTTAAAGGTGTGTGTAATTAGAGCCATTGAACAATGACGAAAATGAACCCACTTCTCATCCTATTAACCTTGAATTTTTTACGAAACAATGACACAGGATTGCATTTTTTTTGCTTGACGTGAAACAAACTATTCAGTAATAAAAAGTTAAAAACACTGCCTATATTAGTACGAGTATCTTAAAAAATGTTTTTATTCAGTTATGCGAACAGCGCAGTGGTTAAACATTACCTATTCGATAAACACCCCACTATTTTCAATACATAAATCGAAAACCATGCAGTAAAAAATAGGTACTTTTAAATTGCGTTAATTAGAAGTTTGATGAAATTTTAATGGTAGATAGGGGGTGCCATTAGAACACTCCAGCCAAGTTTCCCCCCTCGGATTCCGCAACGGGTGGCCGCCATCTTGAATTTAAGGGATGAAATCATATATCTTGGTAAATACTGCTTGTACGTGAAAAAGTACTATTACAAAAATTGTTAAGGAGGATGCATCATAATAATTTAATTCAAGTCATCGCATTTTTGAGAATTTATAACTTTTGAATAGTAAGAAATTTCCAAAAAAATTTCCAAACAAAAGTTGCTGGATACATCCTCCTTAATAATTTTTAACTTCCCATTGGAAGTTATTGTAATGGGTCCGAAAATCGAAATCAAAATGTATATCAAATTTTTATGTTTCAAGGTCACTACACTATTTCTGCACTATTTTTAGAAAGATGTCTGTGTGTGTGTACGTATGTACGTGTGTACGTATGTACGTAGTACGGACGTACATACGTACACACAAACACGTATGTGTCTATTTCTTTCTAAGACGAAATCTCGAGAATGAAAAATGATATCGACTACGTTAGGGTGCCAATCGACGCGTATTAACGTAAATATGATCTGGAATAAATGTTTTCAAAATCGGTTCAGTCTTTTTCCTTAACCAAATAGACTCCAAAAAAGTAGATTTTACACAATATCTCGCGAATAAAAAAATATATCGACTTCTTAAGGGTGTCAATCGAGGCGTGTTAACGTCATTTTGATCCGACATAAATTTTATAAAAATCGGTTCAGCCGTTTTTTTTGTTTTAATTATTGTTAAAAATAAATAATAATTATGTTTTACTGATTAAAATGATTATTTTTCTGTGTAATATTATTAACTTCCCATTGGAAGTTATTGTAATGAGTCCGAAAATCGAAATCAAAAAGGAAAAAAAATTTTTATGTTTCAAGGTCACTACACTATTTTTACACTATTTTTAGAAAGATGTCTGTGTGTGTGTGTGTACGTATGTACGTACGTACGTACGTACGTATGTATGTGTCCATTTCTTTCTAAGACGAAATCTCGAGAACGAAAAATGATATCGACTACGTTGGGGTGCCAATCGACGCGCATTAACGTAAATATGATCTGAAAGGAATTTTTTTAAAATCGGTTCAGCCGTTCTTTTTTCTTAACCAAATAACCTCCAAAAAAGTAGATTTTACACAATATCTCGCGAATAAAAAATTATATCGACTTCGTAAGGGTGTCAATCGAGGCGTGTTAACGTCATTTTGATCCGACATAAATTTTATAAAAATCGGTTCAGCCGTTTTTTTTTTTTTTTTAATTATTGATGTTTTAATGATTAAAATGATTGCTTTTCTGTGTAATATCTAATTTAATTATTATTATTAAATATTTATCAAACTGGGAAGTTCGTCGTGTGGACCTCAAGGGTTGCACTTTAGTCCTAATAAACGACCCACCTCACGGCTTGTTATTATTAAATATTTATCAAGCTGGAAAGTTTGTCGTGTGGACCTTAAGGGTCGCACTTTAGTCCTAATAAACGACCCACCTCACGGCTTGTTGTAATTGTAATTTTTCACGTACAAGCAATATTTACTAAGATATATGATTTATCCTTTAAATTCAAGATAGAGGCCACCCCTTGCGGATTCCGAGGGGGGAAACTTGGCTGGAGTGTTCTAGTGGCACCCTCTATCTACCATGAAAATTTCATCAAACTTCTAATTAACACAATTTCAGACCAATTTTTTCGACTATTTGATTGGACTGTCTGTAAGCAAAAATCTAATTGTTAAATCGGGGCTCATTGGCGGTCATAAAACTGAACCTTTCGATCCATTTATCATCACATTTGCGATTTTGTACTTTTAATGACAGAATTGTTTGTTAAGAATATTTGAGATTTTTTCGTAAAAGAAAAAATATTATTTTTCCTTTTGTAAACTTACTCAGTGAACTTAATATTATAGTATTTTATTAAAACTATGTCATCACTGCATTTTTTTAAAAGATACCTATTTTAATGTTACAGATTTTTAACACGGGAATTATACCAAAACATATTTATAAATACATAGAGGATTTAATTTATGAAAATATAAAAATCAGAGAGCGCGAAGGAATTGTGAGACCAGACATTCTTCATTTATTATTACAGTCACGGAAAGGAAATTTGGAAAATGAGGAAATTGTTAAAGAAACTGGATTAGATAAAATATACGGTGTTGACAGTTCTTACTATAAATCTACTAAAAAGATTGGTAACAAAATAATATTTATATTATCTTTTTTTGGAGGGATCAACGAACAATATTTTTGAGTTAAAACATCCATATTTTCAGCATGGAGTTTTAATGAATATTTGTTTAATGCTTGAAAATAGACTATTTTTGCTTAATTTATTGCTGAGAAAATGCATAGTTATAACTGATGTAGACCAAGCGCCAATTATTTTGGAGAGAAACAAATTCCTACAAAAAAATTATCACACTATGATTCCTTAGGGTGTCTTCAATAAACCCTGAAGTTTTCCCCCTCCAACGAAGTGCGCTACTCCGCTTGGGGTTTTACCGGAGTCATAACTTTCTCTTTACTCTACGACAAAAATAGTTCTACACAAAATTAAAATTAACTAATTATACATATTTTTGTCAGATTCGTATTTCTGCTACATTTTCAGTGTTCAGTTTATCAATTTTTTTCGTTTGGCTTCAGTACAGCCTTTCAAGAATGTTCGTTGAAAATAACCTGAATTTTATGACAAGAAGATGACACCATTAGTTGAGATCCCAGCTAATGTTTTGAGATCTGTAGTCACGACCGGGAGTTAAGACGCCATCCCCTTTTTCAAGAAAAACCACCCCCAACTAGATATTTGAGAATAGTTTCCAAATAGACAATAAAAAAACTAAGTAAAAATAATTACTACCAAATTTTACCTAAAACTGTTCCATTTATGTTTAAGTTTTTTTAACTTCCCGCTAAGAAAATTAAAATTTTTCAAATAGGGAAGTTATTGATTTCACCCCGACTTTCGAAAATCGAGTTTTCATCAGATCTCGACGTTTGTGATCCTAGGAAGCTATTCTGACTATTTTTACGATGATGCCAGTTAGTCAGTCTGTGTGTGTGTGTGTGTGTGTGTGTATGTAAACCTCTCATAACTTTTGAACGGCTTGACCGATGGAATCGCGATTTGCGGCATTCGAAAGGGTTCTACTGAACTTAGATTTCCTCAAAATTTGAACCGATTCGGCCCAATAGATTTTGAGAAATTCCAAAAAAACCGAAAGAAAAAAGTTGTTAAAACGATGTTTTTTCAAAATAACTTCTAGAATATTGTACCGATTGATTTCATAATCTAATCAGCTCTTCTCCTCAGAAAACTGCGGATCAAAATCAGTTAATCCGTTCGAGAGATATCGTAGTCAACAGATTTCGAAAAAGTGTTTTTTCAAAATAACTTCGAGATTTCTCAACCAATCGATTTTGTACTTCTTACAATATTTTTAGAGTTTAAAAAACTGCGTCGAATGCCGTTTTAAAGATTAAAATCGAACA
Organism: Mongoloraphidia duomilia; assembly: GCA_039654895.1. Lineage (NCBI taxonomy): Eukaryota > Metazoa > Arthropoda > Insecta > Raphidioptera > Raphidiidae > Mongoloraphidia > Mongoloraphidia duomilia. Next base: position 31,419,246 of record CM077519.1, read on the forward strand.
ACGCGTTCAAAAGTTATAGTTTTTCAAAAATTAAAATAGTGTTGTTATCAGAAATTTTCAGATTTTTGGGTATATTATCAAGTGCTTCGAACTCAAAGCGCTTGAAAATAGCGGGAAGTTCTAGGGATGGCCTGCAGGGTCAACCGATTTACAGATTTTTTTAAAGCTAGTTTCACAATAGAAGATCAAAGCTAAGCCGTTAAGGGTAGTTTGGGCAAATGGAAACGGTAGGTGTTTATATATATGAATATGTATCGGCTAATCTTGATAAATACTAAACGGATTTGAATGCGGTTTTTACTATTCAATAGTTTGTTTCTTGAGGAAGATTTAGATCTACACTGACTCTCCGGTCCGGCAATTTAAGGGTAAATATTTTTACCTAGTTTTTTTTATTGTTCGTTTGGAAACTATACTCAAAAATCTAGTTGGGTGTGGTTTTTCTTGAAAAAGAGGACGACGCCGTAACCCCCGGTCGTGACCACAGATCTCAAAACATTAGCTAGGGTCTCAACTAACGATGTATTAAATGACATCTCTTTGTCATAAAATGCAAATTATTTTCAATGAACATTTTTAAAAGTCTGTATTTAAGCTAAACGAAGTAATTTGATAAACTACACTGAAATTGTAGCAGAAATACGAATCTGACAAAAATATGTATAGAACCTTTTTTGTAGAGAATTTAGTATACTTTAATTTTGAGTTGAACTATTTTTGTCGTAGAGTTAAGAAAAAGTTATAAATCCGGTAAAACCTGATTTTCGTAACTTTCCCAACCCCCCAGAGGAGTAGCGCACTTTGTTGGAAGGGGGAAATTTCAGGATTTATCGAGGACACCTTTAGGCACAATCATGTAAAAAATGTCTTGTAGAAATTTTTTCCAATGTTCGTATTATAATATTTCGACTTAGCGACTGGTCTAATGTGCAAATATTTATATTTGTTAATGTTTTTACCACATTTTTTTATCATTCCTGCAGTGTTACAAACACTGAGCCAAAAACAGCTCGGAAGCCTTCATAATCAATATTATTACATTCCATAAAAATATACTTTCCAGAATTAACCGATGAAGACATTGCAAGTCAAGCGTTCATTTTCTTTCAAGCTGGTTACGAATCAGTGTCTACATCCATTTGTTTTATTGCGCAGGAATTAGCAATGCACTTAGATATTCAAAAGCGTCTCACAAAAGAGATTGATGATTTAAAACTGAAATACGGTGATGAGTTCACTTACGAAACATTGGCTCGTCTTAAATATATGGATGCAGTGATTGCCGGTAAACCTAAAAAATATTCTCCAAACCATTCTTCCAAGTCTTTTCAAGAATAATAATTAATAATCCAATGAAATTTTATATTCAATGTATGTATTCGTTTAGAGAGTCATCGAAAATGGCCACAAACTGGATTTCTTATTAGAGAATGCACAAAGCCGTACTTGCTGAAAGCTGGGAAACAGGAAATACAATTAGAAAAAGGATTTAAAATTACGATTCCAGTTCACGCTCTTCATCATGACTCAAAATATTTTACTGATCCAGAGAAATTTGACCCGGACAGATTTTCCGATGGAAATAAAGAATCTATAACTCCATACACCTACTTGCCTTTTGGACTTGGACCTAGGTTTTGTATAGGTAATAATGTAAATAACAATAAAATCTTGTCAATCGTCATGTTAATATTACTATATTTAACATAATAATAAAACTTTTTATAGCTAAAAACTTTTTTAATAATGAAATTAATTAATAATTTTGTGTGTACAGCATTTATTTTATTTTATAATATTGAAGTAGTTGTAATTATTTTAGGCCAAAGACTAGCTTTACTGGAAACAAAAATAGCACTTTACCATTTATTAAACAACTTTGAATTGTTCGTTTCAAACAAGACGCAAATTCCACTTGAATTGAATCCTCAAAAATTTGTGTCTGTATCGGTAAAGAAAGGATTCTTTCTGGGAATAAAATTGAGGAAGAATATGTAAGAATGTTACACTACTATATAGAAATAAACTGTTATTCTTCAGAGACGTGTATGTTATTTTTCCTAAATCATCACTTTGGAACATAATAAGATACCTCAGACACGAGCGAATTTACGGTTTTGGCCGCCCTAAACTTCAGACATTAGCCGACCTTTCCCTGAAGCAACGGCAGTGGTATGATGGCGCGAAGGAGAGTCCTCCTAAATATTCAAAGCAAACAATATTACGGTTTCATATAAATCGCGATCTATCAAGTTTTTTACTTCCCACCTCTGCTATGGTAGGGAAGTTTAGTCCGAAAAAAATATTTCGAGATTTTAACAGATCTTCACGTTTTGAGACCCTAGCAATCGTTTAAGATCATTTTCTGACTGATGTCTGTATGTGTGTGTATGTGGTCAATTTTTCGCCTTCGATTACGTAAAAACGGAACAACATACGGCCATGCCGATTATTCTATTGTGTTTATGAGCCTTTAACTTAGATCTGATTAGATTTTGAGTCAAATCGGTTCAGTAGATCCTGAGATATTAAAAAAAAACGTTCTCAATGTCACGTATTAACATATAAGGTAAAAAAATTATAAATGAATTCTAGATGTTATAACATGAAAAAAATGTAAATATTTTTTTCTCTAAAATGTATAGTTTTCGAGAAAAAAAATATTTTATTAAAAAATGATAATTGTACGTAAATCAAGGTAACCATGATTTTTGCTATATTACTAGCCATCAGTAGATCACCACCAAACAAAAAAGAGAGCCATGCTTTTTTTCAAAGAATAAAAAAATAGTGTTTATTTTTTGCAAATATTTACTAGGTGGGAAGTATAGGACTGGTCATCAGTCGAATTTTTTTACCTACCCTGGTGCCAACACTGCAAAGCAAATAGAGGTTTTTATGTTGAATCACGTTAAAATTTCCAAAATTAACATATTTATTTTTTGGTATCGACTCAAATAAACGATTTACTTTTTAGGCTACCGACGGTCAGGACTATTTGGGCCTAAAATGGATTCATATTTATAATTTATTAATACTTTCACAAATTCTCAGATTAGAAACTGGTAACTGGATGTTTGTAATACACGAGCCATTGGTACGCCATATAAACAACAATACCTACTTCTACAATTTCAGTTATTCACAATTCTAATCCCTTTACATTGAAATGGAAAATTTTCAAGACAAAAAGTTTCAAGTCTATACAAATCTACTTTTTTGTTCACTTTCTTTAGCATTCGGTGTTTCCGTTGTGTGCAATTGCTAAATGGCTCCTTAAGGTCGAAAACTTGGATTTTACATTACAGGCTCAACAGTAACAACATACCAAAAAATCAAAACTACATCCAATTTTGAGTTTGAAAAAATTAAAACCTATACACACTTTCATAATAGCCATATGACTTTTTTAAAGTTTCGAAACTATACAAATCTAAAATACCTATTAAATGATGTCAAATCAGTGGGTATCTAACGATTATTATTCATAAGTATCACAGTTTAAGACATTGTAATTCAAGGTCTTAATATTCAGTAAGTAAGATTGGCATCCTTAGTTTGATACATCGATGTTCTGCCACTGTGCGGATTCGCAGGGTCGAACACACCGTGAAAAAATCTTTGTACATACCTAATTCAAAAGAGAATAATTCGCACAATATTTCAACTAAACAAAAGGGAGTAGTCGGCCACATTTTAAAGAATTTGGTATATTAACCTTACAGGCTCTATACATTTTAGAAACAATTTTATTTGTTGAGAAAAATGAAAAATTATATTTTAATAACAATGCGAACAATTCATTTGGAACGGAACTGAGAAATTCGCAAAAAACCGTCAATAGTGAACTTGAACCTCGAATATCTGCAACGCCGGCACGATATCAATGGGGACTTTTTACACGATTTTAAAAAATGCAGCTAACTGGGAATTATTCCGTAGATGTGTTGTTTTTATGTCTAAAATTTCTGGATATTTCTCATTTACTTTTATGACGCTTTTGTAAATATTTATCTACAAAATAAAATCGAATTTGAATTTGAATTTCCTGTACGTAACTCATTTATAAATAAAAATGTAGTTCGATTTTAACTTTGTTTTATTTTGTGCTATCAGTATAATTTCCGTAGTTTTAATAAACTGAATAGGTACCCATTTTTTATAAACAGATAATTTATCAATTAACCGATAACCGCTTGTTATCCAATATCCTATAGCGATATTCCACACATCTGTTATGATTGTTATTTATTAACACCTATTCGCTATGTGCATGACCTTGAGTATCTATAAAATGGGACGTACGGTGTCTATGATGACGAAAAACGGAACATTTTGATGGATTTATCATACTGTCTGTCCACGAAAAATAGTCAGAATGAAATCCTTCTTCTGAATCCGTCAAAAAATGTAAGGTTCCATTTGAAATACCAAAGTTGTGTTCGCCGGGAGCAGGAAACGATTCAGCACCTATGCCAGATTGTGTCTCCCTATCAATTATTTAACCTCCCAAAGCTTCTAATTTCTAACTCAAAAGACAAAATAATAAAATGAGTGGAAAATTGTCGCATGGAGTGTGGACACGCCGCTATAAAATAATATGCCGAAACCTGTGCCTGTAATTTCATTTTCTTACGAATATTTCGGTGTTTTTGATTATTTTGTATGATCTCATGACGGAAAACGTGTGTGCAGAATTTTTATACGTTATCTGTCATTATATTTATACCAGCAGAAGTGGTTTTGATGGAAGTTAATACACTTACAACTGGTAGGTGCCCATACTTAAAAGTACATATATAGAATAATTTTTGTACGGATAACTTCTGGTTAACACAAATTCCCTGACAAAATCTCATTAACGCGAGTGAAGCCGTAGGTAATTAATTCAAAATCTTTGGAAACGAGTGCCCAGGTATCTGTACGCTGAGATGTATTTTGTCCAAACCTGTTTATGATAAGAAGCAATAGTGAATTAATCTGAACTAAAGTAGATATATTTACATAATTTTTCTGTACAAACTTAGAAAAAGGGCAAATGTGTCAATTGACCCAATTGTGTAATATATCGAAAGTAATATTAAGTATAATTAAAAATGTCTTTGCATTTCTTAAAAGCAATGCACATTCTGAATTACAATATTCCATGAATAACACTTAAAAACAATTATTTAGAAGTGTATTATTACTTGTAAAATTAAAGTATATTATCTACAAGTACACTAGCAAAATTATGTGATTGTGTTAAATATTTTTTGTATCTGATGTAAACAAATTAGTAAGTATTAAAAATTATCTCTATAATAATTATATTGTTATTATGGTACTGTGTAAAGTGCTTATTGATTTGTTTGCAATATTATTATTTCAGTTACACATGACTTATTTTTCTTTATTTATTTTTAGCGACGGTTAAAATTATTCCCCAAATACAAAAATTATTTATATATCGATATTCGATATGTTTATTGTTTAAGTAGTTCACGTGAATGTAAAACTTTCCTAATTATCACTTAATAAGACAAAAAAAATTACATAAAAGAGAAAATTAAAAATTTTAAAAAACCCCCGACCAAAAGAAGACATTATTTAAAAATGAATATATATGAAATAGTCTAGTTCACAAGTTGAAAAACGTGTTAACTCTTGCTATTTTTTTAGTTAAAAAATGTGTGATAACTGATAGCTCATTGAATTCATAATGACGTCTAGAGAAATGTGCGCAGATAAAAAATTGCAAAACAATTATAGACGCCAAAAAAATGGGCATCAGTTTTTTGCAAATAACTTGAAAACTATTAATATTTAAGAATTGAAACACAAATATTCTTAAAGAGGAGGAAATTTGACCTCTGTTATTAATAGTTTCAATTTATTGTTGAAAATAGGACTTTTCGCGGCGAGCGCTGTGCTGTAACATAGCCACGAAACCGGCCGTTGCAGATAGAAAGTTTTTTTACCCTATAAAATATTAATTTAAAAATCTGAAAAAATTAATGTATTATCCACTCGGAGGAATAATATCCCGGTGGAAAAAATGAGCCTATTGTTAATTAACTATTTTTTAGAGTTCTTGTTTGTATTCCAAGTCGGATATTTTTTAAACAAAACCTTCTAAAATTATTTCGCTTCGTAGAGACCTTTTGACAACTATACTAAATCTACGAATTATGACATATTTAAGCAAAAAAAAATTAAAAAATTAAAAAAAGGGGTCGAAATTTTTTTTTTAAATATATTGTTATCACTATTTTTAGATATGAAGTTATTACATAACAGTAGAATTAAATTTTTAACGCAATATGTTTAAATAAATTTTTTAAACAAATGAACTAATTACTTTTTTTTGCCATTTTGTATATTATAAAATATTATGATTTTTAAATAAAAACATTTTTCATAATAGTATATTGTGTGACAAGTGTGCTAAATACATCTTTATGCGTCAGTCGTGATGTTTTCAGCACGAGTAGTAGGAGAGCGCTCACGAGCCTTGGCGAGTGAGCATCGCGAGCCGAATACGAGTGCTGAAGATGGGAGCATAGCTCTTGAAATGTACATTCATTAATAAAATTATTGTGGTTAGACGTGACTAAACTCTTTATTATTAAAATTAATGGTTTGCGATTCTCTAAGTACAAGAAAAAAAACATTTTTTTTCCTTAATATTTTATTTGTTTATAAAAAAAAAATTGTTATAAACAATTGTCGAATATGTATACAGAGTGTTCCGTAAATAATGCGCCAAAAAGTAAACCTATATTCCAGACATGAAAATAATGAGATTTAACCCAACTTGTCTTATAAAAATGTCGTTCGTTTCGGATATACAAGGTGTTTAAATTAGATTTTATATTTGAGTTTCTTTAAATAAATCGAACAGTTTTTGAGATATCTAGTTGAAATTTGGTATCCATGGGTTTTTTAGGGCAGACAAAAATAAAATTTGAACAGATTTGAGTTTCTAAAAAGAGGGCGCTAGTTGCAGCCTATTTGGAGCACAATTATACCCCCATTTTTCTCGAATTTTGAAAGGAAAGTTGGGTTGAATCTTATTATTTTTATCTCTATAATGTAGGATTACTTTTTGGCGCATTCTTTACGGAACACCTGTATATTTTTTTTAAACTCTGTGATGATTTTAACTGTGACAGCCTTTAACTTCTCAATTTCAAAAGATATGGATATGGGACAAAAAGTACGGTTTAGGGCATTCCTTGCTTTATGAACATATGTATTTTCAATTTAATGTTCAATAAATAAAGCTAATGAAAAGGACATTACATTTTACTATTGATTACCAAGGTTACAAAAAGCGCGTGATTTTCAAGAAGCTGTAGCGTGCTTACCATTAGTACCACAGAAAAGTTGTAGGAATAAAAATTGTAGGAAATATAATCTTCCTTGAAACATTACATAGTGGAAGAATTGCTTAAGTCGACCGTTTCTGAGATATTTAGAAAAAGGTAATAAAATTTCGTGATTTTTCGGCCGCCAAAAGTTGTTTTTCAGAAATTCCAGAGGGCTCCTAGGCTAGCATTTATTAGTATACTCTAAGGTACCATCATACCAAATTTGGTGCTTTTATCCGCTAGGTACCGGTAATTTCACTAAGTCGCCTCACTACAAGTCGGGAGCTGCAGGTTGTGGGCTAATAAATTATACCTGTACTTCTATTAGTTTAATTACAATTACTTCAATTAATTAATTTAATTTAATTAATTAACCTTTAGAGCCCAGACGCGAAAATACAGCGACGACTTTGTTTTTGGAGTGGTTTTTCGCCAAAAAGGGGATGAAGGTGGCATAGAAGATCCTAGGACTTGAAAATGTTTTTCCCCTAATTCAAAGACATACATTTTTGATTTCTGGATTTTGGTAAAATTTTGTCAAAAAACCCAAAACTGAGGCCTAGCAATCGATGACTCCGACATGAGAATTTCTGAAAATTTTAATATGTTGTTCCCTGAGGTTAATAAGGTCACTATACAAAAATTCAGCTTTACATAAAATACATCAAGGTTTCACAGTTATTTCAACTATAAGCTTAAACTAAAAGTCTAATTTAATTATTTTAATTAACAGAATTTTCAACGATAATGATAACTTGCGCAATAATATCGTTAATAATTATTGCTTTGTATTACTACCTTTGGAAACCGATCTATTATTGGAAGCAAGAGGGTGTCCCGCATATTCCAGCATGGCCAATTGTTGGAAACTTTGCAAATGTTCTGATTTTAAAAAAAGAGCATTTAAACAAAGCTATTCTCAGAATATACAATCACTTTCCAAAATCACAGTACGTATTCTTAAAATTGTTATTATAAAACTATACTAAACGTTAACGACCGGTCCTGCCATCCTGGTGACTGATAGCGTAAATCGGGATTCGGTGGTACTAAAGTTAAAATGTAATCATTCAATGATTCTATTGAATTCAATAAAAATAGCAACGTGAAAAGTGTTTTGTGAAATTCTGTGAACAATATAATTCATAAACCTTCCTTTTCATGATTCTCAAAGCTATTTCGGTACCTAAGTACACACTACACTTTATCAAATCTACGCGCAAAACCGAAAACTCAGTAAGTTGTCAAATTAGAGAGTTAATGTCAAATATGCAGTTAATTATTAAATACTTAAGTAAAAAAATAATAAACAAAGAAACTATTAGTCCCATTCGTAAATAAAATCACATATTAGTGAATATATCAGACGACATAATATTATCAGACGACATAATATTATCGCCATGATATTAATTAATAGAAGGCTATAATATAAGAAAAATGTAAATGTCACTGTCGGGACTTGAACCCGAAACTCCCGATTACGCGCCAGACAAGTTTCCAGTTACTTCACAGTGCCAACAGTAGACAATTTTAATTTCTCTTATATATGCACAGTGTACCGCAGAAAGCACATACTGCGAGAGCTATTTTTATAAAGGGCTGGATGCCTATTATAATCAAATCAAAATACAGATTACGCGTCAGGCAAGACTAATAATTTCTTTGTTAATTATAATATTTCCGTAACTAACTTACAGATCTTCTGTTTTGATTTGATTTAAAAAATAATAAGTTATGTTATAATAAATCTAAAAGCAAACATATTATATTTTTCTGCATAAAAATTAAAACTTCATTTTAACAAGAAGTGCCACTTTATATTTTATTATTTACTATGATGTCCAGTAAATTTAGATTTCCACTGCGGAATAAAATTCCCAGTTAGCTCAATTTTTGTAAACACCTTCGTTATGGTGTTCTAAAAACGTGTAAAAAGTTCCCATCGATATCGTACCGGCGTTGCCAGATATTCGAGGTTCAAGTTCACGATAGACGGAAGCTTGTCATTACAAGGTTTTTTTTTAATATTTATTATTCCAGTAGGTATAATGTTATTGTTAGGTCCTGTGTAACTGTTGACTGCAGTCTAATAAAATTTTTCCGTAGAAATAACAAAAAAATAAAGGTCCGTTAATTTATAATATTCGACCATATTATTAATTTATATTCTACTAAATTATTCACATGTAGGTACCTGCTTATAGAAAAAATCCAGACAATCGCAATTATCAGGAGAAAACACTGATTCATATTTTATCTGTACATATTTACAAATATAGTAAAACGCGCTTAAAATGTTTCATATAAAATTACCAGCTCCTCATCCCACTTAATACACGTCATTCCATAGAAATTATAATTCTGTTGTTGCTATTGTTCGCATTTTGAGTTATTATAGAGCACAATAAACAGGATAGTCTACTCGACACAATATTATTATATTGCCTATTTCAAATAAAAATCTCCGTCTGGCAAAAATTGACTGCAACTTTTAAAGACAAACTAATGAAAATTATCCGTGTTTTTAGGTACTGTGGAATTCACCTCTTTCGCGATCCAGTACTTCTGATTCGTGATCCAGAATTAATAAAAGTAGTTTTAATAAAAGATTTCGATCATTTCGTTGATCATGGTCGCACTTTTATTAATTCTGATATCGATCCTTTATTTGAGAACAATTTGTTTTCACTGAACGGTAATTATTTAAGTATTTACTATTAAACTAGCGGCCCGGTCCGGCTTCGCCCGGGTGCTAGGAATTTCTTGAGTGCAATACACTACTCACTGGCTTCGCTCGTTCGCTTGAATATTATAATTACATTACTCATTCGCTTCGCTCGTTCGCTCGAATTTTATTAATACACTACTCACTGGCTTCGCTCGTTCGCTTGAATATTATAATTACATTACTCATTCGCTTCGCTCGTTCGCTCGAATTTTATTAATACACTACTCACTCGCTTCGCTCGTTCGCTCCCGGGTGCTACTTAGTCTTGTTAAAACTCAAAAACGGCTTGACCGATTTTATTTTTTTTTAATCTAAACCATCCTCGAATCAACTTAATCACACACCCAAAATTTCATCAAAATCAAGCCAGTCGTTTAGAAGGTTAATCTTGTGTGTTTGTAACTGTGGTTTGATTTTGATGAAATTTTGTGTGTGATTAAATCGATTCGAGGATGGTTTAGATTCAAAAAAAATTTAAAAATATTTCACAGCACACTGTGACATTTTCTTTGAAAGGTGGAAATATGTGAAAATTACATTCAAGTTGTAATAAATACGAAAATATTAGGTTTATGTATGGAGAACCTTTAATAAAAATGTTAGTAAATATCCTAATGAATACAATTCCAGCAAAAAAATAACCTCATTGTATTTAACAATCAAAAGTTACACGTGATTGAAGTTAGGTAAAAGAAGTACATTATTTTAAACATCCTGTATAATAAATTCATTTTTTTAGGACAGACATTGATTTGTCCGTCCTATTATCTAGTGATCCTCAAAATTTCAATTTGATAAAGGTTTCTGTTTTGACTATGTCGAATTTTAGGTAAAGGTCTGCACGTGTCAAAAAATTCTAAAAAACTTGAATAACTCAAAAATTACTCAATTTTCGAGCATGGCTTTCCTTACAATTTTTATTCACATTTAGGTGCAGAATTGAAAAAACAAATAAAAATAGCGTTAAAAATAGGTTAAAAAAACATAACTTTGGTCTGCCACGCTTAAATGGGACAGGCTGTATAATTGAAAATATTTTTAGGTTATAAACCATTAAAAAGTATACAACTTTTGTATTAAATATTTTTTTCTATCTTCACCCAAAATCAATATATCGGCCGACAACGCAAGTCTTGGACACCCTGTACATATAAATCAATTACAAGTTACAGATTCTTTAAATATTATTATAAACTCCCCACCTGAAACTTACCCTTAACTTAACACAACCAGCACTTCACCTACACATATTAAATGTAACGTACTATATTATTGAACTTTTGTATATATTATATACAATTAATAATGTAATATATTTTTACTTCCCACCTCTACTATGGTAGGGAAGTAATGGATTTAGTCCGAAAAAAATATTTCGAGATTTTAACAGATTTTCACGTTTTGAGACCCTAGCAGTCGTTTAAGATCATTTTCTGACTGATGCTGTATGTGTGTGTGTGTATGTGTGTGTGTATGTATGTATGTGTGTGTGTGTATGTATGTGTGTGTGTATGTGTGTATGTGGTCAATTTTTCGCCTTCGATATCTTAAGAACGGAACAACATACGGACATGCCGATTATTCTATTGTGTTTATCAGCCTTTAACTTAGATCTGATTAGATTTTGAGTCAAATCGGTTCAGTGGATCCTGAGATATTCAAAAAAACGTCCTCAATGTCACGTATTAACATAGGTAAAAAAAATATAAATGAATTCTAGATGTTATAATATGAAAAAAATGTAAATATTTTTTTCTCTAAAATGTATAATTTTCGAGAAAAAAATATTTTACTAAAAAAAATAAAAATTGTACGTAAATCAAGGTAACCATGATTTTTGCTATATTAAGCTAGCCATCAGTAGATCACCAAACAAAAAAGAGGGCCATGCTTTTTTCAAAGAATAAAAATTAAATTGTGTTTTAAAGACCACCAACAGCTAAGGTTATTTGGGCCCAGTCAAAGAATAAAAAAAAAGAGTGTTTATTTTTTGCAAATATTTACTAGGTGGGAAGTATAGGACTGGTCATCAGTCGAATTTTTTATGCTAATGGCTTTGGCCGAAGCATTAATTATTAAAATAAAAAAAAATGTGAATATTTTGATTATTATTTCGTGATGGCTTTTTATTTCATTTAATTAGGTGAAAAATGGCGTGACATGCGTTCAATATTATTGCCAGCTTTTACTGAAAACAAAATGAAATCTATGTTTGAATTGATGCGCCAAGTTGGAACGCAAATGGAAAATTATATAAAAAGAATTCATAAAGAACTTCATAAAGACGCGCCTCTTGAAATCGAAGTAAAGGACATGTTTTCACGTTTTACTTGTGATGTAATAGCTACGTGTGCATTTGGAATTGAAGTGGATTCCCTAACAAACAAAGAAAATAATTTCTATACGGCTGGTGCTAAATCGATGAACTTTGCTCCTTGGAGACTAATAATGTTGACAGTGGCTCCATTCATCATGAAGGTATCATTAATTCTATTTTCCAATAGATGAACCTATTTCTCTATTATACTTTTAAGATCAATCAATAACATAATACAGTGTGTCCACAGACTCATCCTCAACATGGGGATCTCCGTTGTTACGGGAGATAGAGATTTGGTTAAATGAGACAAAATGTGCAGAATCTACACTACTACTACCCTGCGTAGTCAAACTTTCCATATTTTGCTTGGTTCACGACCGACAGTTGAAAAACGAGATTTACCCATTTTCGTTTTTTGCTTATAACTCGCTTATTAAGTAAGTTAGAAAAAAAATATTTTCACTTTCTTAAGGCCCTTTTTCATGAAGATTTCAAATCTCTTTTCATATTTTTATTTACTTTTATAGTTTTAGAGTTACTTGTATTAACTTTGTTTTTTTAAATACACGTCAAAGATGGCCATGACACCATTCGAAAGAGATTTTTTTTCTCTTTAATTTGACATCAGAGTTGATGGATTTATTTTTAAAAATAACAGAGTTATACGTAAAACACTGATTTTAAATAGTAGGCTATGCTAAATTAATTGATAAAACAACAGAAGGCTTAGCAAACAGTTGAAATTCGCGTTGGCTTAGTAAACGGCTGTTTTGTTTTAGCTGTCAAAGTGCAGTTTGTTGCTAATTTGTCAGTTTACTAAATAATTTATTAAATTTACTTTTGTTATCATGGAACCATTTTGTAACAATGAAAAATAAGCGATTTTCGACAATTGATCGTAAAACAGTAGTTTTATCTTCTTCACTTATTCGCGTTGACTTAGTAAACGGCTTTTTAAATGATCCATAGTTTATCAAATTTACTCGTAAGTTTCTGTAAATAGACGAATGAGGTTGTCTTCGTTCTAGAATCTGATCGAAGTACATTTCTGCAGCTCTGGTCGAATTTTTGTGACATAGAATGTAACAAGATAACATATCAAATTTTTCATTGTTACAAAATGGTTCCATGATAACAAAAGAAAATTTAATAAATCACTTAGTAAACTGACAAATTAGCAACAAACTACACTTTGACAGCTAAAACAAAACAGCCGTTTACTAAGCCAACGCGAATTTCAACTGTTTGCTAAGCCTTCTGTTGTTTTATCAATTAATTTAGCATAGCCTACTATTAAAAATCAATGTTTTACGTATAACTCTGTTATTTTTGAAAATAAATCCATCAACTCTGATATCAAATTAAAGAGAAAAAAAATCTCTTTCGAATGGTGTCATGGCCATCTTTGACGTGTATTTAAAAAAACAAAGTTAATACAAGTATCTCTAAAACTATAAAAGTAAATAAAAATATGAAAAGAGATTTGAAATCTTCATAAAAAAGGGCCTTAAGAAAGTGAAAATATTTTTTTTCTAACTTACTTAATAAGCGAGTTATAAGCAAAAAACGAAAATGGGTAAATCTCGTTTTTCAACTGTCGGTCGTGAACCAAGCAAAATATGGAAAGTTTGACTACGCAGGGTAGTAGTAGTGTAGATTCTGCACATTTTGTCTCATTTAACCAAATCTCTATCTCCCATAACAACGGAGATCCCCATGTTGAGGATGAGTCTGTGGACACACTGTATATTCAGTACTAACTGTACCCGTCGCTTCGCTCGCCCTCGATTCGTACATAATGGGATTCTGCTACTTCCTGATGACATATTCATAATTTGTACCTTAAATTTTGAGATAGATATTCAGCTAACGATTAATAATAATTTTATCGAAATTGATGCAGTATTTTTCGAGTTATAGTTAAGCAAACAATCATACAGACAGACAAACAATGTTTTTTTCAAAACGCGATATTTGTACTTTACATTTATTACAAAGACTATTCGTAAAGAAATTCTGTGAAAATTAGAAAATTACAGACAATTTTTCCTTTACAAATTTATTGCACATACCCCCAACGGTATGTGCGCTATTATCGTTTTGCGCTCCAGACCTAAGTTTCGATCATACAAATAGTTATATCTAGGTTATTTTCGCAAGAAGTTGATTCAAATTTAATTTTTCGAAACGGGGAGATCCTGTTCCATAAAATGGCAGTGGCGGCTCGTGGTATTTGAAAGTTGAAAAAAAATTTTTTTTAGTAAGGTTAGATTTTAAAAAATCACTGCCCACTGTTGGTAAAAAAAGCTAAACAAAAATCAGTACGAAAAACCACAAAAGTATTTTCTGAAAACTATAACACACATTAAATGTCGCATTAAATTTACGTAGAGGCTTGCCTCAAAAGAATGTTTTTATGCGCTACTTAAAGCTAGATATCACTGGACTATTACGGTATCATAAACACCACATTACTCACATTACTAACACGCTAGACAAGGAAGCGCGAGGCGAGCCTCTAACGATACACGACCGCACGCAGAAATGAGATGGATGATATAAGAACAAAAACAGGCAACCGCCAATGAAAGACTAGGAAACGCGAGGCCGGCCTCTACCATATACGACCGCATGCAGAAATGGGATGGATGATATTTCTAGCGAAGCGCGTTAAAATTGACGACAGGCCCATATTTTACTGATTTCTATGAAGCCAAATATTAATTCTAATGGATATATTTATGCAAATAGTAAAATAATATAAATTTGTAGGAGAAGCCGCCACTGTAAAAATGAAATCATTTTTAGATTGATTTGCGTTCAGAATAAGTACTAAAATTGTAATTGAAAGTCGCTAACGTCAATTGGGTTTTTAAATGATTTTTTTTTTTTACTTAAATGGAAGGACCACATACAAGTTTTATAGCAAAACTGTTTTTATTTAATTTTTTTGCTTACTAATTAAAAAGTTATATTTAAATAAAAATTAATTTTTAAACTCAGTTCCGATAACGCGCCGAAAGAATCCGAACGCGTGTGACGTCATTATGTTATCTATGGTCTTTGTATCCATGGTTACCAAGTTAAAAATTTATTATTTTTGATAGTATGTGTAATATATATACACAAATACCAACAAATGCAGACACATTTTAACATAACGACGTCACAAACATTCCTGACGCGTTTTGAAGTCACGTGATATTTTTTAAATTTTTATACATTTTAATTAATTTTTAGTAATTTATCTATAGCTTTAAAAATGTTTTCTTTTCGATTTTCAATATTATTTGTTTTAAATTATTAGAAAAAATTAAAAAATGAATAATTTTTTTTAAACTTAAATACCTAATTGTTATAATAGTATTATATATTATGCAACTATAGTATAATATGTACATATTTGCGAGTCAGGCATGATGTTTTCAGCACGAGTAGTAGGCGTGAGTGCACGACCCTTGACGAGTGCGCATCTGCGAGTCGTATACGCAGAAGGCCACCTATTCGATTCCGTCCGACACCATAAAGTTTTTTTTAGTCTATAATTTCACTTGAAATTATTTATATTTTTTTGTATTTTCTTCATTTTTTTATTTTTTATCATGGAATGTTAAACTCTTTTTGTATTAACATTTCACAGAATAATCAAATATACTAATAATAAATCTATAAACAAAGCTCCATACGTTCCCGTTCCAGAACGAAATTTTATTAACTAGAATTAATTCCACTAATTGCAGATTACGGATATAGTACAAGGTGTTTCTATAATAGTTAATCTTAATTAACGTTTTAGAGTATATAAAAAAAGAAAAATAAAGACGAAAATCATCAATAAAATTTTTTAAAAATGTGTATACTAAGGAAGTAAATTAACCCTTCGCACTGCTCGCTAAAGACACCTCTGGATAAGTTTTATGAATTATTTAAATTTCATTTGATAAAATATGACAAAGATATACTGAATTTTATCATTTTATCACTTATGGGTTCCGAGATATTTAATTAAAATCATCTTTAGAAGCTGTCAGTTAAGGGGCTGTATCTCCCTTAGTTATACACTTTTTCAAAAAATGTTATTGATGATTTTCGTCTTTTTCTTGTTTTATATGCTCTCAAACGTTGATGAACTATTATAAAAACACCTGTATATGAGTTATGACTGTCTTTCCATTAGGTTTTCAATCAAGGAATTGTCCCGAAATCACTAGAAAAGTTTTTAGAAAATATGATCGGCGAAACCATGAGAATTCGCGAAAGGGACAAAATAATTCGACCAGATATGATCCATTTACTGATGCAAGCGCGTAAAGGTCTATTGAAGGACGATGAAATTATTGAAGATGCGCCATCTAAATTGGTTTCTGCAGAATGTAAGTTGAAAAAATTTAAAAGATAATTAACCCAATCATTTTGACCTAAAAACAACCTATCTGCGAAATAATTCCCAGTTAGCTCAATTTTTGTATATACCTGCGTTTATGGTGTTTTAAAAAACGTATAAAAAGTCTCCATCGACGGCGATATTTGAGGTTCAAGGTCACGAAAAACGATTTTTTGCTAATTTCTCGGTTCCGTTCCTATTAATCTTGTAGAGAACATAATTCTCTACAACTTTTGTGCAGACATGTTTTTTCTCTACGATTCATAGTTTTATTTATTTAAGTACCCGTGGCTTCCTCCCCCTCGATTCGTACATAACGGAATTATAATTCTATAATACATATTAATGTAACGGCTGTTATTAATGTAACAGCAAATTTTATATAGGTACCTACTATTTGGTCGCCAGAGTTTGGCACTGCGATCAAAGTTTTTAAAGTGAAACTTTATTAGCCTCGTTTTTTTTCGTTCGGTTACGCATGTCGAGCTTCGCGTCGCGTCCAATAAAACCAGACCAGTACTCATCGAAAAGCAGTGACGTTATGTTCATAACTATTTTGTACGACTGCATACAAGTGTGTTATTATTTTTAATAATGCTATTTTTTCTAGTGCTTACTGATCAGATAATTTATTCCCAAGCTTTTGTATTTTTTGTCGCCGGTTTCGAAACAGCCGCTTCTACAATTTGTTTCGCTGCCTACGAACTGGCGGTCAATCCAAATGTTCAAAAGAAAGTTCTAGCAGAAATAGATTTCATTCGAATACTTTGCAGAGGAACACTGACATATGAAGCCGTACAAAAAATGAAATATATGGATATGGTAATTCATGGTAACGCCTACTTCCGTTTTTCACTTACATTTCGCTTGTTTTTTTTTAGAGAAAAAATATTCAGTTTTTTGCTCGTAGACCAGTCGCCAAGTCGAAATAATGTACGAATACTAGAAAAAATTCCTACAAGAATTTTTTTTGTACATGATGGTCTCTTAGGGTGTCCTCAATAAACCCTGAAGTTTCCCCCCTCCAACGAATGCGCTACAGGTTTTACCGGATTCATAACTTTACCTTAACTCTACGAAAAAAATAGTTCGATACAAAATTAAAACTAACTAAATTCTCTACAAAAAAGGTTATGTACTATAACGACGTTTTCTTTGGCCCAAGCCAAGGGTAACGCTACCGGCTAGCTAGGCTCAGCGGCGCTAGGTCGTGGTTCAAAAGGATGGTGACTCAGAATCAAATTACCCAGTTATCAAAACGGGGGAGTAAGCTACGCTCAACAGGAGTTCGACGCTTACTCCATCCCATAAGCTCTAGGAATAGGGTCAACAGCTAGTAAAAAAACCACGAAAAATGCCCACAAGAGGGCTTAATAACTCACCACCTACCACTTGACACAAAAGACAATACACAATTAGCCTAAAAAGCCATAAATAAATAAATAAATAAATAAATAAATAAATAAATAAATAAATAAATAAATAAATAAATAAATAACAAAATAAATAGCAAAATAAATAACACAATAAATAACAAAATAAATAACTAAATAACAAAATAGTCCCAACAAGGGCTCAAAAAACCCAACCACCTACCACTCGACACAAAAGACAAAAACAAGTACCAAAAAGATTGAACGAACCGATGGATAGTTAAAATTGGTCGTACCGTACCGACGGAAGATTAAGGGCGCCAGGACCAATTGGTTGACCAAGGCAAAACTCCAAGGGTCCAGTTTGGAGAGCAAGTACCGGTCGTTTAAACAGAATAATAATTAATTCTAAAAATGATTTTCCCTTCCAGGAAGACCAGTGAACACAAATTATCCCAAAACATGCACAGGGTTAAGCTCCGGCCAAAAGATCCAGAAACCGAAAATAAAAAATCAACAACAAATCATAACCAAATATCACACAATCACCAGTATTTGATCAAACCCTACTTTTCGTAATTAAACGTAACAAGCCAGGAGCTAACAAGTAACAACAAACATTAACAACGAATAAAATTATAAAAAAATAACCAGCGACCCCAGTAATGGCGAATGAATTTACAGCTAATGCCACTTAATATGGGGGGACGCCACTGGAACAAAATTAAAACTAACAATAATCTTTCCACGCAGCTCAAAAATAAATACTGGGTTTCAGCCACAAACCGACCATTCCCTACTATATCTTATATGACGGACAGAACGTCACCCTACTAACAACCACTATAACTAGCAACAATCGCTGCTCAAAATAAAATCCAAAATAAAACAATTATCTCCAGCAACAACGAAAATCCAATTAACAATAAAAAACTAAATACGAAACGTCGCCAATTATTATCACAATCGACTGTCATCCGTCAGTCTAGATAAACAGTCCTCGACCATCGACCTTATTGTCGCATCCAACAAACATCAAGATCTAATAATTCATATCATTATGTTCATCACACGGCGACCCCGAGCTGTCTGACCGCCGACCGGCTAGCTATTCCTATGTACTGTTCTATCTATCTGAGCGCGTCTTTCGCGTGACGTATCAGCCGCTGTACGTAGCAGCCTCTCACTCGTACCGCCTTTTCTAGCATCAGTCTCTCTGTGTCGGCCAGAATCGCGACCTGTTCAAATCCCGCAACATTTCGTCAAATACTGTCGCTATAGTTTACAATATATTTTTATTTCAATTGAATATTACACCATAGGCTCGAAATCAAATATTATTTTGGGGCTACAAAATTATGAAATGCTACAGTACATATTTTTGTCATATATGTAGTATGTGATTTTGAATCTGTATTTCAGTTCAAACTGAATACGAAAATAAATTTGTAAACTTTATAGTGGGTTAATCGGTGAAAGCGGTCAAGTGCGTGTGGAACTCGCACTACGAGGGTTCCATACCGTTACAACAATTATATTAGGTATACATATTCTGTGAAAATTTCAACTGGCTACATGTTACGGTTCCAACGAGTTCCAAAAATACAGTCTTTAATAGGTTTTTCCGTTTTATGTGTGGGGACCCCTTCTGATTTTTACTTTTTGTGATTTTCGGATTTTTTTTCATTACTTGTGCTGCGAGACCTTGCTTTTTGCCAAATTTTATGATTCTAGGTCAACGGGAAGTACCCTATGGGTTTTTGATGAGAGATTGCGAATATCAAAATAAGTATAGAACCCCTTTATTTTTTACTTTTTTTGATTTTCGGATTTTTCCCTTTACTTGTGCTGAGAGACCTTGTTTTTGCCAAATTTCATGATTCTAGGTCAACGGGAAGTACCCAATAGGTTTTTGATGAGATGGCAATATGGCCGTATCTTTTGATTGCATTGACCTAGAAGCTTAAATTCTGTACACCTTTAAGGGAACGTAGACCTTAGTATTTCGTATAAATTTCAACTTGATATCTCTATCCGTTCCTGAGAAAATGGGTCTTGACTGACACCCAGAGAGCCAGCCGGACAAACGAGTGATCCTATAAGGGTTCCGTTTTTTCTTATTGAGATACGGAACCCTAAAAATGAAGTGATTGTACCCTTACATATTAGCATAAGCACAGATAAACATATAGATATACATCGCAAATAAAAGTTTTTGCGATAATTTTTTCTCAGAAACGCTTAGAAAATGGCCTCCAGTGGCAGCTTTGGACAGAGTATGCACAAAACCATACATTTTACGAACAAAAAATAGACTATTCCATTTCAAAGAGGGTGATGGAATTTATATACCAACGTTAGGATTGCACATGGATCCACAATATTTTCCAAACCCGAAACAGTTTAATCCTGAACGTTTTAGTGACGATGACAAAATAAACATTAAGCCCTGCACGTATATGCCCTTTGGTGCAGGACCACGTATTTGTATTGGTAAGTTTAAAGTTTAAACACATAAAATTAAAAACCTAGTATTCTATATGATTTTTTTTGTAACGGGTATTTAGCAATTTTGATAAATAAAAACTGCAATTATTAGTGTATTTGCCATTATGTTTTATTTTTATTTATTGTGGATTATAGACGCGTCGACAACTTAGGTCAGTAGCGTCTTAAATACAACAAATATACATATATCACTTAAAACTAAATAACATCACAAAACATCCATGAGCAGAGGTGGGACTCGAACCCACGACAGTCTGATCAGAGGCCGCGACGCTACCAACTGAGCCATACTGTCCTCTATTTGCCATTATGGCACATACATTATTGGCGTCAGTCGGATGGTGGGATCTAGGGGTCGGACCAAAATTTCTCGATGTTTCATACCCTCCTGAACAATTTGGCCCCATTTTTGAAAATGTTTATACTATAATATATAGCACGATATACAGGGTGTTTCATAATATATGCGCAGGACTTCAGGATGTGATAGCTCGTCCAAAAATATGAAAAAAAGTTTCTATTAACTTACCCTCTAAAATGCACCATTTTAAAAAAATTCGTTTTTTGCGAATATCTCCGGAACCGTTTATTGTACAGAAAACAGCTTTTGCAAGCATTTTCTACTCATTTTAAGCTATGTTTTGTGTGGATTTTTTTTTTTTAAGTCATAATTGGTGAAAGTTTTGAAGGGGTAGTGGGTGTTTTTCTCCCCAACTTCTACGCTACTGAAAAAAGTACGGTTTTGAGACGCCCATTTGAACCGCCAATGTTTTCTACACAAAAAAGGTACTTTTGGTCATAAGCTCTAAAGTCGATCGTTTTCGAGAAAAATCAACTTTTATGTTAAAAAACATGGTCAATTTTTTTAAATAAAATTTTTTTCTTACTAATTAAACAAAATTTATTTAAACGTTAGAACAAGTAACAAAACCAAACGTTAACTCCATAATTGCAAAATTAAAAAAAAAAAGAAAAAATGGTACAAAAGTTGTCTTTTCAAAATTCCCTGTATCAACACCCTGTATCTCTAAAATGGTGCATTTTAAAGGGTAAGTTAATAGAAACTTTTTTTCATATTTTTGGACGAGCTATCACATCCTGAAGTCCTGCGCATATATTATGAAACACCCTGTATATAATATAGAGTGATAGCTCTCGACAGACTTATTCGATTTAAACGAAATTAGGTACACATCACCGCACGAAGCCTATTTAAAATGGGTCCAGTCGGGATATTTTAAGGGTGGTTTTTAGAGGTTGAAAAAAGTTTTTGGGCCCAAAAATACCGAAAAAATTCTCAGATTCATTTCAAAATTGAAATTTAACCCTTTAGTAAAGATTGAAATGTGTTGCTAAAATTTTAATAAAACCGCCCCGATAGGACCGGACTTACAAATGTTATGAAAACACTACTTTGCGGATACGGGTTTACTTACTTAAGGGTGTTTCGTAAGAATTTCTTACATCTTCAGATGAAATGAATGAAATAAGTGCAGGTTTTATTTATCAAAACTGGCTAATATTCGTTACAGTAAAATTTTTATTATGAAGATCTTCTAGCCGTCACTCTTTCAACATGTATTCTATAAGTTTCCAGTTTCCATACTTGGGTAGTTACTATTTGGGTATTCATAAGTATCCACTCTAGGAAGATTAAATTACACTAATACACAATCAGAATAATAATACGTAGCATTATTTATAATTAAATAAATTCCATGGCATCACTAACTTTCTTAAAAATGAAATTTTAATTTAGTATTTTTTACGGTTGCAAAAAAATTGAAAATTGTAAATAATATAGTAAGTACAGATGCAATTTTTTTTTTTCTCTACAAAAAAACCCAAATGGACTTTAAGTCTAATATAATATTAGCGAAGCAAATAATAATGGCACATTGAGAATTTGTCACTGAAATCCCTTTGCTGCATCGCGCAAGTTACCACCCTGTATATTTAAAGTATAAGAATATAAAAACAAGATAATTGTTTTCACAGTTTCTTCTACATGCAAATGCTTAGTTTTTTTTTCAAAAATATTTCCTTACAGTAATTTTATACTTCAGGTACCAGATTTGCTTTGATGGAAGCTAAAGTAGCTTTATATTACATGTTGAATTATTTCGAACTCGTCGTAGGAAGCAAAACAGAAATTCCGCCACAACTAAAGTCATTCGATCTGATACCCAAGAATGGACTATGGATTGGGCTAAAACCTAGAAGAGCGTTTTAAATGATCATTGAAATAGCAGCTTGTAGAACTTCAATAATAATTCAATATTTAAACTAGCGGATTACTAAATAACGCTAAATACTTATAATTCACGCAACTCGCATTTTGTACTAACCTGTTTTAATAAATATTATAAAAATAATAAAAAAAACAACGCTTTTATAAATGTATACAGTGTGTCCACAGACTCATCCTCAACATGGGGATCTCCGTTGTTATGGGAGATAGAGATTTGGTTAAATGAGACAAAATGTGCAGAATCTTCAGTACTACTACCCTGCGTAGTCACACTTTCCATATTTTGCTTGGTTCGCGACCGACAGTTGAAAAACGAGATTTACCCATTTTCGTTTTTTGTTTATAACTCGCTTATTAAGTAAGTTAGAAAAAAAATATTTTCACTTTCTTAAGGCCCTTTTTTATGAAGATTTCAAATCTCTTTTCATATTTTTATTTACTTTTATAGTTTTGGAGATACTTGTATCAACTTTGTTTTTTTAAATACACGTCAAAGATGGCCATGACACCATTCGAAAGAGATTTTTTTCTTCTTCAATTTGATATCAGGGTTGATGGATTTATTTTCAAAAATAACAGAGTTATACGTAAAACACTGATTTTTAATAGTAGGCTATGCTAAATTAATTAATAAAACAACAGAAGGCTTAGCAAACAATTGAAATTCGCGTTGGCTTAGTAAACGGCTGTTTTGTTTTAGCTGTCAAAGTGTAGTTTGTTGCTAATTTGTCAGTTTACTAAGTGATTTATTAAATTTACTTTTGTTATCATGGAACCATTTTGTAACAATGAAAAATTTTATGTGTTATCTTGTTACATTCTATATCACAAAAATTCGACCAGAGCTGCAGAAATGTACTTCGATCAGTATCCAGAACGAAGACAACCTCATTTGTCTATTTACAGCTCGATTTACAGAAACTTACGAGTAAATTTAATAAACTATGGATCATTTAAAAAGCCGTTTACTAAGTCAACGCGAATAAGTGAAGAAGACGAAACTACTGTTTTACAATCAATTGTTGAAAATCGCTTATTTTTCATTGTTACAAAATGGTTCCCTGATAACAAAAGTAAATTTAATAAATCACTTAGTAAACTGACAAATTAGCAACAAACTACACTTTGACAGCTAAAACAAAACAGCCGTTTACTAAGCCAACGCGAATTTCAACTGTTTGCTAAGCCTTCTGTTGTTTTATCAATTAATTTAGCATAGCCTACTATTAAAAATCAGTGTTTTACGTATAACTCTGTTATTTTTAAAAATAAATCCATCAACCCTGATATCAAATTAAAGAGAAAAAAAATCTCTTTCGAATGGTGTCATGGTCATCTTTGACGTGTATTTAAAAAAACAAAGTTAATACAAGTATCTCCAAAACTATAAAACTAAATAAAAATATGAAAAGAGATTTGAAATATTCATAAAAAAGGGCCTTAAGAAAGTGAAAATATTTTTTTTCTAACTTACTTAATAAGCGAGTTATAAACAAAAAACGAAAACGGATAAATCTCGTTTTTCAACTGCCGGTCGCGAACCAAGCAAAATTTGGAAAGTTTGACTACGCAGGGTAGTAGTACTGGAGACTCTGCACATTTTGTCTCATTTAACCAAATCTCTATCTCCCATAACAACGGAGATCCCCATGTTGAGGATGAGTCTGTGGACACACTGTATACTATAAAAAAAGTAACCACCGAGAACCCTTTTCTCGAAGAAACTCGAAGCACTTTTAAACTTTCTTATCTTTGTTACAAATGCAAGAAGAAGCCTGAAAATTACGTTAGAGATTATACGTCGCGGATTTAGAAAAGTTTACACCTGTATCATCTAGTTATAGCGGCTTTTAACTTCCCGCTAAGAAAATTGAAAATTTTCAAAAATAGGAAAGTTATTGATTTCACTCCGATTTTCGAAAATCGAGTTTTCATCAGATCTCAACATTTTGTGATCCTAGGAAGCTATTCTGACTATTTTTACGGTGATGTCAGTATGTCTGTGTGTGTATATGTATGTAAACCTCCCATAACTTTTGAACGGCTTGACCGATCGAATCGCGATTTGCGGCATTCGACTGAACTTAGATTTCATGAAAATTTGAACCGATTCGGCCCAATAGATTTTTAGAAATTCCAAAAAAAACGAAAAAAAGTTGATAAAACGATGTTTTTTCAAAATAACTTCTAGAATATTGTATCGATTGATTTCATAATCTAATCAGCTCTTATCATCAGAAAACTGCGTCGAATGCCGCTAAACGGATCAAAATTGGTTAATCCGTTCGAGAGAGATCGTAGTCAACAGATTTCGAAAAAAGTGTTTTTTCAAAATAACTTCGAGATTTCCGGAGATTTCTCAACAAATCTATTTTGTACCTCTTACAATATTTTTAGAGCATAAAAAACTGCGTCGAATGCCATTTTAACGATCAAAATTGAAAAACGCGTTCAAAAGTTATAGCTTTTCAAAAATTAAAATAGTGTTATCAGCAATTTTCAGATTTTTGAGCTCGGATCAAAAGCCTGGCGTCAAAATGTGAATTTGGAAGGGAACTAAACACCGTTATGCGGGATGTCTTCATAATAAATGTCGGCAAAAGTTCTATAAGAAACCGATTATTTGAAGAAGATACGAAGAACTTTGAATTTTCCAAAGCAATCGAAATAGCCCAAAGCAGAGAGTCAGCTACGAATTTTAGAGCAATCAATCAAGAAGAGGCATAAGCTGTGAAAACGGAGCCGGAAGAAATAAACAAGCTAAATCAGCAAAGAAACACTGGTGCAGCACAACCAGGAACTTCCGAAAGTAATGGACAGTCGAGATGCCCTGTCTGTGGTCGAAGGGGACATACCCGCAAAAAATGCCATTACAAGGACTGCGTATGTCATAAGTGTAACAAGAAAAGATACTTAGTACCAGTTTGTAGGTATAAAATACAAAGAGAGCTACACATAATTGTCTGGATGATAATTTAGATAGTACTTTCTTTAATTTAAATGAATGCGATATAGGAAATCTTTTGACGTAAATTTAAACATAAATAATATACCAATAAAATTTGAAATTGATACAGGGGATTCTGTGACAGTAATTCCGGAAAAATTGTACGAAAAATATTTCAAAAACGTAAATCTGCAAAAAACGGATTTGATTTTAAATGATTATATTGGGCATCAAATTAGACCATTAGGGTTAATTTTAGTAAATGTGCAAAATAAAGAGAAAAATTCTGATCTCGAAGCTTACGTAATCAGAAATGGCTCGCGACCGATGTTAGGTAAGTCATGGTTACGTAACCTTCAATTGGAGATCAATCAATTAAATCATTTAAATGTTAATAATGAAGTCGAAATTTTATGTAAAAATTATTCAAAAATATTTTTGGATCAATTGGGCACGTACAAAGATAAATTTTCTTTAAAATTAAAAGAAGGGGCAAACCCCGCACTCTTCCATACGCTTTAAAGGAAAGAGTGGAAGATGAACTAGATATTACTAGATGCAAAAATTATTACTCCGGTAGAATATTCGTCATGGGGTACATCAATTGTACCTGTTTTAAAACCAAATGGTTCGTTTAGAATTTGCGGTGATTTTAAAATTACAGTCAACCCACAGTTAGAAGTATGCAAATATCCCCTGCCTAGAATAGAGGAATTGGGTTTTTAAATGAATTTTTTTTTTTACTTAAATGGAAGGACCACATACAAGTTTTATATCAAAACTGTTTTTTTTAATTTTTTTGCTTACTAATTAAAAAGTTATATTTAAATAAAAATTAATTTTTAAACTCAGTTCCGATAACGCGCCGAAAGAATCCGAACGCGTGTGACGTCATTATGTTATCTATGGTCTTTGTATCCATGGTTACCAAGTTAAAAATTTATTATTTTTGATAGTATGTGTAATACATATACACAAATACCAACAAATGCAGACACATTTTAACATAACTACGTCACAAACATTCCTGGCGCGTTTTGAAGTCACGTGATATTTTTTAAATTTTTATACATTTTAATTAATTTTTAGTAATTTATCTATAGCTTTAAAAAAATTTTTCTTTTTGATTTTCAATATTATTTATGTTAAATTATTAGAAAAAATTAAAAAATTAATAATTTTTTTTAAACTTAAATACCTAATTATTCACAAAATTACAGGGTGGTAGGTTCACAAAAATCGATTTATCCGAGGCGTATCAACAAGTCTTACTAGATGAACCGTCTCGCGAAATTTTAACGATTTCCACACATAAAGAGTTATTTAAATTTAATCGTATGCCTTACGGTATTTCGTCCGCTCCTTCCTATTTTCAGCACATGATGGAAACTGTACTTCAAGGACTAGAAGGGGTGGTGTGTTATTTAGACGATATACTAATAACGGCTAATAATGATAAATTACATTTAGAAAGAATTGAACAAGTTTTTAAACGTCTTCAAGACTGTGAATTGACTGTACGTAAACAAAAATGCTAATTTTTAAAATCATCAGTTTCATATCTTGGACACATAATTTCTGAGAAAGGTTTAAATAGTTTACCGGAAAAGATTGAGGCTCTAAAAAATTGCAAAGAACCTAATAATGTGAAACAGTTAAAATCATTTTTGGGTATGGTTAGCTATTATGCTAAATATATTGAAAATTGTTCAAGAATATTATATCCCTTATATCAGTTATTGCATAAAAATACAAAATGGAAGTAGTCAAAATCATGTAGTGAAGCCTTTATTAAAATAAAAGAAGCTCTAAGTTCTTCTAGAGTTTTAGCGCATTTTAATCCATCATTGTCTATTCGACTGACGGTCGATGCTTCTAATTATGGTCTGAGAGCCATTTTGTCTCACAATGTTGATGGTGACGAGCGACCTATTTGCTATGCATCTCGTTCGTTATCTGTCAGCGAAACTAAGTACTCCCAGATCGAAAAGGAAGCACTTGCGTTAGTTTGGGCTTGCGATAAATTTTATCAACATTTATTTGGGCAAACCTTCACCTTAGTTACCGATCATAAGTCATTACTGGCTATATTTGGGGACAAAAAAGGAATTCCTTTAATGGCAGCAAATCGAATGCAGCGCTGGTCACTTGTTATCGGCTTACAATTATAAAATTGAATATACGAAATCTGAAAATAATTGTGCGGATTTCTTATCACGTAGTCCAACTACAGAAATAAATAAAATAATTGATATGTATAATTATTTAAATTTTTTTGATGATAACAATGAAATAATCTTAAATTCAAAAAATATTGCAACTGAAACTAGAAAAGATATAATTCTAAATGCTGTTTTAAAATTTACAAGAATAGGCTGGAAAAATACATCCTACTTTGATGAATTAAAAAAAACTCGGGTCGCAGTGCCAAACCCTGCCGACAATTAGTGTATTTGCTAATACAGGCACTGTGGCATTATTATGTGAACTTAAGTTTGTTTTTTGACAAAATAAAAAATTTAACCCCTTAATGCATCCCTTAAAATAATTAAAGTTTTCTAAATTTCAATATTAGACATGGATTTTATCAGTACACCCAATTAAATACACCCTTCCATAAGTAAATCCGTATCAACAAACTAGTGTTTTCATAAAATTTGAAAGTCCGGTCCTGTCGGGCCGATTTTATTAAAATTTTAGCAGCACATTTTAATCTTTACTAAAGAGTTAAATTTCAATTTTGAAACGATTCTGATAAATTTTTCGGTATTTTTGGGCCCAAAAACTTTTTGGAACCCCTAAATACAACCCGGAAAATGGTCCGATCGGGCCCATTTTAAATAGGCTTCTTGCGGTGATGGGTTCCAATGTGTGTACCAAATTTCGTTTCAATCGATTAAGTCTGTCGAGAGTTATCGTGTACACACATATATATATATATAAATATATATATATATAAATATATACATACATATATATATAAACATTTCCAAAAATGGTGCCAAAGTGTTCAGGAGGCTATGAAACGTCGAGAAATTTTGGTCCGACCCCTAGGTCCCGCCATCCGACCGACGCCAATAGTGTATGTGCCATATTATGGCAAATACACTAAAAACATATTAAAAAAAATGAGCTGACAGTAGAAAATGATGTTTTAATGTGGGGTCACAGAGTGGTGATACCAAAAAGTTGTCAAAGCTACATTCAGCTCATATGGGAATAATAAAAATGAAAATGATAGCTAGGTCATATATTTGGTGGCCAATAATCAATATTGACATTGGAAAATTGACCAAATCTTGCGAAAATTGTGCTACTGTTCGGCAATCTCCTGAAAAAGCGTTATTAGTTCCTTGGAAGTGGCCCAGTCAGCCTTGGAGTCGTCACCATATGGACTATATGGGTCCTTTTCGTGGTAAATATTTTCTAATAATTATAGATGCGCACAGTAAATGGATCGAGTGTTTTTTTAGTGACTCATCCAAATTCACGTGAAACTATAAATTGTTTAAGAGAAACTTTCGCACGGTTTGGCCTCCCAGATCAACTGGTAACCGACAACGAAACAGTTCACGTCTAAAGAATTTCAAAATTATCTTAAATTAAATGGGATACAGCACATTACAGGGGCCCCCTATCATCCCGCCACAAATGACCTCACAGAGAACGCTGTTAAACAATTAGAATATTTTTTGTTAAAATTTAAGGATAATTCCGATGTTAAAACGAAAATCCAAAGATTTTTGTTTCAGTATCGAAATACTCTACATAGTACTACAGGTTCTGACCCTACAAAACTATTGGCAGGTAAGAGATTAAAAAATAAACTGTATTTGATTTTTCCTACTTCTGTTGAAGATAAAGTTTTGAATTGTCAGGAAAATCAAATTTCAAATTATAAAGGAAGGAGGGAAGATCAGTTCAAAATTAATGAGTCTGTAATGATTCGAAATTATACTGATGTAAATCATATGAAATGGGAACGCGGTATTATTGTAAAACAACTAGGTTTAAGAAGATATTTGATTAAAGTAATGTCAGGCAAAGTGGTAACTAGACATTTAAATCAGATTACTAAAATCATGGGAAACGAAAATTTCAATAACAATGACAGTGATTCTGAATTTGATATAAATTACGACGTGATAATGTTAACGAAGATAGCATTGAAGATGCTCCTCGTCCTAAAAGAAATATACAGCCGCCTGACAGACTTCAAATCAAATGGAATTAATTTTTTTTTTGTATTGTAAAATTTAACAGGGAGGTATAATGTATGTGTGAATCTACCTTTCCTTTTTTTAGTTACGTTTTTAGATATGTAAGAATAAATTCATTTTGTAAAATTCTTTGTGTACATAGTTAATCAGTTTTCCGTTGAACGTTAATAAAGAATATTAAAAAATATAAGTTATTATATTTAATTTTGTATTGTTAATTTCTAATAAGTGATATATGATAAGATTATATTATCATACAACAAGTAAATATAAAATTTGCGAAACCTGTTTTCAAATATTAGTTTGTTCTTAGCAAGGCTTCATTGGATAATAATAAAAAAAGGTTAGCATTATTTTTATTTTCTCGCGATCCTAGGGAGTAGGAAAGTTATGGGTACCTACCCATGTAATCGTAGGAAAAATCGTCTTCGACATTTTGATAAACTTATTTTGATTTGATTCTATATCACTTCTGAGATACTAAAAAAGATGGTTAAAAATATGTGTGTGCGTGTGTATTCATATCCCAGTCTAGCACCCAAATTATTGAACCGAATTCCTACAAATTTCGTTTCAGAGATATACTAGACTCTATCTCTAGCAGTTTTTTTTTTTTCATTTATACCCTCCACCCCTATACAAGGGCAGTTTACTGATGAACAAAAATACACTCACAGACAAAAATAATGTATAATTTTTTTTTGTTTATTTCTTTTTTATGTACTTTTTATTGCTAAATGTCTTATCCTAGGGTGTTTTACGTATAGGTACTAACAGTAGCGAACTTTTCATAAGGCCGACTAGGCCCAGGCATAGGGCGGCCAATCTGCGCCCGCTATCTAGCTGAAGCACGTGCGGGACGCGGCGAGCACGGCGCGGCTGTGTGCACTGATAAAACTCTATATGGTCTTATAACTATCAGAGACAGAAATAAGTCAGAAATAAAATATCGCTAGCGGATTGACCCGAACGCAATGCTGATTTTCGTACCAGCCGCCCCTTTCTGCGAAATGTGAAGTTGTTCGTACAACAGACAACTTCACATTTCGCAGAAAAGGGTAGCTGGTACTGACCGGCCTAAACTGCCTTTGGGTACTAATGGTCAAATAATTTATATCAGCAGCCTTACATTTGTTAAACGAAAAGAAATAAACATAAAAAATATGCAATATTTTTGTCTGTGAGTGTAGAATATTGTGATCAAGAAACTTACGCCACCTAAAACTGATGATCAATCGAACGAAATAATTATCGCCAAAGAAAAATGAAAAATACACCGTTTAGTTTACAATACACACTACAAAAGTAATACAATAACGCATAATATTAAGATAATTATTAAATATTAGAAATCGTGTCCATCGTGATTATAATAAAATTAAGAAAAATCGCAGGATAGTGGACAAAATATTGAATTTTTTTTTTTGTGTACTTGAAAAAGTCTAAATATATAGACGAAACGTCGTACATTTAATTAAATAAATTCAATATTTTGTCCACTATCCTGCGATTTTTCTTAATTTTATTATAATTATTAAATTCGAAAAAAAATTGACAACTGACATTTAAATTTATAGAGATGTTAATCGTTTCCATGGCTGCACCGTTTCAGACTACTTAGATAACTTTATATTAGAAATCGTGTCCATCGTGATTATAATAAAATTAAGCAAAATCGCAGGATAGTGGACAAAATAATTTGATTTATTAAATTAAATGTACGACGTTTCGTCTATAGATTTAGACTTTTTCAAGTACAATCATAAAAATAACAATATTCCAAATCTTCATGGTTTCCGGGCTTGTAGGCCGTGGTCCGGTGGTATTTCTACCTGACGTTTCGTCTACAACTGCGGTAGACATTCTCAAGGCGATGTGGCAGCGGTCGAAGTGTCCTCCTTGGCGGTTCACAGATCAGTGTGTCGGTGACTGGTGTTCTCCCTTCTTTTATACCTAGTGCCAGTGTGTTCTCTGTTCGGTCGTAGTCCGTCTCTCTGCCATTGGTCAACTGCGCAGTGTGTAGTGGTGGTGAGTTCTCTACTCGGTCGTATCCCGTCCTTGTACGATTGGTCATTGGTTTTGTATGTCGGAGTGCTGGTGTCCACGTTTTACTGAGATTGAGGCCTTCATCTTTTCGGTTGAAACACACACAGAATTTCAACCGAAAAGATGAAGGCCTCAATCTCAGTAAAACCTGGACACCAGCACTCCGACATACAAAACCAATGACCAATCGTACAAGGACGGGATACGACCGAGTAGAGAACTCACCACCACTACACATTGCGCAGTTGACCAATGGCAGAGAGACGGACTACGACCGAACAGAGAACACACTGGCACTAGGTATAAAAGAAGGGAGAACACCAGTCACCGACACACTGATCTGTGAGCCGCCAAGGAGGACACTTCGACCGCTGCCACATCGCCTTTGAGAATGTCTACCGCAGTTGTAGACGAAACGTCAGGTAGAAATACCACCGGACCACGGCCTACAAGCCCGGAAACCATGAAGATTTGGAACAATGCCGGCCGTGAAAGCTTGCACACTTGGATAATAACAATATTTATGAAAATTAATATTAATTACTAACCATAGCAATTAACATAAGATAGGGTACATAAGACAAAAACATGGTAACAAATTATGTTGACTATAAATTTTAACAATCAATAATAATAATAATACAAAAATTAGTATAATTTCATAATATAATTGTACTGACTACTTAAATTTTGAGTGTCTGTTCTATAATTGATTAAATTGTTTTTTCTAATAAAACACATTTCACTGATATTGCGTTTCTTCCAATTTGACTCTTTATCTAATATTTGAACTTCATTGAAAAGAAATTTATGCCCAGTGTCGAAATGATGAGATGACAACGCCGTTTTATTATCACTTAATAAGTTTATGTTTCTAGAGTCCATTTTGTGCTGATAAATTCTATTTTTTAATAACTATTTTGTTTGTCCCACATAACACTTATTACATTCGCAAGGTATTTTATAAATAATATTAGATTGATGTGAGATAGGCGTCTTATCTTTAAGTCTTGTGAATAACCGATCCAATTTATTTAAGTTATAAAACACCAACTTAATATTTGTGTTCGAAAATAATCTGTTGATCTTATAAGACAAGTTCTTCACAAATGGAAATCTAACATAAATCTTGGTAGACTTAGTTCTTTCGTCCACAGTATCCAACGTGTTATTTAGGTGATTTTGGTCCTCTATAAACCTATTAACGCATTGATGTATAAAGTTGACAGGGTAATTATTAGCTTTTAAGATATTTTCAACTTTCTTAAAATTGTCCTTATGGTAGTCTTGGTGACTTAATTTTGTTACCCTGTGTAACAAGCTTTTTATAACACTAATTTTCTGCTGCACTGGATGGTTAGATCGAAAATTCAGAAGCCTGCCTGAATGGGAAGGTTTCATATACCAATTCGTTTTTAATTCTCCCGAAGCTGAGCGTGTTACTAAGGTGTCCAAAAATGGAATTGATTTATCAACTTCTTTTTCCATAGTGAATTGAATCTTTTCATTAAACTGGTTGAACCTTTGTAATAAATCATCAATTTTATTTTCGGGAACTGCAATGAAAGTGTCATCCACGTAAACTTTTAGTATCGGAATTTTATATGGTAAAGTTTTTAGTACTTTGGAAACAACGTAATCCATCACAATGTTAGCTAAAACTGGACTTGCTGGGTTTCCCATTGCGCTGCCGTCAAGTTGAAGGTAGAAATTGTTATTGTAGCTAAAATAACTTGGGTCAAAACAAAAACAAATAAGTTCAATGAGCATATCAAAAGTTATGTTGATTTTTTTTGACCACGTAAGCCAATTTTCTTTAACAATTTTTAAGACCAATTCTTTAGGTATATTAGTGAAAAGGGAGGTTACATCTAATGACACCAGATTATAATTCGGATCCAACTTAATTCCTTTTAAAGACTCTACAAAGCAATATGAGTTCTTCACGTTATGTTTAAAGTCTATAGTTAGCGGACTTAATAATTGATGTAAACATTTCGCCAATTTATAACAAGGAGATCCAATGCAATTCACTACAGGTCTTAGTTTACAACCTTGTTTGTGAACTTTTCTCAAGCCATAAAGTTTTGGTGGAACTGCATTATGTGTTTTTAATTGTTTCTCGGTATCTTTGTCAATGAGATTTTTTTTCTTTCATCTGGGATACTAAAACATTACTTCTATTTTGGAATTGAGTAGTAGGGTCTTTTTTCAGCAATTTATATGTAGAAATATCTTCTACCATTGTTTTCATTACCGTAGTGTACTCATCTTTTTCCATAATTACAGTGCTATTACCTTTATCTGCTCTTGATACAATTAAATGCTGATTGTCTTTGAGAAATGTTTTTGTTGATTTATAGTCTTTTAGGATACTTCTGTTGTCTTTATCACACTTATTAGATTTGTAAAAATTATGAATTACATTAATGGCTCTTGATCTTAAATTATTTTTCTCTTCTGCCAATGCTTCTACACCTTCTATATCAAGAAAATCAAACCCATATTCTAAATATTTAATTAACACATGTGAAGGAACTTCCTTGTTTGTAATTGGTATTCCAAAATTTGGTTCCAGACATAAGATCCTCTTCACATCCTCTGGTAACTGAGTATTGGTAAAATTGTAGATACAAGATTTTTCATGAGTGTTCGTAAGTATTGGTGATCTATCTTGACATAAGTTATTGAGCTTGTTGATGTTCAATTGTTTTATTCTTTTAAATTCAAATTCGTACTTTCTGTTCTTCAAAATTTGACATTCATTAAACAACTGTTGGAATTAATACTTTTAATGACTCACTGAGTCTATGATTTACTGATCCCAGTTTTTTAATTTTCCATAGTGTTATTTTAATTTCTAGGTTTAATATCCTTCTTGAAAAATCCTTCTTTTCAATGAAGTTCAAATATTAGATAAAGAGTCAAATTGGAAGAAACGCAATATCAGTGAAATGTGTTTTATTAGAAAAAACAATTTAATCAATTATAGAACAGACACTCAAAATTTAAGTAGTCAGTACAATTATATTATGAAATTATACTAATTTTTGTATTATTATTATTATTGATTGTTAAAATTTATAGTCAACATAATTTGTTACCATGTTTTTGTCTTATGTACCCTATCTTATGTTAATTGCTATGGTTAGTAATTAATATTAATTTTCATAAATATTGTTATTTTTATGATTGTACTTGAAAAAGTCTAAATCTATAGACGAAACGTCGTACATTTAATTTAATAAATCAAATTATTTTGTCCACTATCCTGCGATTTTGCTTTATTCTACTTAGATAACCTTATTTTTTTAACTAATTGGTTTCGTAGGAAGTAGGACTTAAATATTTGAACTAAAATTTAATTCGTTAGACGTTTCGTTTTCTATTGAGACTTCTTCAGTAACTATAAAGTATAAAAATATAATATAATGAAACAATTATTATTATTATATTATCATTATATTATATTTTTATACTTTATAGTTACTGAAGAAGTCTCAATAGAAGACGAAACGTCTAACGAATTAAATTTTAGTTCAAATATTTAAATCCTATTTCCTACGAAACCAATTAGTTATAATTATAACAATGGACGCGAATCCACATAATAACTTATTTTTATATTTTCAAAATTAAAGCATTTTTTATAAAAAAAATTAGCAACTCCCTTTCATCCCCTTAAGGGATAAAAAAATACTGTTTTACGTTTTGATTTGCTTGTTTTCTTCTTTTTACGTAGTCGGGTTTTAGTTTTTTTTTACTTTTTTAATAAAGAGTTAAATTCATACCTCTCACATTAACGATTTGTGAGAAATGAACATTTTAATAGTAGATTTGAGACGTTTCGTGAATGTTGCAGTTCACTTCTCAAGGTTGACCTGAATCTGAGGGACTCGGTCGGTTATCCCTGTATTTATGCCTGGTAGTTTCTGTCATTAGTATTTTGCACCTTTGGTAAGATCTCAATGATAGAATCGGCTGCCAGTTTGGATTAGTGTTGTACCCTTTGTCCCTATTAAGGTTGTTCGGATGTTTCATGATTTCTAAGGCTTCACGGTGTTTTCTTTGAAAGTATGCGGTTGTTTTTGCGATGACCTGGGTTTCTTGAAATTTAATATTGCGTCCTGTTTCTAATTTATGTTCCGCTAAGGCTGATTTGGTGAAGTGCTTTAATCTCACACTATTTTCGTGTTCTTTGTTCCTTTGGTGGATTGTCCTGCCAGTTTCTCCTATGTATGCTTTTCCACATGAACATGGGATTTTGTATACGCCTGGAGTGTTCAGAGGTAATCTTCTGTCCTTCGGGTTTTTCAGTATTTGTCCAATCTTTGTGGGTGGTTTGAAGATAGTCTTGATGTTTTGTTTTTTCAATAATCGTCCAATTTGTTCTGTGATGCCTTGAATGTAAGGGAGAAAAGCTGTTGTGACTAGAGGGTTGTTGTCTTCGGCGTTGTTTATTCCGTCTTTGGGTGTTCTAAATTTTTTTGATGGATTTGTTGATGTCCTTGTCCATGTATCCATTGTTCCGTAAAGTGTTTCTTACCGTTTTTAGTTCTTGGTTGAGGTGTTCTTTGTCTGAAATGTGCAATGCTCTATAAACCAGTAAGTTTACTACTGACTAATTTTGCAATGGATGGTTTCTGTACACTTCATGTCCCAAACTGTAGTCATCCTTCTTGTAAACTGTTAAATCAAGAAATGACAGTCTGCCATTGCTTTCTGTCTCCATGGTGAATGTGATGTTAGGGTGAAAGCTATTTATGTGTTCCAGGAATTTGATTAGTTCTTCTTCTCCGTGTTCCCAGATACAGAAAGTGTTGTCTACGTAGCGAACCCAAAGTTTAGACTTCTTCGGTGCACTGTTGAGAGCTTGTGATTCAAAGTGTTCCATGAATATGTCTGGTATAATATGTGAGATTGGGAAGCCCATAGCCGTTCCTGACTTTTGATTGTAAAATTGATTGTTGAACGAAAAGTACGTGCTAGTAAGGTAATGTTCTGTTAGATGTATTAGTTCTGGTGGGAAGTTTGGAAGGTTATTCAAAATGTTTATGGTATCTGTGATTGGTATGATGGTGAACAGGGATACGATATCAAAACTAACCATAATATCTCCTGGTTTTAACATGATGTTTTTGATTTTGTCGATGAAGTGAAAAGAATGTTTGATGTGCTTGTCAGTTTTTCCTGTAAAGGAAGATAGTCGTCTTGTGAGGTATTCAGCTAGTTGGTAGGTAGGTGCGTTGATTGCGCTGACTATGGGACGTAAGGGGGGTATTGTTTTTGTGGTTTTTGGTAATCCATAAAACCTAGGGGCCACTGGAGTTCTTGGAATTATCTTCTTTTTTGTGTCATCTGGTATAGGTTGGAGTTGTCGATGAGGTTCCTTGTCGGTACAAATTACCACAGGTATAAATTACCAACACACGATTGTAAGCCGAAGAACCAGTTATAATAAAAAATGAAGATTTTGTTGAAAAACTCTACACCCTCTCTTCATTTAAAAAAATCTCTTCTTTAGGGTGCGCACGCCACAAAAGGAACCTACTGTCCAAATTTAAGTTTCTAGCTTCAGCGGTTTGGCCTGGGCATTGATTTGTCAAAAAAAATCTTACAGTTCCTTTTGACCCCCTTTGGGGTTGAATTTCGAAAAATCCCTTGTTAGTTGGTGCTCACGCCACAAAAGGAAAGCTTGTCTGTATGATCATGTAAAATATGTTTAATTTGGTTTTAATTTATTGACGCTTATTCTATCCTACTTGGTTTTACAAATAAATGTTTATTCTATTCTATCCAAATTTCAAGTTCATAGTTTTAGCGGTTTGGCCTGGGCGTTGATTCATCAAAAACTTTACACTCCCTTTTGACCTCCTTAGGGGTTAAATTTCGAAAAATTTCTTCTTAGTGGATGCTTACGTTGCAGAGTGAACCTACTTTCCAAATTTAAAGTTTTTATCTTCAGCGGTTTGATCTGGGCGTTAATACGTCAGTCAGTCAGTTTCTCTTATAGATAAAGATTGTTCGGAGAACGGTGCACCAAGTCATTCAAATTTTTTTTTTAATTTTCACTATCAGAACTTGCAGATTATGTAAACTAAAAATGTGCCAAAAATCATTTTAAAATTTGCAGTAAGTATTAAGAGGAGATAAAGTTTATACCATGTAAACCCTATGAGGTACAGATACATAAATGTATTGTATATACT
The DNA here is from genome assembly GCA_039654895.1 of Mongoloraphidia duomilia. Taxonomy (NCBI): domain Eukaryota; kingdom Metazoa; phylum Arthropoda; class Insecta; order Raphidioptera; family Raphidiidae; genus Mongoloraphidia; species Mongoloraphidia duomilia. The sequence continues at coordinate 31,457,587 of CM077519.1, forward strand.
TCTATCGCAGACAAATGGCTTTTATCTAGGCGATTGCTATCTGCCTGGGCAAATGACTTTACAAAATAGTTTGTATTTGATTAGATAACAGAAATCAATTAATAATAATCTACCCATGCCAAAACAATACTTTAAGAAATTGCGTACATAATCTCAACAACATGGTTAAGCTGAATTACAAAAAATATTTTAAAACATTTTAACATTATCATCTAATGCTCTAATAATTAAACGATATAATAACAATGCTGGAAAATAGTACATTGTAAATGATTTTAATGTCCACCATTTAGTGAAATTATCTTCACTTTTAACATTACTACAAGTATATCGAAACGATAGATTCGGATGGTCAAGATCGTATAAGAGGTACACTTGAAAGAGTCACAGATAGTGAGGTAGCTTAGAGCTGTATTTCAAGATTACCGATACATGGCGGATAAAAGCACCAAATTTGGTATGATGGTACCTTAGGGTATACTAATAAATGTTAGCCTAGGAGCCGAAAAACCACGAAATTTTACCACCTTTATTACTTTTTTCGAAATATCTCAGAAACGGTCGACTTAAGCAATTCTTCCACTATGTAATGTTTTAAAAAGGATTACATTTCCTACAATTTTCATTCCAACAACTTTTCTGTGGTACTAATAGTAAGCGCACTACAGCTTCTTGAAAATCACGCACTTTTTGTAACCTTGGTAACCAATTGTTATAATGTTAAGTCCTTTTCAATAGCTTTATTTATTGTGTTCTTCATCGAATTTTAAATTGAAAATAATTGTGTTCATAAAGCAAGGAACGCCCTAAACTGTGCTTTTTGTCCCATTTCGATATCTTTGAAAATTGAGAAGCTATAGACAATCAAAGTTGAAATCATCACAAAGTTTTACTTGGTCTTTTTACCACACGTTTCAAGTACCTTCCAAATCTAATAAAAAAAAATGTCCGCCCTCAAAGAGGTATAAACCGATGTCCAAAGGCTTCTGATTAATGCAGAACCGCCAAGGGGTCTTCGTACAGTAGCAAGAAACTGCGAGGTAGTGTAAACGAAAAACTAACTCTTCGTACGGTAAATGGAGCGATACATTTTACTACGAATTTGGACTCATTATACAATATATATGTTAGCGTTTTTGAATGTTTAGTCAAAGAAATAAAGAAAATACTTAATTATTTAATAATTTTATTTTATAACGTTGTACACTGTACAGTTCACCTTTCTTGTTATTTTCGGACCAACTAACTTGCTTTTTTTTTATGCGCGCGCAATCCATCTGGCACCAGCTCGCCTGTTTTCGTGAAGACTCGGCTCCGATGCGCGCGCAACCTTGTTAAGATGCTAACACGGCCATCCTATTGGGGCGGCCTCGCACCGGTGATCGGCTGAAACAAATTTCAACAAAACACTGTCCTTGCAGCGTAATCATATTAGTCAATGCTTATGTTACAACGTTATCGCTGTGAATTCACTAATCAAAGCAAGTGTGCATTTGTGTTTATTTCTTCAAATAACCAGAGTATTTTTGTTTTTATAATGCTGACTCTTGTGGGACTACCACAACATACACTACAGTTGCCCTTCAAAATATTAAATGATTTAAGATTCAACAGTGCTCCTGTTTGTAGAAGGACGAAGTTTAGTGGTTATCCCACCTGTAACATTTGTAAACCTTGCAGTTCTGTCGCTTTCAATTATTTGAAAATCCTGTGGTGCTCCCGCTTGCAATGTTTAAAAATCTTGCGGTGCTCCCGCTTGCAATATTTGAAAATCTTGCGGTGCTCCCGCTTGCAATATTTGAAAATCTTGCGGTGCTCCCGCTTGTATGTTTGAAAATCTTGCGGTTATCCCGCTTGAAATATTTGAAAATCTTGCGGTGCTCCCGCTTGTATGTTTGAAAATCTTGCGGTTATCCCGCTTGCAATATTTGAAAATCTTGCGGTAATCCCGCTTAAAATGTTTGAAAACCTTGCGGTAATCCCGCTTAAAATGTTTGAAAATCTTGCGATAAATCCGATTAAAATGTTTGAAAACCTTGCGGTAATCCCGCTTAAAATGTTTAAAAATCTTGCGGTACTCCCGCTTAAAATGTTTGAAAATCTTGCGGTAATCCCGCTTAAAATGTTTGAAAATCTTGCGGTAATCCCGCTTAAAATGTTTGAAAATCTTGCGGTAATCCCGCTTGAAATGTTTGAAAATCTTGCGGTAATCCCGCTTAAAATGTTTGAAAATCTTGCGGTACTCCCGCTTAAAATGTTTGAAAATCTTGCGGTAATCCCGCAGTTTTAGGGAAACATTCGCGCAAACTGTGCTCCCGTACACGTCACCTGATATTGTTTATGCAATGGATGTTGACCAGCGTCGCAGCTGTTCATGACCAGCAACAGTGCTGTGCTTTCCTTTGTAAAGGGCATATCGTTCATTCGGTAAGATTTTACGAATGGTATACGGGCTTTTGTATTTTGGTTTTAGTTTACCTTCACCAGCCAGTTGACTGTTTGCTATTACAACCACATCACCAATATTGTAAAGACATGCAGCGTAACGTGTGAGATCAATTGTTTAGCTCGGTCTTGTTCACTTCGTATCATTTTCATGCGTGCTTCGGCAGCTGTTTTCTCACGATCAACATCCTGATCGTCCCGTATTGCACCTTCCAAAAATTTTTGTGTCTCGGGAAGTCGAGGATTTGTCCCAAAATGCAGCACCGTGGGTGCAAAACCAGTCATTCCGTGTACAGTGGCATTGATATTGTCTTCAATCGCGGGTAATGCTTCAACCCAAGTTCTCTCGTTTTTGGCTGTAAGCGTGGCAATTTTTAATATTTTTTTTTTTTTTTTTTTTTTTTTTAACACTTGGATTTTTTTTAGAATATGATAACCGGCGGGGTCTATAGGCGACCTGGATATCGTCTTTCAATTTTATACTTAGTTTTCCTGTCGTAATGTGATCAGGTGTTTTGTTACGAATTGTGATTAGTAGTTCTCGTAATCGCATTGTCATATGCTCGTCCAGTCGTGACCCTTTTAATTTTAAATCATCATATTTCCGTATTGTAAGCAGTTTCGGAATGTGGAGAGGGTCATGTTGTAGTTCAAGACCATGGTCACTTTTATTTACACGTAAATATTTTTGTTTGATAATATCCCAGCCGATAATGGCATCTAGATCACCGGGCATGACGTCAGCCGGTACAATACTGAAACCCACTTTGATTGTCGCGGCGGGCATAGCTGCTATAACTTCGCACGTGCCAATGGTTGAAACATTCTGTGTCCCGAACCCCGTTAACACACGCACTTCAGGTCTGATAATCGCACCGAGTTGTTTTGCGACAGCATCGCTTATAACTGACGTGTCAGCACCACTATCGATAAGGTAGGTGAATGACGTGACTTTGTTATTACCTACACAGCAAAGTAGAGCTATTGGCGTTGGTGATAAATCGCGTCCGCGACAAAGTAACATTATTTGTTTGGTGGTTTCCCTAGTTTAAACCAACAAGTACTTTCCGAATGTCCAGTTTTCTTACAGTAATCACATGATATCAAAGCTGAATCTTTCTTCGTGTTCGATTCTTTCGGTGTTTTAAACTTTTGTCCGGTTACCGAAGCACTATAACAAACATCTTGGCGATGTCCCGTTTTCCCGCACTTAAAGCATGTACCGTCGAATACGGGCGTTAATAATTTCAAACATGGTCTTCGATCAGTAGATCTATGCGTACTCGAAGTTGATGCTGCTGCTGTTGCGGTGGCTAGCGATCTTATTCCTCCTGCTATGCAAGATTTGCGACGGCGGGCCTCAAATTCTCCCAGGATTTTCAGAAGTTCGCGTTCTGTGGTAGGTTGTTGAATACGCATCGCTGCTTGGGCCTCAGAATGATCCAAACCATACTCTACTATGCTTAACACTGTCTTCCAGGGCAAAGCCTCATGAAAACGGCAGATACTGCGTAATTTTTGAATTCCGTACTCACTAAGGGATTCGCAGTCTAGACTACGTAGGGTAGCTGCTGTGTACGCTCGAGCACCTGCTGTCTCGCGGTCGGGAAAGGCGATAGACACATAATTGCAAAAATGCTCCCATGTACGAGATATAGGTCGCCAGTCGCAATAATATCGGTATGCGCGATTTTTCAGTGCCTCCCCGGCTTTTAATATCATTAGCATATCAGTTACGTTGAGTTCACGTTTTAGCTTAGTGGCGTCCTCTAGCCATTCGTCAATCGAGTAGGTACTTGTATCTGGATCGAACTCTGCTAACCGGAAAAATGTGTGTTCTGATGTTGACGCTTGCGCAATGGAGCCATCCGTCGTGTTCACGCTGGGCGTTGGCTCTGTCGCCATCTTGGTTTGCCGTGATAATTCTACTAATTGTTGTTGTTGCGCCGTCATTAAGGCTACTAAGGCCTCTTGCCATTCCAATTTTGCGCGTTTCGGCGTTGGAAAAGATACTGTCTCCTGTTCAATTTCGTCTTGATCCGAAACATTGTCGGTTTCGATGTGTGGTGTCTCCATTTCAGAAATAAATTCGCACAGTCTACGAACGCACTATCAGGATTATGTGAGCACTGGGTAACAATCCCACTTCTGATGTTAGCGTTTTTGAATGTTTAGTCAAAGAAATAAAGAAAATACTTAATTATTTAATAATTTTATTTTATAACGTTGTACACTGTACAGTTCACCTTTCTTGTTATTTTCGGACCAACTAACTTCCTTTTTTTTTATGCGCGCGCAATCCATCTGGCACCAGCCCGCCTGTTTTCGTGAAGACTCGGCTCCGATGCGCGCGCAACCTTGTTAAGATGCTAACATATATATATAAACATTTTAAAAAATTGTGGCAAATTGTTTAGGAGAGAATGAAACGACGTCCCAGAAATTTTGCTCTGACCCCTAGGTCCCGTCATCCGACCGACGCCAATAGTGTGCCATATGGCAAATACACTAAAAAGAAAAAACCCATTTGTCCAGGAAAACAGCATTCGCCTATAGACAAAAGCCATTTGCCTGGAATAACCATTTGCCTGCGACATATCTATACATTAGTAATTATTGAAGACTTTCTTTTTTGTAGATAAAATGTGGTTGTTTTTAATAGTTCTGATATTTCTAATCGCTTTGTATCAATATGCTGTCAAGCCTCTATTTTATTGGAAAAATCGTGGCATTCCAAATTTATTACCAATGCCCGTTTTTGGAAATATGTGGAGAAGCTTCATGGGCATGACGTCTTTTGCAGAAGATGTAGAAAGAATGTATAATCAACTTAAACCACACAAGTAAGTAAACCATTGTGATATACAATTAACAGAGAAATAGAAATTTTAACACTTCGTGACAGAATTGAAGAGGGAATATTGTGAATGTAAAATTTCGTAAGCAACATTTGAAAACACCAATATTTATTATTATATAAACAAAATCTGTTTTTGTATAAAAATGCATTTAAACAATATTAAGATTAATTTAAAATTGGTAAAAGCATCTTAGTGTCTTATAACGCCGCTAAACCCTTTCTGACTTTTTTCCATAAACGATTTTTAAATGTTTAATGATTTTAAATACCTACATTGTTCTTCTGGAATAGCTATAAAAAGCATCGATAATTAATTTTCTTATCCTCTTGACGAGTGTAACCTAATATATAGTTTTTTCGCTTTCTATTAAGTATGTTTTCATTAGAAAAACTACTAATACAAATAACAATTTTTTTCTTTTAGATTTGGCGGATCTTTTATGTTTCAACATCCAGCGTTAACAATATGCGATCCTGAATTAATAAAACAAATCGCAATTAAAGATTTCGATCATTTTGTCGATCATACTCAAGTATTTTTTAATGAAGACTTGGATCCACTGTTCGCTAAAAATTTGTTTTCATTAACAGGTATCTGTTATAATAACAATATCAAAGGCAGGGTTTAATTTACCATTTCAAATTAAAAAAAATAATTTGAAAAACGGTTGACTCTGCAAGCCATCCCTGAAACTTTGCGCTGTCTTCGAGTTCGACAAAAAAGAAATGTTAGCTGTGCAATATCTTTTAAACTATAATCGACTTATTTTAGTAAACCTTTCGGCAATCAAAAGAGCTAATCAAGACTCAGTCTGAATAAATTTTTAGACCAATCGATCGCGTAGTTTAGGAGTTATGTGACAAAAACTTAAAAAAAATTTTAATTTCTTTTCAAATACCTAACTTTGAAATTATTTGACTGATCAGCTTCAAAGCTTCAAAATCTAATTAAATCTAAGTCTTGATAAACCCTTCCGATCACTGCAAGAACCATTCAAATTGGTCAATTCGTTTTAAAAATCTAAAAATTATTTTGAAAAACCACATTTGAAAATTTTTCGACAACGATATCTCTTAAACTAATCAACCGATTGAGATAGGGTTTGTAGAGTTCGACGCAGTTTTTCGAGCGCAAAAAGCGATTAGATTTTAAAAATAGTACGATCAAAAAATCTAAGTTATTTTGAAAAAAAAACACTTTTTTGAAAATTTTTGACAACGATAGGTATCAACCGATTGAAATCTGGTTTACGGCATTCGACGCAGTTTTTTGAGGAATAGAGCTGATTAGATTTTGGAATCGATCGGTAAAGTATTTTAAAAGTTATTAAAAAAACCCTTTTTAAAAATTTTATTTTTGAGATTTCTCAAAATCCACTTGATCTATTAAGTTAAAATTTTTAGGAATTCTTAATTGAGTAAAACTCTTTCGAATGCCGCAAACCCGATCTCAATCGGTCGATCCGTTCAAAAGTTATTCAGAACATACTTATTTGCGCGCGCGCGTACACACATTTGCAGACAAACGTCGAGATCTGTTGAAAACTAGATTTTCGAAAATCGAACTGAAACCAATAACTTCCCGAATTTTTGAAAATTTATAATTTTCTTAGCGTGAAATTTTTTTTTTGAAGTGAATACTTCTTTAGAATCGTTGTGATTTCAAACCGGATGCAACGGAAAAAACGACAGGTAAGAGACACAAATACAAAAATGTGTAGGATGAAGCCGGCAAAGAATGAGACAGAAATATACATACTATTTTATATTATCGGTCTCTCCTCTTTGTGCCATGCTTCGTAGCATCCCCACTCCCGTCTTCTAAGCATAGTCGCCTGTGATTAGTGAGCCAGAGCGAGAGAGCAAATGTCGGTGTGTATGTATATTGCACACTGTTTAATACTTGCTTGTATTTGAGCATTTAACGTGTGTTAGTATATGTGAAAAGTACGTGAGCTAATACTATTGTACACTGTATGCGGCTGCGTATTACAGCTTTTTAGTAAGAAGTCAGCGTGGTGTGTTATTATTTAACAGTGTTTGTGAGTATTTTTATATCTTGTTGTGCTAAATAATAAATTTTATAAGATGCCGAAAACTATTGCTGAAATGTGTCGTCAATATCGACGCAAAAAAAATGAAATTAAAATTTAAAAAAATCCAGGAAAAAGTTCAACAGAACGTAGTCGCGAGGTTCGTGCGCGTATTCACTTCTATCGTGTGTGAATCGCACACACACCTTTTTTTTATTATAAGTTTTTTTGGCCTTTACACTTTTGTGTATTTAGCCACAATCTAAAACCTTAATTTAATTCTAACTAAGATGGGGGATTTTACATACACACATAAAATGGGGACACAAGAGGGATGTAGCGTGAAGTTAAAAAAACAATAGAGATATTTATTTTCAGGTAAAAAATGGAAGGACATGCGTTCGACATTGAGTCCGGCTTTCACTAGTAGTAAAATGAAATCGATGTTCGGATTTATAGCAGTTTGTGGAGATCAACTGGCTAATTATCTTAAAAAAGAAATTGAAAAGCAAAATGGTGCTAAGATAATTGAAGTTGAAATGAAGGATATAGCGACCAGATTTGCTAATGACGTAATTGCTTCTTCAGCGTTTGGCATTCAATGTGATTCTCTCGTTGACAAAAACAATGACTTTTATTGTCATGGAAAAGAACTATCTAATTTTCGACCGTGGAGATTTATTCTTTCTAATTTAGCGCCTTGGTTTATGAAGGTACTCCTTCATTTTTTATTATTTTTATTTTAATGACTGAATGAAAAATCCGATCTCTCGAATAATATAATAGCTCTATAAAACTTTCCGCACACCTGTCTGTTAAATGACTCATTAAAGACCGCTATACATACATCGAAAGTACATAGTTATTTTGTAGTGGGTATGGCAAAAAAGTCATTACGTTTTCGCCATGGGTTTCCAAGGCGACGACGCGAGGTTCGAATTTGAGATTGATAATAATTAATGATCTTTTTTGTCTTAAAATTGATAGTTCTCTAGATTTTTGCAAAAATACACTTTTGGGGGATGTTTTCCTCCTTTAAAAAAATTAACTAAAGGGAGTGAAGGGTGAAGTTTTTAGTACGTTAGTAAGGGGACCATCCTCGACAATTTTCGCAAAATCACCTTTGTTAATACGTTTTGCCACTAAATTTCAAGACTAAATTGCAAAGTTAATAATTTGTTCCTGCAGTGTGTTGATAGGTCAAATAGATTACAGTGAAGTCTCGTTAATCCGGATTACTTAAAATGAAGAAAATTAAAATTTAAAAAAACCCGGATTAGCGAGCATGCTGTCAATAAAGATTTTAATTAAGTACTTAAATGACCACATATTATTGATAATTTAAACATTTAATACATTAAAAATATATGCCTGATTAAATAAAATAATTATGCAATAATGCAATAATATGTCAAAAAAATAATTCTTATGTTATGAATTATAGAAATCTATAGTTTCAAATTTTATTTTTTTTAATGTTGTTGATATGGGAAACTGTTATTTCATAACATTTTAATTTTTAAATTTTCTAATTATTATAGCTAATTTCTGAGGAGGAAGAAAGTTAACTTATAAACGTAGATTATAATAAAACAGTGTGGTTAAGTGACTGCCTGAACTTTGTTATATTATAGTATAAAATTACATTTAATTGTTGTGAACGATAATAATAACAAGCGCTGTTTTACTTTAATAGATGATAGGACAAGGCGTCATACCTAGCCTTATCTGCGATTTTTTCAAAAAAATCGTCCACGAAACCATAGAAATTCGAGAACGTGATAATATTGTTAGACCCGACATGATTCACTTATTGATGGAAGCTCGCAAAGGACAGCTCAAGCATGAAAATAATGAAGAAACTGGAGAAACCGGGTTTGCTATTGTCGAAGAATCCAGCATTGGCATGTCTGAAGTTTCCGGAAAAACATGTAAATGCTTCGTCTAGACTCTAGAGTCTATAGTCCAATAATAATAATAATAATAATAATGCTAGACATAAAAACGTCTCATATGCGGAATAATTTCCAGTTAGCTGAATTTTTGTATAGGTCTTCTTTATGGTGTTTTAAAAAACTTGTAAAAAGTCCCCATCGATATCGTGCCGGCGCTGCCAGATATTCAAGGTTCAAGTTCACGATAGACGGTTTTTTGCGAATTTCTCGGTTGCGTTCCATTCATTGTAAAAAATGGTTATCAATCTTGTAGAGGACAAAATTCTCTATAACTTTTGTATAAACATTTTTTGTCTACGATTCATAGTTTTACTTATTTAAGTACCCGCGGCTTCCTCCCTTCCTCCCCCTCGATTTTCCATAACGGGATTATGCTGCTCCGAAACGGTAACAGATATCAAAAGATTGTTAAAACCTTTTTTGTTCCTTATTTTATTTACAACAAAAAAGGTCTTTGCCAAAATTTGCCTTGAACCAACCTCAAACGAGTTACAGAGACCAAAAACGATTTTTGTCACATAGGCCGTCTGCCAAAAAATCGGGCAAAACACCTAGTAGTATCTCATTGTGTAACTCCAATATCCATCCCACGGAGTCGCACTATTCATTCATTAAAAATCCCACAGAATTACACATGCTCCTGCACTATAGGTTGGAAATTGACAAGTGACTAGGTCCTGCAGTCAGGGTTCCTTTTGATTGGTCGAATACCCCATCTGGATGTCGTTTGACACATATGCACACACCTAAACGAGCTTAACAACTAACAAGTAAACTCTGTACCTACTAATATGGATAGTTGATAGCGATTAAAAAATGGGTAAATTTGTATGTGGAAAATGTGCAAACACATATTCTCAAGCAGGCATTAATTAAAACTTCAGGTAACGCTTGTAATTTAATTCTTTCTATAAAAGTCGATCAATCTTTTGACATTTCTAAATAAAACTTAATTAAAATTTATTTTTCTATTCCAATTTCTCAAGAACACTGTTATTGTATAAATTTTGGACATCTTAAATTCTCAAATAATAATATTAAATTAAGTTAAATGTCAAAAAATTGATCGACTTTTATAGAAAGAATTAGATTACAAGCCTTATCTGAAGTTTTCGTTCTGATTTTGTGAACATTAATATGCCTGTCTTGAAGAATATGTGTTTGAACATTTTTCACATACCTACCTACAAATTTACCCATTTTTTAATCGCTATCAACTATTCCTATTAGTACAGAGTTTACTTATTAGTTGTTACGTTCGTTTAGGTGTGTGTCAAACGACATCCAGATGGGATATTCGACCAATCAGAAATAACCCTGAATGCAGGGTCTAGTTGCTTGTGAAAATTGCACAATTACATCTCCCTTTATCGTTCCAGTAATCGAAGAGGATGACATTGTGGCGCAGGCATTATTATTTTTCGCCGCTGGTTTTGATACAACAGCAAATTTAATGTCATTCACAATACATGAACTTGCAGCAAACCCAGATATTCAAAAGAGACTTCAGGAAGAAATTGACAGTGTTCTAGCTGAATATAATGGAAAAGTAACATACGAAGGCGTTAACAAAATGAAGTATTTGGATATGGTAATCACAGGTACAATTATATAAATTTAATTTGTTATAGTTTGAGCCTATATCTATGCCCACAAACCAAACTAAATGACCCCGAAATCTTAACAGTTAAGCTAATAAACTCTGAATTGTCGTTATAGATTACATTTTTTTTTCATTATCTATTGCAAAATAAAATTCGATTTTTTCATTCAGTTAAGAATCCAAATATTCGTTTTTTATAATAACAACTCAAAAATATTTTTATGCTTTTAACATTCTATAACATAATACTATGTATAGTACAGTCTTTTTAATCCGAACTAATAAAAACCACGGCTTGTTCGGATTAACAAAAGTTACTGTATTCCCATAATATATAAAGTGTACATAATAGTATATTGTGTGACTAGTGTGCTAAATACATCTTTATGCGTCAGCACGAGTAGTAGGAGAGCGCTAACGAGCCTTGGCATCGCGAGCCGAATACGAGTGCTGAAAGAATCGCGCCTGACGCATAAATATTTAGCACACGTGTTGCACACTATACTTTATATAACAGATGCATGGTTTTAGAACATTGGGCTCGATACAATAGTTATTCACTTTGTTACCATAGTAACCATATTTCATTTATAACACCGAAAAGGGGTACATGTTCATTAGATAACGGGTTTTTCAAATCTTTTTCAATATATCATCGAAAAGCGTTTCATAATGGATCATGACGTTACTCGTCAATAAACGATCATTTAAGGTCCGCAAAACTGATACGAAAAAACACTAAAAGCGTGCATGTGTTATATAAAAGTTTTTATTTTATTGAAATAAAACGTTTTCAATAAATAATACATAAACACTCAGCCTGTTGCGTTGTCTGGACGCCATACGTCATACGAACGAACGCGGCTCTCGGGATCTGAACAAATAATGTAACTATACTACTACAAAACAGTAAACTACCTACATAACATTCAACCCGAAACAATTTTCAAGGCCGCATTATTTTACGTCCGGATTACTGGAGGTACGGTTTAGCGTGGGTTCGGATTATAGAAACTACACTGTATTTACATTCTGTTTTTTTCCTTTAAAAACAGAGTCATTGAGATTATGGTCTCCAGCTCCGAATACTGAACGCAAATGCACCAAATCTTACGTTATGGAGGTGAATGGGCGTCCTGTAAAAATTGAAAAAGGATTAATGGTCATGTTTCCTATACACGGAATACATCGAGATCCTGAATATTATCCCAATCCAACTCGTTTTGATCCTGACAGGTTCAGTGACGAAAATAAAAATAATATTAACCCACTCACTTTCCTGCCCTTTGGCGTTGGACCGAGGAATTGTATAGGTATGTAGATATATATTAATTATTTTTCATTTCAATTCACTTACAGAGTTAAAATTATTCAGGATTGGCTGGAATTTCATCATAACTATAATATATACCTAAGAGTACGAAGTAGCGAGTAAGCTCAGTACATAGTTTTTTTTTTCAAATTTTACGTACCTATCTAAAGAAAACTAATATTTACCTTGATCGCGAATTCCAGAGTTGCCATGTTAGGGATTTTATCCCTAGGGATAAAATCCCTAACATGGCAACTCATAGGGATATTTTTGATATTTTTTACATTAATTTCTCTCCTTTACATGTTATACGCTACATAGATATACATAACCTTGAAACGTTTACTGGTCAGAACATAAACACCGAATAGTACGGCAGATAGGTGAAATAATTGCGCGATTAATAATAGAAGCATTGGGGCACATATACAGGCTGATTCATAAAGAATGGGAAATCCGGAAACTGGAAATACTACAAGTGAAGTGGTGGCCATTGACGCAAACATGCCTCATCCGAATGTTGATAGTTTCGGATATACAGGGTGTTCAAACTCGGAGGTCTCTTACAAAACGCTATGTTAAGTGTATCAGTGTCATTGGCGGGCACTTTGAACAATTGCTTTAAATAATTGTTAGAACATTTCATTTGTTTTATTGTTGTAATAATTCTTTGAAAACGAAAATCTACTTGGCTTGCTTCCCCTTTTTAATTTTGCGTTTAATCCAAACATTGGATTCGTTAAATCCATTTTTCTCGAAAACGGAATGTGATATCGAAATGAAAGAAGAATACATAATTTATGTAGAAATGATTGCTCTTTCAGATTTTGAATGAAATTTGATGTTTGATGTACATAGTGAAAAGTTATTTACCTAAATGTATGTGAAATTGGTCGTAAGTGGCGCCCTCTATGAGCAACACGGAAATTGCAATACGTATCTTATTCGTCACCTAAAAAAACATAACTTCAAAAATTTTCAAGTTTCTACTCCAGATATTGTCGGAATTATGGCAAAAAAATGAATTAAAATTTTAACTTTCAACACCCTGTATATCCGAAACTATCAACATTCGGATGATGCATGTTTGCGTCAATGGCCACCATTTCACGTGTAGTATTTCCAGTTTCCGGATTTCCCATTCTTTATGAATCACCCTATATACTACATATATGAAGATTTAATTTTGGCTATGAGGCCATCTCAGATTTCCCCTATTACAGTAATGATGGGGGTAAAAGACCTTCCATAGATGTTTCTGCAAAAATTTCAAAAACTATTAGATACACCAGAAAAGGTTTCAAACAAAAATTATTCCCTAGTTAGATCTATAAAAATTTGATTTTTACACATGTTCGTGGCTAAAACGTAATGTACTTTTCAACTACTTTATTCGTTATATTATTTATCGAATATTAAAATGAAAATGCATATGTTCATAAAGAAAAGAACGTCCTAAATCCTGCTTTTTGTCCCATATCGATATCTTTAAAAATTGAGAACTTATAGGCAGTCAAAGTTGAAATCATCACAGAGTTTTACGGGTTTTTTAACACGCGTTACGAGTACCTTCCACACCGAATAAAAAAATATCCGTCTTAAGAATCCATAGGACATTTAATGCCCTAAAGTCTAAACGATGCTTTTTGTCCTATCTCGATAACTTAAAAAATGTTCCAGTTATAAGCATTTTCATTCAATTCGCTTGGACTTAAACGCTTATAATTTAAAAATGTCTGAAATTATCGAGATAGGACAAAAAGCATCGTTTAAGGCATTAAATTTCCTATGGATTCTTAAGACGGATTTTTTTTATTCGGTCTGGAAGGTACTCGTAACGCGTGTTAAAAAACACGTAAAACTCTGTGATGATTTCAACTTTGACTGCCTATAACTTCTCAATTTTTAAAGATATCGATATGGGACAAATAAAAAGTGAGGTGCGAAAGTGGGGAACAATAAAGGACCAGCTTTGAGATCCGGCAACCTGCGTTTTCCTTCACCTTACGGTCTCAGATAAACGTTAAAATGAATAGAATTAGTCCAGCGGATTTTTAATACGGAATACCTCTTGGCGTCTGCACTAAATTGCTTAAATAATATTTAGGCAATTTAGTGCTTAAGCTTTAAAACAATAATGCTGTCTTAAAGCTTAAGATTTTTTTTTTTTTTTGTAAATATTCGTTGACAATGTCATTTTTTTAATAATTTTTTTTTTCAGGTTCACGTTTTGCACTTTTGGAAAACAAAATACTTATTATTCAATTGCTTAAAAATTTTGACGTAGTTCCAACTGCAAAAACACAAATACCATTGAAATTAAAAAAAACTTCGACGGCTATGATCGCTGAGAAAGGATTTTGGGTTGGTTTCCAACCAAGAAATAAATAACTATAATCATGCGCATTAATTTAATAGGTACTCACTTAATTGAATTTTGAAATTATAAGTACTGAATATGGGCAATTCAAGAAAATTTAGTTCTACGACAAAATATGTGATTTGTTAGTGATAAAAATTATATATTAACAAGTAAAGTCAAATAAAAGTTTTTAAAAAATAGAAACATAGGTCTTGTTTACTTTATGAAAATACGAATTGGTACTATGCTCAAACAGCCTTGACTATTGATGGAAAAAGATTTAGTTTTTAACTTGGCCATGATTTCGTATCGCAAAGATCTTCATTACAAGAGTGAAATTCACGTTGGAAATTCAAAAATATTTGTTATTTAACCTAAATTTTACGTCGATGGAAATTAGGCCATAATTTTCTAACAACTCAGTAAGGGGAAAAAGGTGAAGTCAGTTAAGACCGATGTTCTTGAACAATATAATCAATCTTTATAAGAACGCGTTGCTTAAAACACTAAATCTTTAGAACCTTAAGAATTATGTAAGATAAGGAGATACGCTGATATCCCATGGAAGGCACCATTTCGTTTCTAAATAACACCAGAAATTAGGGAATCCGACTGTATTTTATACAATATTTATTTGACATCACACAGCATTTTTAATTAAAATATATAAATATCAATGCTTTTAGGTTAGCCTACTTTCCATCATTGCTCGACCTTTCTCTGTATTCGACACTCGACAGCAAACGAAACTCTAATTTATTTTTTAGAATAAACACTGGTTGCAGTGCCAAACCCTGTAATAGCGTAATATACGGTATCCCAACGAAAACTTTCACCTCCGAAACACCCGGCTTTTGATAAAAATCCAAAAATACGTAAATGTTTATATCAATTTTTTATGCAAAAATTATCCTTGAAGCTCTAGCTCTGTGCGGGTCAAAGAACCTATCATTTGAAAGGGTTTTTCATTTCTTCGATCGATTTATTACCGAGAAATTTCTTCTTGAAATGCCGATATTTTTTTCAAATCTTTTACCTTTTGAACTGTTATAATGTGAAAAATTATTAAACCGATTAAAAGGTTGAATATTAAATGTATTGTTCGAAATGACTTCCAAAAAATTACCATACAAATACAGTCTAGATTCAAATCCAAATCTTACATTTCTATAAAGATTTTAGGTTTTAATAGCCGGCACTTCAAGAAGAAATTTCTCGGTAACAACGACGACTTATATTATATTATATTAGCTTAAAAAAAATAAATTTTTACTAATAATTTCTGCGGTGTTAATGTTATTAATATTATTAGTGTATTTGCCATATGGCACATACACTATTGGCGTCGGTCGGATGGTGGGACCTAGGGGTCGGACCAAAATTTCTCGACGTTTCATAGCCTCCTGAACACTTTGGCACCATTTTTAAAAATGTTTATATATATATGTATGTATATATATATATATATATATATTTATATATTTATATATTTATATATTTATATATTTATATATATATGTGTGTACACGATAACTCTCGACAGACTTAATCGATTGAAACGAAATTTGGTACACACATTGGAACCCATCACCGCAAGAAGCCTATTTAAAATGGGCCCGATCGGACCATTTTCAGGGTTGTATTTAGGGGTTCCAAAAAGTTTTTGGGCCCAAAAATACCGAAAAATTTGTCAGAATCGTTTCAAAATTGAAATTTAACTCTTTAGTAAAGATTAAAATGTGCTGCTAAAATTTTAATAAAATCGGCCCGACAGGACCGGACTTTCAAATTTTATGAAAACACTAGTTTGTTGATACGGATTTACTTAGATATGGAAGGGTGTATTTAATTGGGTGTATTGATGAAATCCATGTCTAATATTGAAATTTAGAAAAATTTAATTATTTTAAGGGCTGTATTAAGGGGTTAAATTTTTTATTTTGTCAAAAAACAAACTTAAGTTTACATAATAATGCCACAATGCCTGTATTAGCAAATACACTATATTGTCGGCAGGGTTTTGGCACTGCGACCCGAGTTTTTATTAATTGATACTGAACCAAGAACACAACAAATTAAAAACAATGATTTGTCATTCCTATAATATTGTTAATAATTTATGATAACTTTGTCGCAGAATTACACAAACGGTGGAACCCGTATTATGAAATTAGTTTGAAATGTTTTGTATGTTGAAATTCGATTTACAGACTGTTTTTACCAAAAATCGAATTTTTACTAAGTTAATTAAAATTTCTCTAAAAAATAAAATAAAGTTCGGAAGTGTAAATAAATAAAACACTTGTTTTATTCAATTTAAAATGCTGTTTAGCACATAGAACAACAATATGCTAAACAGTACCTTATCTATTGATTAATTTTGTATCAACATTCAACTTACCTCTAAATTTTGTAAGTTATAGCTAATTATTGCTTAGACAAGTATGCTACGGAGTCACTCAAATGTAAACTGTAGATAAATATAATAGGTTTTGATGATTTTTCATGGTTCATCTAAATGGTTCGTCTAAATTACAAACCATCCATTTCCTCTAGAACTTTAATACATTTAAAAAAGCAAGGTTATGTTTCTGGTTTCTCTGTTTTGTTATGCTTAAATTGACACCTGAAATAACAAGCGACTAGGCCGCGCAGTCAAGGTCCATTCTGATTGGTTGAATACCCTATCTTGATGTCGTTTGACACACACACACACACACACCTAAATGAACGTAACAACTAACTAATGAACTCTGTATACTAATATGAATAGTTGATAGCGATTAAAAAAATGGATTTTGTATGTGGAGAATGTTCAAACACATTCTTCAAGACAGGCATTATTGTTCACAAAATTAGAATGAAAACTTCAGGTAACGCTTGTAATCTAATTCTTTCTATAAAAGTCGATCAATTTTTTGACATTTCAAAATAAAACCTAATTTATTAATATTATTTGAGATATTAGGATGTCCAAAATTTATACAATAGGTAACAATGTTCTTGAGAAATTTGAATAGAAAAATAAATTTTAATTAAGGTTTATTTTGAAATGTCAGAAAATTGATCGACTTTTATAGAAAGAATTAGATTACAAGTCTTATCTGAAGTTTTCATTCTAATTTTGTGAACATTAATGCCTGTCTTGAAGAATATGTGTTTGAACAATCTTCACATACAAAACCCATTTTTTTAATCGCTATCAACTATCCATATTAGTATATACAGAGTTCACTAGAGTTAGTTACGTTCGTTTAGGTGTGTCTGTGTGTCTCAAACTACATCAATACAGAGTATTCGACCAATCAGAATGGACCCTGACTGCAGAGCCTAGTCACGTGTCCTGAAATAGGTACCTAACTACCTACTCTGATTCGATGAGCGGCTCAATCGCTACAACAGTTTTAAGTGTACCAATCTGCTCGAAATCAGTGAACTGCTGCATCCACCCCCCCGCCCAATGACGTCCAAACGACAAATTTGTGCGAGAGGCATGAACTTCATGAAGCTTAGGACCCACCTACACTATCGTGTATTTACATTTTACGTACTCCAAAATCTCTACGAGTAATTATTGCCGAAGGGACCCGAGAGCCGTGACGATTTCGTGGCGCTAACTTTCTGAAAATCAGTATCGTAAGTTTAAAGACGTAGTCACGTCAAAATTATCGAGAAAAGTAAAATTTAAAGAGCATTGTGTGACAGAAAATATTGAGTTAACAGGAGTTTATCATTTATATTTGTTTTTTTTATTAAGTCTTTCATCTAAGATCCGCCTAAACACTTAAATGTTGTTTCACTGCTTGCACATACGAGTATTTTACACGAATTTGATAAACTTCGGTGTAATTTTATTAATAACACAAACTTCATTACTTTTCATTCAGTGGCGTAGATTAAAACCTTAGGCCAGTAAGAAAAATATATCTACGGCTTCCTGATCGATAAGTTTCAGTTTAGCGGATGATAACAACTGTCGAATTCTTATATTTACGTTTTAAAAATATCGGTGTAGACTATAGAGTATAGACTACAGAAATTTGAAAACCATACGACTTCCATATTCCAAAATAATTTTTCTTCAAGCTTCGGTGATACCTATAGTAACAAGGAAAAGACATCTATCTCTATCTACCTCTCTTTTCCAATGTGAAATCGTCACTTGCAGTTGTGCCTATGGCTCCCCTACTCTATTTATGATATCTCTATGCACCAAATCCGCATTCCGAACAAGATTCGCGTCATGCCCTTTTTTTCTAAAATAAAAAAAACACCCTCGCCTAAAAATCTAAGTGGGGTGGTTTTTATTGAAAAAGAGGATGATGAAGTAAGGTTTTCAAGATAATAATTCACAGTAAGAACCCAAGTTCAAATTTTAAAATGAATGATTAGAAAACTTGGGTTCTTACTGTGAATTATCTTGAAAACCGTGTGTCCTACGACTAGGGTTGCCAGATCAAAAACCAAGATTTTCGGGACATTTCTTTATTTCGGGGGGGGGGAGTTATTGTGAAAAAAATGTTTTATTATTTTATTATTTTTTTGTATTTACCATTAGACTTGTCTAATTTTATTTATTTATCACATACCAGTACACGGTGAGATAAGAGCTACGAGCTTCTGAGTTTATAAATCACACATAATTTCGTGTGAATCTTTAATAATTCAGTTTATTGTTCCCAATTTGTCTTTACCGACATAGAGTAAGTCCGAAGAATACAATTACCTAAATACAAGATAAAATATATGTAATATAATATGTACAGAAATTGCAGATAGTGCTAAATAAATAAGTACTACTTAGCATGTAACTAGCGAGCACGAATTCGTTGAAATTATGCTTTTTCGGGATAGAAGACTTTAAATTCCGGGACACGGGACAAAACAACGAATTCCGGGACATTCCCGGAAATCCCGGCCATCTGATAACCCTACCTACGACGAAAAATGTTCCATTTTCTTTAAAGTCAGTGGCGTAGAAATTATTAAATAAGAAAGGGGTAACAACATACCCAGATCCGTCACTGGATTAAATAATTTTTTGTTGGGAGTATCAAATCATGTACTTCAATTATTAGTACAACAACTGTAAAAAATTTCGAGTTATTCTGATCAGCCAATTTTTAAATAGTTTAAAAATATTAAATTTTTCGAAGAACTTTAACAACCTGTATCTCGAAAACTAAAGCTCCAACGACCCATGTCTACAGGAAATGTTCCGTCTATTTTTGCATTTCCTACATGCTCTTTAAGTTTGTAACACGTATTCATTAACACCCTGTATATGCATGGAATGGGTCAGTCACTGGCAGGTGTGTTGAAAGTGTTTTCAAAACACACTAGTGTGGTCCCTAAGTAAACAGTTTCCATAGTGATTTAGGTATGTTTATTTGATCTGATCCGCCCGCTATAAAATAATGTGAAGTTGGCGACGCAAATGCATGGTCAAAATGTTTTGAAAATACTGAAAATTATGTAAAAAGTATATTTTTTATAGTATGTATTGTAAAAAATACCATATCGTGCGTAGTGATAATATAACTCGTGTGACTGTTAAAACAAGGGAAAACCGAAGACTTTTGTAAAAATACCTACATGTCTAAAGGTGTTTTAACATCTGTAAAAAATCCAGCTTTATGGAAATTAATTGCGACATTGGATGATTTTTTCCTTTCATTTACTGGGCTATTGTGTTTCTGGCAATGATTTATAATAAGAAACAGTCATATATTGACTATTTTTTTAATTTTTACAGCCTCATTATTAAGGATGATGTGAAACATCGAGATTTGTTGATGTAATAATATAGGTACTATATACTTATAAGCAAATACACTAATAAACATTTTAAACGACACAAATATTTATTCAAATCAGTTTATTTTCTTGAACCAACCAGTACTCATTAAAAAAACACGTTTTCTTTAAATTCTAATCATCTGAGAATTTTTCCTCAAATTGTGCTCTTCTGACTTAATCACACTCGTGCGTGCAAAGAACATGTTTCACATAATTCACTGAATATTGATTTTATTCCGGAAGAACTCAAACCCAGCTGAATTTTTTCTATAATATCTTTATTAAGGATCAATACATAAATTGAAATATTAACGAAAATACGGTTTTCAGGCTTTTCGCATGCTATAAAAATTTCTGCGTACGATGGAATCACGGGGACTTATAATAAAATATTCTGAAACCACTAATAAATATGTAGAAGAAAAATTCATCCGGGTTTAATTTTATTGAAGATTTTGTCACATTTTGTCTATATTTAGTGAATTATCAGAAGTTCGCCCAAAATTAATTTTCTAGAACTACTTTTCTTCGTAACTATGAACTGTTAATATTAATTTTTCAGTCACACCCAGTGGAAAAATACACCACTGTATTAACTGTACACAAGAAGAGTCAAATTCCCCCACCATTTTAATATCTGTAATCAATTATCTTTCAAATTTATTTTCTATAAATAGACCTTTGATTAAAGTTTCATACGCGATAGTTGATGAATTTAAATTTGCAAAAACAGTTTTGATTATTCCTATTACAATGTGGTTGTTAATATTGCTTGGTACATTGTTAGTGGCTTATTTTTTGTTATGGAAACCGCTGCTTCATTGGCAAGAGCGCGGTATACCTTCTGAGTCGCCACTCTCATTATTAAAAAATTTCGGGAAAATTTTTTTCGGCATTCGAAAAGAATCAATATTTCACGAAGTTTTGCATTACTATAAACTCTTTCCAGAAAAACGGTAAGTTATTTTATTATTCATAATTTAACTATAACTAGGTACGTTAAATGTCTAGGGTAGTAAAAAAATTGTAGCAGCCAGTTGCTTACAAAACAAACAAAAAAAATTTGACTAAAATCTACATTTTAGAAAAAATAGTTATTTTCGATACGTATGCATGAAGTGAGGTATTCTAGTAGGCTTAAATTGAGGCACGAGCTAAGGGACTGACGCGTCAGTCCCTTTAGCGAGTGCCTCAATTTAAGCCTACTAGATACCTCACTTTAAGCGTACGTCTCGAACATAATTTTTTATAACGACTGCTTCTAAAGTTTAATAGAGAGAAAAAAATTAATACATTGGTTTTCATGACTGGTCATTTCGTTTGCGCAAGCACTAGAATTCTCCCCAGTGAGCGCGTTAGTTTGAATGTGTAGTAGAAATAAACACACATTCTTCGATTTATGTACATTTCTTATAGTCAATTTTTTTACGCACGGTGACTGTACTTTAACGTACACTTTGGACTTACTTTTACGCACGCTTTGGACTTTCACGCACAGTGACTACTTTTACGCACGCTTTGGACTTTCACGCACGGTAACTGTACTTTTACGCACGTTTACTATAGTTCGTTAAACTACTATAAAAATACGCCTCTTCACGCCCGCCTCACAGCGCTCGAATATTGAACTTTAGAAGCGGGAGTTATAAAAAATAAGATTTTATTCATATTTTACTATCTACAATTTTTTTATATATTTTTATCTATGTTAATACGTAACCTTAAGAACATTTTTTTTTCAAATTTCTTAGCAGCCGCATTGGATTGATTTTTCTCAAAATCTAATCAGATCTACGTTAAATTCTGACTAATACAACACATTAACCGGCTGACAGTACTTTGTTGTTTTGCTTTTACGATACCTAAGGAGAAACATTTTACACCATACACACAGTCATCTAGCAAAAAATGAACTTAAAAGATTCCGGTATCAAAACGTGAATATCTTTTAAAATCCCGACAAAAAAAAATTCGGACTTATTCTCTCTACTCTAGTCTAAACCGAGCATTCTTCAACCTTTTTAATTTTGCAGACTGGCGAAAATAGAAAAAAAAATTTCGCGAACCGGCTGACGAGAAAGAAATAACAACCAATGTAGATAGTATTTTATTTATTAAATCTAAAATAATAAAATTACAATGTAGCGCCCGAATCACGTAGTGACTACGAGAATCGGGTGAAATTTTTATGCGGAACGGCTGGAAATTTCCACGGACATGCACCGGTCCGCGGGTCACATGTTGGACATATATAAAAGTTTCTTTACTATTTTAAATATTAGTATTTATTTAGAACAATAGACATTTTTCACTACATTTAATAAATCAGTATAAAACAGTGTTTTATATTAATGTTTTCTGTTTTGTATAATAATTTTTAATTAACGATGTTTGATGAAAATATTAAATTTCAGATGCTATGGAGTGCATTTGAACTACAACAGACCCGTCTTAGTAATTCGTGATCCAGAGTTATTGAAAGAAATCACAGTCAAAAATTTCGATAACTTTGTTGATCATTCAGACTGTTTTTTTGGAACCGAAGTTGATGCTTTACTGGCAACAAACCTTTTCAGTTTAAAAGGTTAATATTTAGTAATAAGTTAAATATCTGAACAATTACTCGATGGAAATGGAATCAAGTATTGTCGTATTCTTTATTGTCGGGCTTGTTAGCATATTATTATGTAAATATACTTAATATAGTTATGTAAATAATGTTGCTGGTAACATTTCGCAGATGAGTATCAAATAATAACTCGTGTCGCAGTTCGTTGAGCACGTTATTTCCATTGTTTTCCATTTTACATCAAGTTTTCTTCGATTTTCTTTACGCTTGCGTCGCGTATAAGACAATAAACGACTTTTCCGTTTTACAAATAATTATTCAATCCTGACAAAATTTTCAGAATCGTTAATATATATGTCTCAAATAAGCACAAAAATGTTTGTTGGTATTGAATAATTATTTGTAAAAAGGCAAACGTTTATTATCTTATACGCGCGGCGCGAGCTAATAGGTAGAAAATTGGAGAAAAACTTTGTGTAAAATGGAAAATAATGGAAATAACGTGCTCAAATTTTTTGTACTGTAAAATACATGCATTCCATGCATTTACATATAGCTTAACTTAGATTACCCTTAATGCTGTACACCGATTTGTACTGTAGGCAGCTACGTGAAATAAATTGAACAACATTAGTACGAGTAGGTACCCCTTCTATTAGTTACATCCGGTTAAATTTGGTATCATCCTAAAGGCAATTTCAAGAGGAACAATAATGATAAGGGATGTAATTTTGCCAACTGTGAAAGGGACGTCAGAATTTCAATAATTAATTAACAGCTCGGGTAGCAGTGAAAGTGTCGTTCGGACGCCATTTTGAAAAAATTACGTGTTTCCACCAAACAAATGCCGTTGGTTTCATCTTTGTACCAATTATTTCCAGATCAAACCACATATTCAGGCGCCTAATTTGCTAATACAGGCACTGAGATATTTACATTTATCGTCATATGAATTTAAATTTGTTTTTGGACAAAAGCAAAATTTTAATTCACTTATTAGCTTCTACCTACTAGTCCAGTCACGAGAGATTAAAACGGGGGGTCCACCTTGCGTTTTGTGCAGCAAAGATTTTATTTTTTTGTGTCCTCAAGCATATTTAAGAGATGTCAAATCCAAGTTTGCGACCACTAAAACAGGGCGGGGGAGTTTTGGTAGGCTAAAAACCACGATTTTTTTGCACTTTTTCCGGTTTTTTGCTTATAACATAAAAACGGCTGATCCTATCGAAAAAATGGTCCTATTCAAAATTAAAGGGCACAAAATTTACTTCAAAACGCACTAGTCAAATATGTTTTTATTCCGATTTTTACTGACTCTACAGAACTTAGAAAAACAAAATAAAAAATAAACTCTTTTTTTGTTTGAAGGCGCTAATCTCAGAAACTACAAGTCTGTAAAAGAAGCAAAGTAATAATCAATGAGACCCTATACGAGTTTTTTAAAAATTCAATCCCAAAGGGTGAAGACGGGAGTGTAGGATTTATTGTAATGACAAAAAATCCTACATTCACGTGTTACCCCCATTGGGATTAAATTAAAAAAAAAAATCGAATAGCCTATAACCTTCCTTAATAAACGGGCTACCTAACAAAAAAAATGTTTTTCAAATCGGACTGGCAGTTCCTGAGATTAGCGCGTTCAAACAAAAAAAAATAAACTCTTTTTTTGTTTGAACGCGCTAATCTCAGGAACTAAAAGTCCGGTTAAAAAAAATGTTTTTTTTGTTAGATAGCCCGTTTATTGAGGATGGTTATAGGATATACAAGTTTTTTTTAAATTTAACCCCAAAGGGGGTAAAACGTGGGTGTAAGATTTTTTGTAATAACAAAAAATTTTACACCCCCGTTTTACCCCCTTTGGGATTGACTTAAAAAAAAACTCGAATAGCCTATAACATTCCTTAATAAATGGGCTATCTAACAAATTTTTTTTTTTTAAATCGGACTTGTAAAAGAGTTTATTTTTTTTTGTTTGAACGCGCTAATCTCAGGAACTACCAGTCCGATTTAAAAAAAAAATGTTTAGTTAGATAGCCCGTTTATTAAGGAAGGTTATAGACCATTCGAGTTTTTCAATAGTTAAAAGCTTGAAAAAATGCTTTTTTTTCATTTTGGTAAATTTTGACGATTTTCTAAGTTCTGCAGAGCCGGTAAAAATGATAACAGAAACATATTTGACTAGTGCATTTTGAAGTACATTTTGTGCCCTTTAATTTTGAATAGGACCATTTTTTCGGTAGGACCAGCCGTTTTCATGTTATAAGCAAAAAACCGAAAAAAGTGCAAAAAAATCGTGGTTTTTAGCCCACCAAAACTCCCCCGCCCTCTTTTAGAGGTCGCAAATTTGGATTTGACATCTCCTAAACATGCTTGAGGATACAAAAAAATAAAATCAATTGCTGCACAAAACGCAAGGTGGACTTCCTCTCGTGACTGGACTATACAGCGAAAAAGATTACTTTAATAAATAAAATACACAAAAACTGGCTTTAGCTGTCCAACTTTATTTTTAAATACTACGTTTTAAAAATAACGTTGGATAGCTATAACCAGTTTTTGTGTATTTTATTTATTAAAAATTTTTAATTGTCAATCCAATATCTGCACCAACTAATTTATAATATATTATCGTAAGTAATTCAGTATCCGTAAAATAATATTTTCATAAATTTTATTAAAATTTTAAGCTTTCATTTTAATCTTTCTTTGCTAAAGGTTTAAATTTAAATTTTGAAACAAATACAGTCCTTAAAATGATCTGATTACGCCCATTTTAAATAGGCTTCGTGTACCTACATATGAATTCCAATATGTGTACCAAATTTCGTTTAAATCGATTTCTTTCGAAAGATATCGTGTTAACGTACACATAATAAGCAAATGTCTCCAAAAATCGTACCAGTTAGTTCAAAATGATGTGAAACGTTTATTGTCCAATGTCCACCAACTTTTAGGTCCCGCCATTCGATCAACGCCAATAGTGATTACGCCATAATATTATATACTATATGTACGTATATTGTATATAGAATTAGATAGGTACACTTAAAAGGTAAACTATAAATATTTATTAGAGTTATTATCTATCTTTTTTGTTAAAAAAAACTTGTCGTAAAATAAATATGACGAATGACCTTGTTTTTTTTTACAAAATTATTTTTATCAAAATACCTACAGTTTAACTGTCAGAAAATTATATACGGTTTTTTTATTAAGGCAGCTACACACGGTCAGTTAAACTGTCAGTTATAACTGTACAGTTAAAACTGTTCAGTTAAATCGCAACGTGTGTATGGTGTAAGTATCAGTTTTTTTGAACTGAACAGTTGAACTGATGAAATACGAAAATTCATTTGATAAAACTGCGAACTGAGAACTGTTCAGTTAAATCTAAACGTGTGTACCGGGTTGAGTCAGTTCGTTTTGAGAAGTGCACTGAACACAGTGATTACAATAATTAATTATATTTTACCGTCAAGCTTCACGTGCACCAAAACAATGTCAATACAGTCGAGGGGTCAACGAGAATGGCTTGAGGAATTTATAGAAATCTATCGAAACGAATATTGTCTCTGGAAAATAAAGTCTAAAGATTACCAGCATTTCGCATTATCTTTCTTATCGCATTATCTTTCTTTTCAATAATTGGTGTAACTAAAGAAAGAAGATTTAGATAGGTATCCTCATCCATTCTTAGGTAATTATGCCAATCTTTGGGAGTAAATCTTAATTAATTTAACAAATTCACATGTGAATAGTGCTCTCTTTTGTTTAACCACTCTTTACACCATATGCTGCGTCGTTTTTTATGAGTCGTTTTCATGGCAAATATTAATCCGACCACCGCTAGAACGTCGTCCGTTGTCGAAGCCATGTGATCGAAAACTGTAGGTACGGGACTGACAGATTTATCTCAATGTGTGTAGGCACTACGTACATACGATTTAACTGAACAGTTTTAACTGTACAGTTATAACTGACAGTTTAACTGACCGTGTGTAGCTGCCTTAAAGACGCGATCTAAAGTGAAGCTAGAAGCGCCTATACATATACACTCGCTTTGTCTGAACGTCTGTTAATTAATTTGTTAATCTGTCAATCTGTGACGGATTTTTTGTATCAGTCGTACAGCCCAAACGGGTTAACCGATTTTAAAAAACTTTTTTTTGTTCGATACCTCTCGGGGTCTATTTGATCTTAACGTCGTCCGATTTTTGAATTTTGGCCCCAAAGGGGAGAAAATTAGAAAAAACGATGTTTTTTGTCTTTTAGTTTGCTCAATTCAACAGATCGGTTCTAAACCTATCTTAAACGAAAGAGCAGAAAATTCTAGATAGATTTTATGTATAATATTGTGTCAATATAGTTTTTTATACAGATTTATATGCTAATTTAACTAGAAAAATTAGACTTTATCTAATAAATCGCGAACTTGTTTCGGTTGTCCTTGTCTGTGGCACAGTGTGATATGGAAATTGGAAAATAGCGTATACTCTGACTTATAATAAAAACGGATGCGATATACTCTGTCATTCAATTTTTTGACTGGTGATGTTTGATTTGTGTGCTTAAAAACCATGGCCTACTGAGTTAAAATGACTTGTAACTTATTAGCGTCGGTCGGATGGCGGGACCTAGGGATCGGACCAAAATTTCTCGATGTTTCATAACTTTCTGAACAATTTGGCTTCCTCTGTCTGTATGTCCCTTTATGCGCTTATAACTCGAGAACCACTGATCCGATTTACGTGATTTTTTTTGAAGTGAATAACTTCTTATGCGACTGCAAGTTTTAAAATATTCTGGCATCACGCAAAAGCAACCGAACTGATTCTCAAATAAAAACGTATGTTCTGGAATCACGCAAAAGCAAGTAGTGTTTCAGAAATATTAAATTCCCATACAAGGATTATACAGGGTGCTGAATCGTTTTGCGTGTAATAGGGATTTAACCCGTAAAATCAAACTTTTGCGATTTCCTGCTCCCCTAATTATTTTAAGAAAAATATCTTCGAATAAAAGTTTTAGAGCATAAAATTTTGCATCTAAATCATTAAACAAAATTAATTTTGCATGCTTTGTAACGGCAGAAATTTGATATGAAAATGTCAAAATTACCTCAAAAACAGATAGCGATAGCCATGGAACTTGAACAAAATGATGACGTTTTAGCTGTCAGAATAATTTCTAATCATTTTGTTCAAGTTCCATGACTATCGCTATCTGTTCTTGAGGTAATTTTGACATTTTCATATCAAATTTACCTGCCGTTACAAAGCATGCAAAATTAATTTTGTTTAATGATTTAAATGTAAAATTTTTTGTTCTAAAACTTTTATTCGAAGATATTTTTCTTAAAATAATTAGGGGAGCAGGAAATCGCAAAAGTTTGATTTTACGGGTTAAATCCCTATTACCCGCAAAACGATTCAGCACCCTGTATAATCCTTGTATGGGAATTTAATATTTCTTAAACACTCTTCTAACTAGAGTACTTCGCGTTCATATCCAAATTTTCAAAAGTGTTACGTAAATTTAACAGTGGATGTTTTCAACGATAAGACATTTCATTTCTGGATTAACAATGTTACGGCAAACATTTTTTGTTTGAAACATTTTTTAACAGCATAATGTTAATTTTCGACGTTAATTAAAACACGTGTTTTCTGACTATAAATCTGTACGAAGCGGCTAAAGGTAGCCATACACGAGCGGAATTTCTTCAAGGTTTGACCTGAACAGTCCAAGCCTTGAGGAATTCCCCAGCGTGTGTGGCGGTTTCCTTGAGGCCGCGGAGGAGGCGAGAGGCCAAAAAATCCCGAACGAAATTCAATTCTTTTTGCCTTGAGGTCGATTTTTCCCGATCTCTTGGTGACGTGTGTGGTTGACGCTCAGTCGTTTTTGAGGATTTTACTTCATTTCATTAGTCATGTCTCCCTGATTTCTAACAGAATTCATCCTAATGTATGAAAATTAACCTTGCTTGTGGCAAGTTAGTTCCAAAGATTATCATGATCGAAATAAAAAGGATGTCGCGTACACGAAACCGGTCGAAAAATTGAAAGAAGTAGACCTAAACACAACTAAAGATGATGTTATTAAAAAAATTAACAACTTGAGAAGCGCTCTCCATAAAGAAAAAAAAAATCAAGGAATTTTCGAAACACAGGACTAGTGTGTTGACCTGTAAAAAATCCTCAAGTCCAATTCCTGGATGATTTCCTTCAGAAAAATCCTTTCCGTGTATGGGCAAGGGTTCGGTAGAGAAAATCCCCTGCACGGAAATTTCGGAGGCTTTTTCCTTGAGGATTTCCTGTACGTGTATGGCTACCTTAAAGCCCAACTAGTAGAACGGGGAAAAACTTGATATGTTCATTGTTCATTCCAGACCTAACTGAAGGGATTAAAACCATTTCCAGCTTTCCTCTAATTAATTCCGAATTCAAACACCCAACCACTGGGCTAATTTACTATGATCAAATATACTTTTTTAAAGAAATAATAATATTAAAATGAAAATTAAATAATTTTCACAACTGTCTAAAACACGAACATAAGTTATAGGCACCAAAAAATATTTGCGCGGTTATATCATCTTCAAAGAGTAAATTTTGAAATCTTTAAGGGCAGTTTCCGTAATTTTTAAATGCGTTTTTCATACGTCTCTACAACATAGCTCTATAGTCAAGTTCTAAAATTTAAGAATAAGAGTCATGCACTAATTGTACTTTACTATTTATACAGGATGTCCATTAGTGCGTTTTCGGTCGATATATTGATTTTGGGTGAAGATAGAAAAAAAGTTTAAATTTATGAATTTTAATGGTGTAACAAGCTAAAAATATTTTTTTATACAATGTATTCCAGAAAAGTGGTGTTGTGTACAACTTTGTTATTTTAAGTGGAACGCTCTGTATATTATTGAATTTTTTGATAAGTTTACATATGTTTTATTTATGACTTTTTTTGATAATATAATAGGTAGGTACATATAATCTAATTGTTTAGGCAAAACGACAAATATATGAAAAACTGTTAGGTTTAGGTGTAGGTAATGGTGAATAAAAATATGTAAATTTATCAATACAAACCAAGAATTCAATAATATACAAGGTGTTCCAATTAAAATAACAAAATTGTATACATCAGTTTTCATTGGAACACACTATAAAAAATGTGTTTAGGTTGTACAACTTTTGTGTTATAAACTTTTTTTCTATCTTCACCCAACATCTATATATCGGCCGCACTATTTGGACACCCCATTTTTTATGCATGGAGCCCATATGCGGACGCGTATGCTTACATTGTCTCATTGGTTTGCCGCTCAATTAACCTTATTACATTGCATGACTCACTATCTTAAATTTGGGAACTTGACTATAGTAAATATTTGTGAATTAATATAAACTAGTAATATCTTAAAACAGGTAAAGCATGGCGCGATATGAGAGCTACTCTGAGTCCGGCGTATACTGGCACAAAAATGAAGGCAATGTTTGGATTCGTTAACGAAATTGGAGAACAGTTATTGAACCATCTTTATGATAAATTGGAAAGTGAAAATACTGAACAAATAGAAGTGGAAGTAAAAGATCTATTTACCCGTGTCACTAATGACGTCATTGCCACGTGTGCATTCGGTGTCAATTGTGATTCGTTAAAGGACAGAAATAACGAGTTTTTAGAAGTCGCTAAACAATCTACAGATCTAGAAACCCTTCGATATTATTTTTCTCAACTAGTTCCCAAAATAATGAAGGTAATTAAAAAACCTTTAGTATATAATATGGAAAAATGTATGTCGCGACACTTGGACGAAGTGTAGATTCTTATACAGTACTCACAGACTACACAATAAGATTTAGTTTATTTATAAGACACTACAGAAGTGAAACTTACTTAGGCAAAATCTACATACACTCGGCAAACAGTGATTCTAGTCAGCGATCTGGAACGCAAGATAATGTAAGTGGGCAAAGCTATACGTTCAGTAGGACGATTAAATTAACCATAAATCTTCCCACCATATTCTTCCCGTAAATTTCGATACACTGTTCGTGCAGAATTGTTATTTCTATATAGAACAATTGAACAATTTTAACACGCTGAGCGGTGGTTAAACTAACATTTCGCACTTTGAAAACAAGTGTTTATTAGCTACTGCTTTGTTTCATTTTAGTTGTTCACTAGTTATGTGTTACCAAAAAAAGTTCACACATTTTTAAATCAAGTCGTGAAAGAGGCGCTAAGAGTTCGAAAAGAACATAAAATTATTAGACCAGATATGATTCACTTGTTGATGCAAGCTCAAGAAGGAACTTTATCACAAGAAGATGAGCAGACAAACGATGCAAACAAATCAGTGAATTCAAAACAACGTAAGATCTATTTCTAAATATTTTCTTCAGAAACGACCGACCTTTTCATTTAATGATTTTTTGGGGGAGCCATCTGAAAAGTTGAAGACAATATTGTGAGGTCTGATTCTATTAGAATATGACATCAACTACACGTTGACCTGCCGGATAAACGAGTGATCCTATAAGGGTTCCGTTTTTTCTTATTGAGACACGGAACCCTAAAAATAAAACAGTATATTATAACAGTTCATAGGTATTCATAATTAATAAAATAATATTGAAAATTTCAGTAATTACAACCGATGACATTGTTGCACAAGTGTTTGTATTTTTATTTGCTGGATTTGAAACGACATCAACTGCACTATGTTTCCTGAGTCACGAATTAGCAGCGAATCCACATATCCAAAAAAGGCTTCAAAATGATATTGATAAAGCTTTGGCTGAAGCAGATGGAAAAGTCACGTACGAAACAATACAAAGCATTAAATATTTAGACATGGTAATTTCAGGTATGCACTCATTTCAAATTTAATAAACTGTATATTTTTGATTTTTAATGAACTTAAATGCTTATAACTTTTTGTAAAAATTTCTCAAGTTATCGAGATAGGACAAAAAGCATCGTTTAGGCCTTAGGGCATTACATTTCCTATGAATACCTAGACGATTTTTTTATTCAGTATTGAACGTAGGTACTCGTAACACATGTAAAAAAACAAAACTCGGTGATTATTTCAACTTTGACGGCCTATAACTTTTCATTTTTTAAAGATATCGATATGGGACAGGAAGTACAATTTAGGGCATTCTGGCGTCTGATATAGGTTCTAAACATCACAAAGTTCGATATAGGTAGATAATGTTGCCAGGAAAAATGATGGTCTAATATTTTTTTCACATATTCGCACCTCATTTTTGAAGAAGTTGCTATAGCAGAAATTTTAAAACATGAAATTCGGAATATACATTTCTTGTATAACGTAGGCATGCACTATTTGAAATTCCACCCCTAATGGGGTGAAAAAGGGATGAATGTGTTTTTACAGATTTAGTAATTTTGTCTATAGGTACCTACTAATGATTTTTGAAACATGACGTTTAGAAAATACATTCCTATTACAACATTGGCACCCACCAAGAAAGTGTTTTTCAAAATATTTTGCAGGAAGATTAAGTAGGTACCTACTCTTGACGCCTACACATTAATAAAGATGGAGCTTTGAAAAAAAACTTTTCTTTGGAGTAAAATTTTGAAAAATCCTTTCTTTGTGGGTGCCTAGGTTATAAAATTCAAAGACCAGTATGGACAGAATGATTAAATCCCTTTTTCGTGGACCGCGCCTCCTACGAATCCGAAAAAAATATCTGCCTACCCAAAATGCACGGTTGCACTATTTCCACCTACACGAACATAATAATATGTACGAAACCAAATTTTTAGAGATCTGTCTGTGAAAGAATTTTGGTATTATTTTTTTTTTAGGTACACATTTTGATCGCCCTTGACAATTGACCGCATTCCCATAAATTCCATTTTTCCGACTAATTGGCTAAAGAGTCAAACTATCAGGCGAATCTCATATTATATAAATGTTTCGTTTCATTTTAGAGAGTTTACGAAAATGGACACCAGCTACGTTTACTGATCGACAATGCACTAAAAGTTTCACTGTCAATGATGGTGGAGAATCAGTTCGAATAGAAAAGGGAACAACAATTCTGGTTCCAATAGCTGGTTATCATCGAGATCCAAACAATTTCCCTAATCCGAATAAATTCGATCCGGAACGATTCAATAGTGAAAACAAATCGCACATAAAACCATTCACTTATATGCCTTTTGGAAATGGACCTCGAATATGTATAGGTAAGTAGCCATGTAAATTATTATAGAGTTAGACGATTATTTATTTACGTGTGCTGTTTTCGAATTCTGGAAAAGCAAACTTTACTGGCTTCTTCACCTACAAAATCCTTATTAAAGCTTTGAAGAAATAGCAGTCTCCTGATCCTATGAAATAAAATCAATTCCAAAGATATAAATTTAAAATCAAGTTAGACGTCTTTCGGTCAAGTCAAAAGTCGTCAGCCTTATAAATCAAAAGGGAAACATAGAGTGAACTTCAAATATGGTTTTAACTTTGTCACGATAACTATGAAATTAATTGTTAGCATTTTGAAATCATTAGTTTTAACTTTAACGCTGCAAACCAGGATGTTACAGATGTCTGCATCCGCACCCGCAATCGCGGAGCATTTGCATCATTTTTGACATCTGCATTCCCATCGTTCCGGAGATTTCGCAATGCGGATGTGATGCAGAGCATGACAAGATTATCTGATTGATTATTAATTATAATCGCTACCCAATGTTGTCTACTATCAATCGTAGATATTTGTCGCCTCCACCGGCTAGTGTTCCAAAATCCAAATGAACAACTCTTTAGAAGAACAGGAATAATTTATGAACCTTTGCGAAATCACCTTAATCCTGAAAAGGCTGCAATATTATTATTCATCAAAATAATATAATTTTCCAATTCTGAAATTTGATTATAAAGTAATGAAAATAATGACTCTTTTAATAAAAATCTCTTTTATTTAAGGGGGTATCTAAATTAAATCTTTCACATGATCAAACTAGGAGGTTGCATCGCGTTATCTCTTTCTAAAGTTCTAAACTCCTTGATTTCAAAGTGCGCTAACAGGCTACGTTATTAACTCAAGTTGTTTGAGGCAGCACCGGGCGGATTGCAATAATATGAAATTATTTTTCTTAAATTAAAAACCACTTTTCAATTATCGACACAATCTTAATAAAAGAAGTCTTCTAGTTTTGTTTTTGAATGTGCGCCACAAGCTCAAAAAAGTAAAATAAATAAATATATAGGTAACGATAAATATTTTTTATTTCATTAATCTGAGTTTTCCGCGCAATTTGTCGTACCAAGAAGCGTATATGTGCAAAATTGCATACAAAAATTTAATTATTTGTTCAAGTTATTTTATGAAAAACGAGATATTTCATTTAGATACCCCCTTAATTGCACGAAGATGTAATTTTTACCAATCAGAAGTCACATTTGTTGTCAAAAATATTATTATTCTTTAATGTTGGCAAATCGTGTAGGTACATGACTTACAATAATATGTTGATTGTTGACATTCATAGGAATTTGAAGAAGTTTAACCTTGTCCAAATTCCTACGAATGTCAACATATTATTATTATTATTATTATTAAAGTAGTAAATTTGCAGGTAGGTATGTGGACAATAATTAATAATTTAAGCTGATTTATTTATTTTACAGTTGATTGTACTCAATAGTTTACAGTGGATTTATTTTATCTCAGTTCAATATATTTTTTTATAGTTTGGCTTGGCAATAATTCTTATGTTATTGTCATCTATTTTAAAGTGGTTTTAAATGTAACCCAATTCAAAATACCATTTCTTAAATATTTTAATGTAAATTGTTTAGAGCCACAAAAATGTCATGACTGAAAGACGTACCTACGTCGTACATTATTTTTTGTTAAATTTACATTTTTAGAATTGATATTATTTCTGATTTATTTCAACACTATGCAGCAATAAATTATTTTTCATTTTTTAGGCAATCGTTTTGCATTGATGGAACTTAAGTTAACAATGATTAAGTTATTATCAAACTTCAATTTGGTTACAACTAATAAAACAGATGTTCAAATGGAACTAAAACCGATTTTTTCACAGTTAACGGCAAAAAATGGATTTTGGATTGGATTTCGCCGTAGAAACAATACTATTTCTAAAACTGGTCATTGATAAACGTTATTGCTTTTAAGTTGAATTAATAAAAATATAATAAATGTAGTAATAATTAATACAGTTATAACCTATACCTACCTATTAGTCTAGGCGAATTAGACACAAAGTGGCATTTGGAGGTTAGACGACTTCAAAGTGGATTTTACGGAAAATTGTCGAGGGTGGTCTTCTTAGTAATACACTAAAAATCCCACCTTTCACTCTCTCAGCATATTTTTTTATAGGGGTAAAACTAGATACCCTAAAAAGTTTTTTTTTGCAAAAATCTAGAGAACTATTTATTTTAGGACAAAAAAGGCCATTATCAACTTTAAATCTGATAAAATTGTGAACAGATTGACGTATTTAAAAAATCCTTAATTGTTACTGATAGTCCAGTCACGAGAGATTAAAACTGGGGGTCCACCTTGCGTTTTGTGCAGCATATGATTTTATTTTTTTGTGTCCTCAAGCATATTTAGGAGATGTCAAATCCAAGTTTGCGACCTCTAAAACAGGGCGGGGGAGTTATGGTGGGCTCAAAACCACGATTTTTTTGCACTTTTTTCGGTTTTTTGCTTATAACATAAAAACGGCTGGTCCTATCGAAAAAATGGTCCTATCCAAAATTAAAAAATACTTCAAAACGCACTAGTCAAATATGTTTTTATTCCGAGTTTTACTGACTCTACAGAACTTAGAAAAACAAAATAAAAAATAAACTCTTTTTTTGTTTGAAGGCGCTAATCTCAGAAACTACCAGTCTGTAAAAGAAGCAAAGTAGTAATCAATGAGACCCTATACAAGTTTTTTAAAAATTCAATCCCAAAGGGTGAAAACGGGAGTGTAGGATTTATTGTAATGACAAAAAATCCTACATCCACGTTTTCCCCCTTTGGGATTAAATTTTAAAAAAAATCGAATAGCCTGTAATCTTCCTTAATAAACGGGCTATCTAACAAAAAAAATTTTTTTCAAATCGGACTGGTAGTTCCTGAGATTAGCGCAAAAAAAAAATAAACTCTTTTTTTGTTTGAACGCGCTAATCTCAGGAACTAAAAGTCCGATTAAAAAATTTTTTTTTTGTTATATAGCCCGTTTATTGAGGAAGGTTATAGGATATACAAGTTTTTTTTAAATTTAACCCCAAAGGGGGTAAAACGTGGGTGTAAGATTTTTTGTAATAACAAAAAATTTTATACCCCCGTTTTACCCCCTTTGGGATTGACTTAAAAAAAAAAACTCGAATAGCCTATAACCTTCCTTAACAAACGGGCTATCTAACAAAATTTTTTTTTTAAATCGGACTTGTAGTTCCTGAGATTAGCGCGTTCAAACAAAAAAAGAGTTTATTTTTTTTTGTTTGAACGCGCTAATCTCAGGAACTACCAGTCAGATTTAAAAAAAACTCGGGTCGCAGTGCCAAACCCTGCCGACAATATAGTGTATTTGCTAATGCAGGCCTTGTGGCTTTATTATGTAAACTTAAGTTTGTTTTTAGACAAAATAAAAAATTTAACCCCTTAATACATCCCTTAAAATAATATTTTTTTTCTTAATTTCAATAATATTATCAATGCAACCTCTGTACAGAATTAAATACACCCTTCAATAAGTAAATCCGTATCAACAAACTAGTGTTTTCATAAAATTTGTAAGTCCGGTCCTGTCGAGCCGATTTTATAAAAATTTTAGCAGCACATTTTAATCATTAATGAAGAGTTAAATTTCAATTTTGAAACGATTCTGACAAATTTTTCGGTATTTTTGGGCCCAAAAACTTTTTGGAGCCCCTAAATACAACCCTGAAAATGGTCCGATCGGGCCCATTTTAAATAGGCTTCGTGCGGTGATGGGTTCCAATGTGTGTACCAAATTTCGTTTCAATCGATTAAGTCTGTCGAGAGTTATCGTGTACACACATATATATATAAATATATATATATATAAATATATAAATATATAAATATATAAATATATAAATATATAAATATATAAATATATAAATATATACATACATATATATATAAACATTTCCAAAAATGGTGCCAAAGTGTTCAGGAGGGTATGAAACGTCGAGAAATTTTGGTCCGACCCCTAGGTCCCGCCATCCGACTGACGCCAATAGTGTATGTGCCATATTATGGCAAATACACTAAAAAATGTTTTGATAGATAGACCGTTTATTAAGGAAGGTTATAGACCATTCGAGTTTTTCAATAGTTAAAAGCTTGAAAAAATGCTTTTTTTTCATTTTGGTAAATTTTGGCAATTTTCTAAGTTCTGCAGAGCCGGTAAAAATGGTAACAGAAACATATTTGACTAGTTAATTTTGAAGTACATTTCATGCCCTTTAATTTTGAATAGGACCATTTTTTCGATAGGACCGGGCGTTTCCATGTTATAAGCAAAAAACCGAAAAAAGTGCAAAAAAATCATGGTTTTTAGCCCACCAAAACTCCCCCGCCCTGTTTTAGAGGTCGCAAATTTGGATTTGACATCTCCTAAACATGCTTGAGGACACAAAAAAAATAAAATCAATTGCTGCACAAAACGCAAGGTGGACTTCCTCTCGTGACTGGACTATGAGCCTGAGCGCGTGAAAAATACTTCGCGGCGTCGTCTTGGAAACCTATGATAAAACGCAATGTCTTTTCCAATTGTTGTATTTAATGTTCTTTATCGAATTTTAAATTGAAAACACATATTTTTATAAAGAAAATAACGCTGTAAATCATGCTTTTTATCCCGTACCGATATTTTTATAAATTCGGAAGTTATAAGCAATCAAAGTTGAAATAATCATGACTTTTTAATGAAATTTGACGTTTTTTTACAAGCGCTGCGAATAGGTACCTTCTACACCGAATAAAAAAAATGCGTTTAGGAATCCATAATTAATAAAATGCCCTAAACGATAGTTTATGTCCGATAGCTTCCAAATTTACGTACTATGGGATAAAAAGCATGATTTAGACTTTAGAGCGTTCTTTTCTTTATAAAACTATGTATTTTCAATTTAAAAATCGATAAAAAACATAAGAAATACAGTGTTTGAAATAGTAGATTGTATATCTAGTGGCATAATGAGACATATTACTGCCGAGTGTGACAGTTTGTTAAAACGAGCCATAATAACATCACGCACGAGATATATAATATGGTATTTTTTGCCATACCCACTAAAAAATAGCTGCTTTTCACTTCATTTTCAGTTTTTTCAAGAAATTTCACTTCTATAGT
Source organism: Mongoloraphidia duomilia (assembly GCA_039654895.1). Lineage (NCBI taxonomy): Eukaryota > Metazoa > Arthropoda > Insecta > Raphidioptera > Raphidiidae > Mongoloraphidia > Mongoloraphidia duomilia. Next base: position 31,495,924 of record CM077519.1, read on the forward strand.
AGAGCGAGGAACTCACAGGAATATCTTTCCCACACTAGTATGGGAAAGATACTCTCCTGCACACCGACCTGTCAAAAGTCACTTTACATGTATATTTAATGCATGTAAAGCAGATATTATACAGGGTGACAATTTGAAAACTTATAATGGCTATATCTGAGGAACCAAATAAAATTTTAAAAATCGCTGAAAACAATTTCTATAGTAGGGAGGGGGAACCAAAATTATGTAATAACTAACCTGTTTTCACTTACCCCCTTACGCCCAACCACCCCAACCAACCCAACTAAATAATATTTAATGGCAACCCCCTACTTGTGATACTTTATCTGAAAGCTCTTAAAAAATGCTTTTCAATGGTACCATACAAAGCTACATTCGATGTAATAGTTTTTGGTTTATTAAATAAAACATTTTTTAATTCAATTCAAATTGTATTTTTCATTATTCTACACCATTATTGCAAATAAAAAATGCTGTTTTTCGTTTAGAACGTATCGAAAGTCAAATGTTCATAAAATAACAATTCTAATAACAGCAACGTTTCGCTTCTTAAAGTAAAAGTAGCAATAAAAACCTCTCAAAACCGAATATTTAAACCACCACTTTTTTAGATTTGTCAATTTTTTCAGGTAAAAATGCCGCAGCAATTCCCAGTTAGCTGATTTTTTTTTATTTACCTTCGTTATGGTGTTTTGAAAAACGTGTAAAAAGTCTCCATCGATATCGTGCCGGCGTTGCCAGATATTCGAGGTTCAAGTTCACGATAGACGGTTTTTTGCGAATTTCTCGGTTCCGCTCAATTTTTACTTCCCACCTCTACTATGGTAGGGAAGTAATGGATTCAGTCCGAAAACAATATTTCGAGATTTTAACAGATTTTCACGTTTTGAGACCCTAGCAATCGTTTAAGATCATTTTCTGACTGATGTCTGTATGTGTGTGTGTATGTGTGTATGTGTGTATGTGTGTGTGTATGTGGTCAATTTTTCGCCTTCGATATCTTAAGAACGGAACAACATACGGGCATGCCGATTGTTCTATTGTGTTTATCAGCCTTTAACTTAGATCTGATTAGATTTTGAGTCAAATCGGTTCAGTGGATCCTGAGATATTCAAAAAAACGTCCTCAATGTCACGTATTAACATAGGTAAAAAAAAATATAAATGAATTCTAGATGTTATAATATGAAAAAAATGTAAATATTTTTTTTCTCTAAAATGTATAGTTTTCGAGAAAAAAAATATTTTACTAAAAAAAATAAAAATTGTACGTAAATCAAGGTAACCATGATTTTTGCTATATTAAGCTAGCCATCAATAGATCACCAAACAAAAAAGAGGGCCATGCTTTTTTCAAAGAATAAAAATTAAATTGTGTTTTAAAGACCACCAACAGCTAAGGTTATTTGGGCCTAGTCAAAGAATAAAAAAAAGAGTGTTTATTTTTTGCAAATATTTACTAGGTGGGAAGTATAGGACTGGTCATCAGTCGAATTTTTTTTACCTGACTGCGCGACGCAATGAAGTGGTAATGTGTTTATCAGTATGTATGTATGTATGTATGTATGTATGTATGTATGTATGTATGTATGTATGTATGTATGTATGTATGTATGTATGTATGTATGTATGTATGTATGGATGTATGTATGTTTGTATGTTCCTTTGAAGCACTATACAGATCAAACGCCTGGGCCGATTTTTATGATTCACACATCAATCGATTCCCCTTAGTCCGGCGAGTGACACTAAAAAATGGCGACTACAGGACGCCATATTGTGAAAATGAAAAAAATGAAAGTCAACAAACTATGTCAAGTGGGGTATCGTTGAATAGGTATTTAAAAATCATTTTTAGTTTTCCCTCAACATTTTTCGATTCGACTGACCGTTTAGGATCTATATCGATTTATTTTTAATTAAAAACATTTGAAAAAAAATCACATAATTTAAACTTAAATTCCAGTGCAATTGTGATGTAGTACTGATGCTGATAGGAAATCCAGTCTGGTAATAAATAGCTAGCTAGGTACTCATAACTAAAAAGTATAAAATAAAAAAAAATAATTTAAAAAATCAAAAAACCCGACTGCGTAACTGAAAAGAAAAAAACAAGCACTCAGATGTCCGGTGGTCTAGAATTCTATAATATATTATTGAATGAATACTATTGAAAAAAATAAAATATATTCTAATAGTGGAACATAACAACTGAACAGTCGGGATCCATTATTCGACAGCCAATCAAATTTTTCAATGGATCCGAATGTTCAGTTGTTATGTTCCACTATTAGAATATATTTTATTTTCTTCAATAGTATTCATTCAATAATATATTATAGAATTCTAGACCACCGGACATCTAATTGCTTGTTTTTTTCTTTTCAGTTACGCAGTCGGATTTTTTGATTTTTTAAATTATTTTTTTTGTAAAAAATGGTTGTTATCAGTCTTGTAGAGGACAAAATTCTCTACAACTTTCGTATAAACATTTTTTGTCTACGATTCGTAGTTTTACTTATTTAAGTACCCGTGGCTTCCTCCCCCTCGATTTTTCATAACGGTATTATTCTGCTTCCCGAGGGCCTAACATAATGATTTGTACCATTTTTAAGTTGAACTTAAAGCTAACGATTAATTATAATTTTATCGAAATTATTGCAGTAGCTCTCTGGTTATAATCAACCAAACATACAAATCGACAGCAGTGAAACAGGCAGGTAGACAGACAATTTTTTTTGGAAAATACGATATTTATACTTGACATCAATTATAAAGGCCATTCGTAAAGTAATTTTGTAAAAAAAATGTACAAGGATTGAGAGAGTGCGGTTTAAGTATGGATAAGCATTCGCATACCTTAAAACGCACTCTACTAAGAATAGCCCGGGGTAGCCATACTTTTAATTTTTTTTTCAAAATTCCTTTACGAATACTCATTATAATTGTCATAACGACTATTCGTAAACGAGTTTTGTAAAAAAAATTAAAAATGTGGCTACTATTACTAAAGTGCGTTATACGGTATGCAAATGCATACTCGTACTTAATCCGCACTCTCTCAGCCCTTGTAAATGTTTTTTACAAAATTACTTTACGAATGGTCTTTATAATTGATGTCAAGTATAAATATCGTATTTTCGAAAAAAAAATTGTCTGTCTGTCTGTTTGAGCGCTGTCGATTTGTATGTTTGGTTGCTTATAACTAGAGAACTACTGCATTAATTGCGATAAAAATTATAACTAATCGTTAGGTTAAAGTTCAACTTAAAGTAAAGCTACAAATCATTTTGTCAGGCCCTCGAGAAGCAATATAATCCCGTTATGTAAAATCGAGGGGGAGGGAGCCGCGGTTTCTTAAATAAGAAAAACTATAAATCGTAGACAAAAAATGTTTATACAAAAGTTGTAGATAATTTCGTCCTCTACAAGATTGATAATAACTATTTTTTACAAAAAATGGAACGGAACCGAGAAATTTGCAAAAAACCGTCTATCGTGAACTTGAACTTCGAATATCTGGCAACGCCGGCACGATATCGATGGGGACTTTTTACACGTTTTTTAAAACACCATAACGAAGGTAAATAAAAAAAACTCGGGTCGCAGTGCCAAAACCCTGCCGACAATATAATGTATTTGCTAATACAGGCCTTGTGGCTTTATTATGTGAACTTAAGTTTGTTTTTAGACAAAATGAAAAATTTAACCCCTTAATACATCCCTTAAAATAACATTTTTTTTCCTAATTTCAATATTATTATCAATGCAACCTCTGTACCAAATTAAATACACCCGTCAGCAAATAAATCACTATCCGTAAACTAGTGTTTTCATAAAATTTGTAAGTCCGGTCCTGTCGTGCCGATTTTGTTAAAATTTTAGCAACACATTTTGATCTCTACTAAAGGGTTAAATTCTAATTTTGAAACAATTCTGAGATTTTTTTCGGTATTTTTGGGCCCAAAAACTTTTTTCAACCCCTAAAAACTACCCTTAAAATAGTCCGATTGGGCCCATTTTAAATAGGTTCCGTGCGGTGATGGATTCCAACGTGTCTACTAAATTTCGTTCAAATCAATTAAGTCTTTCGAGAGCTATGCCGCGAACCCATATATATATACAGGGTAGACCAGGTTATAGTAGCAATAATTCACCATTCGATGGTCCATCGAAAAATAAGTCGACATGCATAATTTTATTTTTTTCCAAAACGCTTCCTAAGGGAGATACACCCCTTCAAAGTTCAGTTTTAAAATTCTTTTTTTTGTCCTAACTCTCAGGTCATTAATGCATTTTTGACCAAATTTGGTACAAGTATTTATACAATAGATACTCATTACTTGACGTAAGTAACTTTTGTCAAAATTGTCAAGTGGCGTAGATACAGGGGGGTTGTTTCACTTTTCCCGCCCTATTTTCTGCGCCACTGGATATTTTTAAAGAATAACATTTTTTTCGAATTCCCGGTTCAATTTAGAAAAAAAGAGTCACTCTTTCGAAATTTCGATTTGAGGCTTCGTTTACGAGATAATTAGAGTTGAAAGTTTAGAACACTTCTAAAATAGCCACCTATGAAAATAATAGGTCTGGAATCTTGTACAATAATTGTAAACTTTTTACTGTTTGACGAATTTAAATAAATAATTCATTAATTAAATTAAAAACAACAAATAAATAACTTATTAAAATAACCAACAAAGTAGGCGATACTTGGTTTTGAGATAATTTATGACACTTGTCAGTATTGATTTTTAAAACTGGACTTTGAAGGGCTGTATCTCCCTTAGGAAGCGTTTTGGAAAAAAATAAAATTATGCATGTCTACTTATTTTTCGATGGACCATCGAATGGTGAATTATTGCTACTATAACTTGGTCCACCCTGTATAAACATTTCCAAAAATGGTGCCAAAGTGTTCAGGAGGCTATGAAACGTCGAGAAATTTTGGTCCGACCCCTAGGTCCCGCCATCCGACCGACGCCAATAGTGTATGTGCCATATGGCAAATACACTAAAAATCACCTAACTGATTTCGACATTTTTCCGCAAAATTCTCTTTGTTAATTCGTCTTTCCCCTATTTTTCCTAATTCGCCTAATATAATAAAGTGTTTTATTTCTATACCTACTTACCTACCTACCTGTTTTAATATTCAAAGAATAACATATCTACTTTGCAAAAAATATATTATATACGAATTTTCTTTGCTAAAAATTATTCAAATATTATACAATAAATATTTAACCCCGAATCAAAAAAAATAAATAAATTAAGTAAAGTAGGTATATTTAGTATAGGTACTTAATTCAAATTAGTTTTTGTTAGAAAACTTGCTAGCATTGAATAAATGGCAATAAAAAAAACAAGTTTTTTTCATTACCTAGTGTGTAGATTCCATGATCTAGTGGTTCAAAACACATTTTACGCAACATTTTTTTTAATCACTAGAATATGCATTAAGAAAAAAGAAAGCAAACGCTCCCTATTTACGTACTTATTCATAATATTAATTAGACTAATCATAATTCCTTGATAATAAAACAAGACGGGGAAAAGTAATGTTTGAAGAGTGAAAAAAGAATACCTACCTAAGTACAATGATCTTAGAGTTTAGACTAGACCACGATAGATAATGACCTTATGTTGTTTAAATAGGTACTTAAGCGTATTTTAAAAGCGGACAATATTATTAACTTCCCATTGGAAGTTATTGTAATGGGTCCGAAAATCGAAATCAAAATGTATAACAAATGTTTATGTTTCAAGGTCATTACACTATTTTTAAAAATATGTCTGTGTGTACGTGTGTGTGTACGTACGTATGTGGTCATTTCTTTCTAAGACGAAATCTCGATAATGAAAAATGATATCGACTACGTTAGGGTGCCAATCGACGCCTATTAACGTAAATATGATCTGAAAGAAATTTTTTTAAAATCGGTCCAACCAAATAGACTCCAAAAAAGTAGATTTTACACAATATCTCGTGAATAAAAAATTATATCGACTTCGTAAGGGTGTCAATCGAGGCGTGTTAACGTCATTTTGACCCGAAATAAATTTTATTAAAATCGGCCAAACCATTTTTTTGTCTAAAGAAAAAAACTGCCAAAAGTGGATTTTACACGAAATCTCGCGAATTTAAAATGATGTCGACTTTGTTAGGGTGCAAATAATTAACATCAAAAAGACTTGAAGAAATTTTATCAAAATCAATCAAACCGTTTTTTTTTTTTGTTTAAATAAAACGACTGCAAAAAAGTAGATTTCATACAAAATCTCGCCCAAAAAAATGTTATCAACTTCGTTCAGGTGTTCATCAAAGCATGTTACCGTCACTATGATCCGACATAAATTTTATAAAAATCGGTCCAGCCGTTTTTTAATTTATTGTTAAAAATAAATAATAATTATGTTTTAATGATTAAAATGATTACTTTTCTGTGTAATTTCTAATTTAATTATTAATATTCGATATACATCAAACTGGGAAATTCGTCGTGTGGACCTCAAGGGTCGCACTTGTGAGTTCCAATTATTAAAAGTAACTTTAGCCCTAATAAACGACCCCCCTCACGGCTTGTTTTTATTGCTATTGGGATCCGTCAATTGAGCATAATATGAGATCTGGTGTTAGAAAATTTTACTCGAATCAGGGAAAAATTTACATCCTAACAGCGCAAATTTATCGAGAATTTGTTTATTACAAAAATAAAACAAGTAAAATAGGTAAACAAAAAGTTTATCTAAAATGGAATTCGCGACGTTTTCTAATAATATCATGTATTAAACACTATCAATTATTGCCCTAAACTTACTTTACAGCAAATTACGAGGCAATCAATGTGAAGAAATGTAGGTATTTATGAATTAAAAAAATATTTTACATTAATAATAAGATGTTTACTCATTATCATACTGTACTTTAATAGTGAAACAACTGACAAACTTAGCACCAAAGATATGTATCTATACAAATATTTTAAGGTTAGAAACTTACTTATCTATACTAATATATAAATCTATAGACTCTGTCTGTACATATAATTTTTTTGTCAAATTTCGTGATGAATATTTGTTTCATGGTGCACTTAATCGATATTTACCATTTTAAAAATGTTTGTCAGTCTGTCTGTCTGTATGTCCTCTTATAACTAAACAATGGCTAGACCGATCTTGACGAAATTTGGGATACAGTAAGAACATGTAGTTGCGTAAAAGATAGGCTATATGTCTCGCCGGTCCGGATTCGCCCGAGTGAAACAAGTTATCTCAAAAACTACTCATCCGGTTGCGATGAAACTTTGATGAGTTGTTGTGTGCACGCCCGCAAAAGTTTCTGAATTATAATAATTGGCCGGTCCGGCTTCACTCAAGTAAAAAAGTGAACTCAGAAACTACTGAACCGATTTCAAAAAATTTTTCACTGGTCGATAGGTGATACTTTGCTCTAGGACATAGGCTATAATAATAAATGGCCGAACCAGCTTCGCCCGAGTAATCGAGCGGATGAGCGAGGTGAGTGAGCAATCTTATTATCAAAATTCGAGCGAACGAGCGAAGCGAGTGAGTAATGTATTGATAAAATTAGAGCGAACGAGCGAAGCGAGTGTGTAATTTATTAATGTAATTAAGCAAACGAGCGAAGCGAGTGAGTAATGTATTAATAAAATTCGAGCGAAGCGAGGGAGTAATGTATTGATAAAATTAGAGCGAACGAGCGAAGCGAGTGGATAATGTATTGATAAAATTCGAGCGAACGAGCGAAGCGAGTGAGTAATGTATTAATAAAATTAAGTAACATTTCTTTATGAAGACCTTGACAGGTTAACTGGTTTCTCATTGTCAAAAACTTTTTTTTTAATTATACTTCGAACACATTTGGGTTAATAGCGCTATTTTTACCATAAAATTAGGGAAATAAGATGAAAATTGGATTTCATAGTCAACATTTGATTTTTTTTGAAATTCTTCAAAAAACGTTTTATTATTGAGAAAAAATATATTAATATATTCATACAGACTAATCTTTGTCTATAGGTTAAGTGCAACTATAGAACTCGAGCGTACGCTACATTTTTTCGAGTTGGCGTTCATGTTGAAATTTTATCACGTGACCGCATTTGACGCTAGAAACCAGTGTCAAGCGTCACTTGAAAATGCACCTTAAAGAAGAGTAATTTATATTAAAATATATAAAAAAAATTGTATGTATGTATGTATGTAGGAAATGATTTAACTTAAAGTCTTTTTGACGGATTTTGATGACATTTTTTTTAAATGTTCCATATGATTCCAGAAGTGCTATAGGCAGTACTATAGGCTACGTTTATTCAACTTTTTAAATAAATTTTTGAGTTAATTATTTAATTAGATTTTTATTGGTTTTCTACTATTAATAAAACGTAAAATTGTTTTGCATTTTAGCGTATTGATGAACTTTGCTTCGTAGGGCGAGGGATTCTCGTGGGGGGGAATAATAAATCATAAATTTTTATCTCTGGAACTACTGAACCGATTCTAAAAATTCTTTCACTGATTGAAAACTGCGCTCCCTGAGTGATATAGGCTATATTTTATTTTGATAAATATCTCGTGGGGGGATAATAAATCATAAATCGAAATACACGTGGGCGAAACCACGGGTAACGGCTAGTTATAATATGAAAATGTTGCAATTATTTATGTTTATATTATTCACCTAACCCAGCTTTAAAGGTGCATTGAACGCATGATTAATTTCGTGGGGATTTTCTTTTAATTTTGTTGTTTTTAAGCAGTATGCCGTAAAGATTACTACTTTTGACAACTCATCCTTTCTATTTCAACTAAATTCCTTTGTTTAGGATCCGTACCGGCCCAATCACAAATTGCACTTAAATTTATCATTTCTTATCACTTTGAAAATCACAAAATTACACGCAAAAGTATACCACCGTATATGACATTTTCCCCTATCTCAGCCATGTTTTTTAAGCTCCACCTATCTGACGGATCCCAATAGATTTTCATCACGACGTGAACAACATTATCTCGTATATGATTTTTTGATTTCATCCGGAACATGGAAATAAAATTACAACTGACAGTTTTTTTTGTTTAATCAATTTTCCTTCCAAGCTGTACGTTTGAATATTATGTAGTAGGTATGTAAGTGATTTTGTTTACACTTTTATTTTTTCTCGCCGAAACTTGTTTTGGTAATCCCAGAAAAATATGTGACATACAATGTTAAAAATACATAAACAAAACACTTACCACACAGGATAATTGTTTTCGGTAACGTAACAATTGGAAAAACTCCAAACATATCAATAAGACATAATGTCGCAAAAAATATTGATAAACCCTTCTTCTGTCCGGGTTTTTTATCACACACGTTAAGTTTATTTAACACTAACGGAGTTTTTTCATTTTCTGCCATAATTTCAATTTTGACCACACAAACAAATTCTCAAAATTCTAGTAAATTTTATTTTTAACGGGCATAATATTATTATAACAATTTTTACAATACAACACTGAAACTTCACAAAAACACTGTATTCTCAACTATATATCATAATATAATAATGTAAAATGTTTATTCTTGTATAATGTATATACTAACATAATGTAACAAAACTATAAGAAACCAGTCAAATTCTAATTCTCAAGATATTTTCACTTTAAAATACAGGTCCCGTAACAGCAGCCATGAGCTGCCCGAAGAGAACATGAGACATCCACTGTGCGACAGAGATGAGACGTACTGTGTTCGGAAAAAGTACAGTCGGCTGCACAAATTGTTTCTCTATAAAAAAAAACCCTAAGGACGAAAATTTTCAGTTATCAGTTTTCTCTGTTTTTTAACATTGTTAAGAACTTAAGAGAGAGATAGAGCGATTGAGTCGCGCCAACTTCAATTCGCATATAATATTCGAAAACGTAAAAATGACAGACATAACTCCATATAAATTTCATATGGATCTGGCAGATCTAATATTTTTGAGGCTTTTTTGCGCGTCCAAATTGCAGGTACCTCAAATCGAATTGTTCATAGAGCTGTTGTGAAAAATAATATGCAATTACTCGGAACGCAAGCAAACTTGCGGTTGCAAACGCTATGTTTCGACCCTTGTAATGCAATATACTATTTCAACCTATGTTACAGTCGGGAAACGAACCCGAACTTTTCCACTACCTTGGCAGAATGTTCTACCTTACACTACCGTGACACGATTGATATTCAATTTAATTTCCAATATATGCAAAGGATCAATCGGAAAAACAATACATGCGAGAGGAAAACTAAAATGTAGAAATTCTTAAATGTGAATAATATTTTGTTATAGTGCGTGTGGCGACCAAAGCTAAATTAATGATAGTCACAGTGGCGGATTTACCAGCAGGCCGAGTAGGCTGGAGCCTAAGGCGGCAGATTTTAGGGACGGCAAATTTGGGGCCAAAATTTTTTTTTATGTCTTACAGAAATTAAAAAGATTAATATTTATATAGGTACCTATGTTATTAGGTCCACACAAAAAATTCAACATCTAATAATTAATATGTTTCACTACTTAGATAATTTTTTCTACAATTTGCCTAGTCGCGTTTGGTTGCTTGCGGCGCGGGAACGAGTGATATGACCGTTCGCTAGTGTGTCTGGCCGAATTGACTGCAACTAGAGTATCGAATTGTAAAGGTCGGTAGGGGCGGCAAAATTTGAATAGCCTACTGGCGGCAAATGTGTAAATCCGCCACTGGATAGTCACTAAATCAAATAGGTACAAGTAAAGTATTTTATATTACGTGCTTTGAAGTCGATTAAATTTGGAAAGTGAAAATATCCAACGTATTGATATTCGTTTGGAGATACTTTACATGTTGAAGCCGTATAAGATTCATTCATTCATAATAATCGTAACGGTGTTCATTACACTGCTATTGAGAATAAAGTCACCTCGTCTGGATAATTTTTTAGTATTTTTTTAGTATTTAAATATGGCGGCGCATCTGTAATGTTTTTAGTACATCAAGACCCCGCGTCCCCATTTGAAAATTGTATTTCATTTTATATATTAACTAGTAGATATCCTGTTTTCACCAGCTAGTGCTATTTTAAAATTATAAAATAGCCTCATTCTTCGAAAAGTTGATTCGAATTTTGCGTTTACCAGCCTCAAAGCCCCTGATTTGAAATTTCTGGAAAATTAAACGAAAAATAACAATTCTGCAAACTTAAGATACCATTCAGGTACTTATCGATTTAGATTTTAGGGTCATCCGACTAAAATTTCAAAAGAAATAATTACAAAATAGTTGGGTTTACTAAATAAGTCTTAGAAACCGCCGGGAATCGAGTTTCAGTGCAATCGGACAAACTTGGTTTTTTGACCCATAAGGTAAGCATTGGAATGTTTTAGGCCACCGATTTGGCCTCTTTTCGAATTTTTCAGGTTTAGGTTTTTTCCAGTTTTTTCACATCATTCTTAGTGAAGTAACGATAGACAAAAATGGCCCGTTATTTCGAAAATGGTAACAACTACTCCGATTAGCAAAATTTTTTATTTTGTAATGTCATAAATACAAAATATTAAAACCTCTATAGGTTAAAAATTGACGCTCACCACCCCCTGATTTAGGGGAGGGGGGAGGGATAAAACAACCCCTATAGATGTGTTTTTGCAAAAATCTCAAAAACTATTAGATATACAAAAAAGTCATGAAATGTCGTGGGACACCCGACAGAAGCTAAGCTTCTTACGAATTGTAAAAATTGTGTGTTTTAAAGACCACCAACAGCTAAGGTTATTTGGGCCTAGCACCAATTCATTATTTTCAATTCATTATTTTTTTTTTTTTAATAATAAATTGAAAATCCAATTGGCACTTTTACCAGCTCTTGGGCTAGAACCCGGGAACTGTTTCTTACGCATTGTGTATATATATATATATTTCATTTTCTTATTATAAATATTACAATGTAAACATCATTTGCCTGGCAACAATACACGTTGCCCAGCTAATGAGGTGCGTTGCATCGTTCGTGACGTTTCACTTTTTATGTGTTAGGTCCCCTCCCAAACGTACGTTAAGAAGCATAACTTCAAAAAAAAGGTTCAAACAAAAATTATTCCAAAGTTTTCACATTTTCGTGTAGGTTGAAAAATATGACCAGAAAAAGGGATCGAAAGTCGTGTGCTTTTGTCGCCTTGGAAATCAATGGCTAAAACGCAATGTTAAACAGCTTTATAGTCCAGTAAATTTAGATTTCCACTGCGAAATAATTCTCAGTTAGCTCAATTTTTGTAAACACCTTCGGTATGGTGTTCTAAAAAACGTGTAAGTTCCCATCGATATCGTGCCGGCGTTGCCAGATATTCGAGGTTAAAGTTCACGATAGACGGTTTTTTTGCCAATTTCTCGGTTCCGTTCCATTTTTAGTAAAAAATGGTTATTATCAATCTTCTAGAGAACAAAATTCTCTACAACTTTTGTACAAACATTTTTTATCTAAGATTCATAGTTTACTTATTTAATTACTCGCTGCTTCTTCCCCCTCGATTTTACATAACGGGATTATGCTGCTTCCTGATAGCCTAACACAACCTTCAACCTACCACTTTAACGTGTGTTAAGTTAAACATACGTTTGTTGAAGTAGGTATTCTTTGATGTTATAAAAAGTTTTTTGCAATAATTTTTTTTTTAATTTCCTTCCTAAAAAAGGCTTCTTTGCTACTATCTATGTTTTTAATTTTTTAGGTAAGTCATTGTGTATTCTAATTATGGCATTGCGTGCTCCAAGATTCGTTACTTTCAAACAGTGTTGATCTACTTTAAGATTATTTATTTTATTTCTAGTATTGTGATTACGCATCATGTTATTGTTTTTAAACAAATTAGGATTTAATCAGACAAATTTAGCATTTTCTAGAATATATAAGTCAACGTTGGGAGAATATTTAGTTTATAAGAGGATGTAAGGCCTGTGACATACGGAAAAAAACGGGCCGGCAGAAGTATCTTCCGGGCGTCAGATTGCACGCACACCTACATTTTCTGAAAAGCTAACTCTCGATGTGCATTTATGTAAAATTTGAAGTCGCTTGGCAAAAATTTTAATTTGCTAAAAAAAATACACCGGTAGTGCACTTTACTTTCTTAGATATGATCCGGGTAAAAAAAAGCCGGCAGAAGGAGTTTTTAGGGTTTTTAAAGATGAAACGAGTCAAGTAAAAAAGGTCTCATGACTATAGGTTGACGCATCAAACTCTTGGACATGTAAACAACAAAACAGGTTTGGAGCATGGCAACAACCTTTTATTCTAGAAACAAGTTATTTTTATTGAAAAAATTCGACTGATGACCAGTCCTATACTTCCCACCTAGTAAATATTTGCAAAAAATAAACACTTTTTTTTTTTATTCTTTGACTAGGCCCAAATAACCTTAGCTGTTGGTGGTCTTCAAAACACAATTTAATTTTTATTCTTCGAAAAAAGCATGGCCCTCTTTTTTGTTTGGTGATCTACTGATGGCTAGCTTAATATAGCAAAAATCATGGTTACCTTGATTTACGTACAATTTTTATTTTTTTTGGTAAAATATTTTTTTCTCGAAAACTATACATTTTAGAGAAAAAAATATTTACATTTTTTTCATATTATAACATCTAGAATTCATTTATATTTTTTTTACCTATGTTAATACGTGACATTGAGGACGTTTTTTTGAATATCTCAGGATCCACTGAACCGATTTGACTCAAAATCTAATCAGATCTAAGTTAAAGGCTGATAAACACAATAGAACAATCGGCATGCCCGTATGTTGTTCCGTTCTTAAGATATCGAAGGCGAAAAATTGACCACACACACACACACACACATACACACACATACACACACACAACCACAGACATCAGTCAGAAAATGATCTTAAACGATTGCTAGGGCCTCAAAACGTGAAAATCTGTTAAAAACTCGAAATGTTTTTTTCGGACTAAATCCATTACTTCCCTACCATAGTAGAGGTGGGAAGTAAAAATAGTCAAATGATCCAACGTTCTCAAAGGGTTTCGGTTACGCTTACGGAAGTGTTATCTGATAGTAATAAACATTGACTCGTAAACCAGACTTTTACTACACCATCAGAGATCAATAATTAATTTAAACATTTCAAAAAAATTGCCAATAGCATTCCAAATAGCAATAAACCATTTTTGACGGAGTGAGCGAAGCGAGTAATGTTCCGTTTAACTCGATTTGTACGGTATTTGATAATTTGGCTCTGTTTCTTCATTTATTTTTCGTAGTTCCACGATTGCGGCCAAACAATTTAATGTTAACCAATTTTAACGAAAATACTTCCAGGCAAACGAAGCGACGTACCTATATTATATTATTTTGTGATAAAAAAGACATACCTAATTATTGTGTCGCAGCACACACGACCGAAATAAAACTTATAATAGTAGATTGTATGTCTAGATGCGTAATGAGGTATAAGATAAGATAATATAAGATAAGATTTTATTGCCATATCATAAAATTTTATAAAAACATTTTATACATTTTTATGGTCAGTGTTCCATAGCACCAATGCTTGAATAGTATTAATCTTGTTCAGTGTGCAAAATAACATATAATTTTGACGCGAGAAAATTGAAATGAGGTATATTACTGAAAAGTAGTGACAGTGAGTTTTAACAGTCACACAAATCATGATATCATTACGCACGGATATAATATAATATGGTATTTTTTGCCATACCCACTATAAAATAGCTACCTACTTTTCAATTCGTTTTCAATATTTTCTAAAATGTTTGACAGTTCATTTGCGTCGGCAAATTCACATTTACAGCAGGATATAAATAGGTAATAGCGGGCGGATCAGAGCGAATAAACATAAATCACTATGGAACTGTTAACTTACCACACATACATTACATGCACGCACAAGTAGTAGAGCAAGAGCCCGCGACAGCCAGACATACGTCATTTTATAAAAGCTGAAAGTTTCCCTGCGCATGTACCCAACACAGGTAAGAACGATAATCGACTTAAGAAGTTTGGATGGTGGTTACTTTGGCAGGTAGAGGGTACCAAAGGTACGATAAGCCACTTCCGGTGCAAAATGTCAATTTTTATATGTATATGTATAAATGTATAAATTGAAACAGCTCAAAATTACTAAGTGGCCCTTAGTCCAACATGGTAACCATAGTTTTTAAGAAAATGACATTTCGAAAAAATTATAAATTTTCAATAACTGCTCAAAATTGGATAAAATATAATAGTTAAATCCTGTATCATGAAAAATAAAAGTAATAAATTTTGTAAAGTAGTATCAGTATATTCAAAAATTTAATTTTTTGATGTGAAACATCTTTAGGTACGGGTGTAAAATCATTTGAATGGAACTTCGCCAAATGTTATTTGTTATTGTATTTTGAAACTACGTGGTCAATAATATTATAGTTTTTTTTACTAACATTATCATCGCGTAATGTATCATGCCGTTTTTTTTTATTAAAAAAAATCAGATGGATAATTATGTATTGTTTTTTTTCTTATTGAAAAATTATGAATGTGATATTTTTTAGAACCTTACCTATATTAAAAATGTTAAAAATTCAATTTCCAACAAAAAATATCTCGCATTCGATGATGTAAATTATTTTCTAATTTAACTGGCATACAGAGATATCTTTATTAAATATATATAGGTATATAATTTTTATTTCATGATTTTCTTGACTTTTTTTCAAAGCAACTACTTTAAACTACCTTTTGTTTAAATATGTTTACATATTATTGTAAAAAAAAATTAATATTTTAATAGCACGTTCATATAAGTATACTTAGAATAAGTAATTTAATAATAATTCATAAAATGTTATTGCCTTTGTTCGGATACATTTTTGAATAGTTTTATGTACCTACAGTAAATTATATTGAAACTCATGTTGATCACTCACGTATGTAATATAATAAAATTAAAAAACCGGTTGATTTGTGAATCAGAATTGTCAATCTTTATTATGGCAATGTTTCAACAACCATTTTGTTGCCTTCTTCAGGCCTAAAATTACATAATTCTAATAATGTAATTTTAGGCCTGAAGAAGGCAACAAAATAGTTGCTGAAAAGTTGCCATAGTAAAAAGATTGACAGTTCTGACTCACAAATCAACCGGTTTTTTCTTTTATTATAGTAAATTATTATTATTTTCCATTTATCATTATAGTGTAGAACCACTGTAAAATACAACATATTATTGCAAGTTTCTTTTAGTTGATATACGCACCTAAATGTCAGCTGTAATTTAAATTAGTTTTGTTTACATTAAAAATATAATACAAAAATGCATTTGATTTTAACATTTTAATAAAAAATTTCAAATAATTATGCTGACACATGGATGTGTAATATTTAACTTCATTGATTCCCGACTTTTCTTTTCTTTTTTATTTTCTTCTTTTTGTGAATACAAATTAATTAATACAATGACAAATTAAACGTATAAAATAGTATATTTGCTCTATATTTACAAATTTAGCTCGTATCTATAATAATTACACACACATACATATTACATACAGACAAGCAGACATATAACAGACAAACACACATACATCCCAAAATATAACATATATATACACAACGATTACTTTGTATGGATCCTTTTTTTGATGAAATAGATACAATAGATTTGATCGAAAATATAGTAACGAACGATGTTAATATCGTTAATAACCTATGTACTGGCCTTGAAAACCTAAAAATAATAAATCTAAACATACGCAGTATAATTAAAAATTTCGATGAACTGATTATACTATTATCATCTTTTAAACATACTTTTGATATAATAGTTCTTACAGAATGCTGGTTGAATGAAACTTATATTCCGAAAAAAATAACTGGATACAACAATTTTGAAACTAGTCAACATCATTATCAGAACGATGGCGTAGTGATTTACATCAAAACATCACTATCAACAATAGTCACAGAAATATCATTATTTGGCTCTAATGCCTTGCAGGTAATTATCAATGAGAATCTGGTTGTATTGTCCGTCTATCGATCTCCATCCGAACGCAATATCCTACCATTTCTTGACGACTTACGACTAAATCTAGACAAAATTCATAAATACGAGACAATAATAATAACAGGCGACTTTAATATCAATATATTATCAGCATTTAATAGACATCCTCAAGCAGATGTGTATTTAGATCTATTTACAGAATATAACATTAGACAAGCAATTATCAAACCAACCCGAATTTTTGGCGAAACTGAAACTTGTATTGACCACTTTATGGTTAAAACGCAACACACAATAAATGCTGTAATATTTGAAACGACAATTACTGATCATTACTCTACGATACTGACTGTTAACTACAAATTAAGACATAATAAGCCACAATTAAAAAATATTAAATATGTAACAAATTATGACAATCTTTTTGAACTACTAAATCAGGAACCTTGGACAGAAACAATGAATACAACTGAAGTTAATATAGCAGTCAACAAATTCATACACACATTTCAAACACACATTAAAAACACAACACAAACACAAACATTAAAACATAAACAACAGTCTCTAAAGCCATGGATATCGATTAATATACTAAAATCTACACATAAAAGAAATAGATTACATCAGCAAGTTAAAAAATTCCCTTTAAATGTACAACTAAAAACATGTTATCTTCGATATAGAAATATTTGCAATAAATTAATAAAAACAGCCAAAAATGATTTTTATAAAACACATTTAGAACAGCACGCACACAGTACACAAAAAATATGGCAAACGATAAAAGAAATAACAAATACAAATAAAAACAAAACACATAATATACAAACCATACATACAGACAATTACATCATAAATGCAGATACAGACCCAATGGCTGCTGCTAACGCACTGAATGGCCATTTCTCTAGTGTAGGAAACAGACTAGCGACACAACTATTAGAAAAACTACAGACGACTGAAGAGGACTTAGCAGACACGACAATATCATCCCATAATGTTCCCCATTCCCTATTCCTTACACCTGTCATCGCTGGGGAAATTGTCGAAATTATTAACGACCTAAAGACGAATAGTGCACCTGGCCCAGACACGTTACGACCTGACCTTTTTAAAAAAACAAAAAATTATATTGCCCATCCACTAGCACACATAATAAACTTAAGTATTGAAACTGGTGTGGTGCCTGACAAATTTAAAGAATCTGTTATATGTCCCCTTTTTAAATCTGGAGACAAGACTGACGTAACGAACTACAGACCAATATCTCTTTTAAATACTACGGCTAAAATTCTGGAAAAAGCTATCAAAAAAAGACTTACAAAACACCTCGACAAACATAATATAATATCTACAAACCAATTTGGTTTCAGACCAGGACTAGGGACTAACGACGCAATCATAAGACTAACAAGTAATATAGTAAAAGACGTCGACAAAGACTTAAAAGTTTTGACAATATTCCTAGATCTGGCAAAGGCCTTTGACACGGTTTCTCACAAAATTCTGCTAAAAAAACTGTTTGATGTTGGTGTTCGCGGAATGGCTTTGGATTGGTTTGACAGCTACTTCTCGGGAAGAACACAGGTCACATCTGTGAATAAAACATTGAGCAAAGCCCAAACTATTAGCTTTGGTATTCCCCAAGGTACAGTACTTGGACCCATCTTGTTCCTGATTTATGTAAACGATTTGTGCAATCTTAACATTGATGGGTCCATAACATCCTTTGCAGATGATACTGCTTTATATTTCACAGGTGTGACATGGACTGAAGCATACAAGAAAGCTGAGAGTGGACTGGCAAAGGTGTCTAAATATTTATATGACAATCTTTTGACATTAAATATAACCAAGACAAAATACATAACATTTAGCCCTACAGTAACCGGACAACCGACTGACCTAACACTTCGACTACATTTATGTAAAGGAAAACCAGTAAACTGCAACTGTACTGTACTGACAAGTGTCGACAACATTAAATACTTAGGACTAATAATTGACAACAGATTAAAATGGGATGCACATATACATGACCTGACAAAAAAAATACGTAGACTAATTTATATATTTATACCATTACGACACATTTTGACAATGACATTAATTAAAAATGTTTATTATGCACTTTGCCAGTCCTTACTCGCGTACGGTATTGCGGCATGGGGTGGAGTTTATGGTACGACCCTTGTCCCAATTAAAAATGCTCAAAAACTGATCCTAAGAATTATAACCAGGAAAAAACCACTGTTTCCGACAGAACAATTATTTAAAGAATTTAGAGTACTAGATATCTCCCAACTATACCTAAAATCCATATTAAACATATATCATCGAACTCCATCTTTCCAAAATCCGTTATCCCATCCTCATGATACTAGATCTCAGGTTAAAAATTGTGTAAAACTTCCAAAAATGTCAAAAACCTTTGGCCAGAGACATATGATATACCTTGCTCCAAAAATATACAACCAAATTCCCATTGAAATAAAATCTATCCAAAATATAAATAAATTCAACAAACAACTAATCAGATCGCTGGTCACCGATGAGGCAAGGAGCGCTTACCATATTCTCATCTGAGAATATGGTGAACGATTCTTGCTTCAGACTAACATTCAATTGCTTGCTTCTTTATTTACTTATTATTATTATTTTAGTTTCTACCTCTATTTATCTCGTCGAAGGATTCATATGCACACACAACCACAAAACGTCAAACACAATAGATACGCACACACATGCATCCACACGCACCCGCACACACACGCACACACACACACACACACAGAGAATAATAGTCTGCACTACACACTACACAATTAAATGTATTATGCTAACCAATAAACCCTACCCTAGCACTGGCATTGCCAAGTTGGGTAGGTTAAATTCCGAAGAATTTTGTATAAAAATTGTGTTGTATGTATATTTTTGGAATAAATTTATTTATTATTATTATTATTATTATTATTATTATTATAGTTATTTTGGTTTTATATTCGCTTAGTTAGCTTTATAATAAATAACAATATTTTTGTATACCTGCGTTTATTTAAAATTAATAAACTAATGTTCAATAGGTACATTGTTTTTCGTTAAAACTTCATACATAATGCTTGAGTGATCTGTCTATAAATTTCAAATGTAGGAAATCGATTCTCGGGGACTTTGTAATGCAGTGTATTTGTTTAATACATTTTATTTGCCAACGTTTCGACTTAAATCAAGTCTTTATCAAGGCTCTGTAACAATTAATAAATTTGTTTTTTAACCTAAAATAATCTAAAAATCATATAATTTTAGATTATTTTAGGTTAAAAAACAAATTTATTAATTGTTATAGAGCCTTGATAAAGACTTGATTTAAGTCAAAACTTTGGCAAATAAAATGTATTAAACAAATACACTGCATTACAAAGTCTATTGTTCCCGAGAATCGATTTCCTTCATACATAATATTTCTAATTCTAAGAATTTTGATTAAATTGAATTTCAAGAAAAAATATTAATCGAGGTTCAGTAAAGTCAAATGCTTCAATTAATATTTAGCGTCAAACCAAATTTAAAATCACAAACAAAAATCAACCTTTTTTCTCTTTTCGGAACAATACCCCAAAATATAGTATACTTTTATTACAGGTTACTACGACCATCAAATAAGTATACTAATTTATATAAGAGGTGCACGTTGAATTACGTTAAAAAATAAAAATAAAAAATTGCTACACTAAAATATATAAATTATTGGGAAAATTGTCAATACCAGATTCAGGCAATTCCTGCGTCATTCTACGGATATGAGTTAGAAACCAAATGCGTTGAAAACATAAAGTTATACATAATTAGACATGCGTATGAACGTTTGCCAAACACAAGGCCGATAACTCATTTCAGAACGGTTACAATATATACATATACATATATACATAATTTTAATTGACAGCTTTAAAAATGTCAAAAAAACAAATATAATTTATAAGTTTTCAATGTGTTAACCAAAATTTCCTTAGGCAACCCTATGTATTTCAATACAGCTCTTCGAGATCTACAATATGGCGTCAATTGTATGCTGCCAAATAATGACGAAAGATAATTATGAGCTAATGAAATATGTGTATTTTGCACCGGAAGTGAGCTCCTCCCGGCCGTCGCACCAGGATTTGACGAGGCAACCCTAGCGCTTATTCTTTGTCATACTAAATACTACCTTCCCTGAAAATTTCATCCTGTTACAATCTATCTCAGTCTATCATAATTTATTGAAGTTTAGGGGTGTCTGGCAGGGGGTTGAAACCGTACTAAGTGTCTGGCAATGGACGACGTGTTTTCTAATATTATTCCGAAGAAAATATAAAAAAAACTGAGCTTTATACTTTAACGAATTTGAGGTACTATTTTATGCACCTTTGCTACCCTCTACCTGTCAAAGTAACCACCATCCAAACTTCATAAGTCGATTATCGTTCTTACCTGTGTTGGGTACATGCGCAGAGAAACTTTCAGCTTTTATAAAATGACGTATGTCTGGCTGTCGCGGGCTCTTGCGCTATAGCTATTTTATAGTGGATATGGCAAAAAATTTATTAAGTATTCCATAAGATATTTATCAAAAGAGTTTATTTTTACCAAAAAAATACCTCAATGAAAAGGATTTGAAAAATTAAATCTAAATTTCCAATAAGAAACAGCGGTATTAGTCCAATCATCAGAGAATCAAATCGGTGGGTACCTTCGAAAAATTCCGAACTTAATGAAACTTTGGAATTTTGTTTGTGGGTGTCCAGTAGTGCTTGACCCAATTTATCAAAAAAAAAAACTCTGTGGAATTTTAGAGGGGGGCAAAACATTAAAAAATGTTTGCACTTTTTTCGGGTTTTTCGAAATATTTCGAAAACGGTTGATTTTAGCGAACAACTTCAAATTAGTGACTTGTAGAGGATTAAATTTCCTATAATTTTCATTGGTAAAACGTACTTTTTGACCCCATAGGTACCGAGATACAGAGTTTCGAAAAAGTGCAACATTTCTCAAAATCGTAAAAAAACCACTAAAAAGGCTGGTTTTCGATATTTATTTTCCATTTTGCAACATATTAGTGCATTGACTTTAGCTTTTTACCTTGCATCCCAGTTATATAATACATTGATGGGCTATCTAAATGCGTTAAAAAAATTAAAAAAATCCAAAGAGGCCCCCTAGAAAAGCAATTTTATCAAAGTAAACATTTTGACTAAAAATGGAAACACTTGATGCAAAGTTCTCTAGTAAGTAGGGTGTTTAATTAATATTAATTGTTTATGTAGGGATTATAGACCTATCCATGCTTTATCTGTCGAAAAAATTAAGTAAACTTATTCGTAGACACCCTAAGGAAATAATTTTTTCGAGATAGTACTTTTCGACTAAAAATGGAAACCATTGACGCGGAGTGCTCTAGTAAGTAGGGTGTTTAACAAATATTAATTTCCTATGTACGGATTATAAACCTATTCGTGCGCTATCTATCTGTGTCGAAAAAATTAGGTAGGTAAACTTATTCGTACCCACCCTAAGGAAGTAATTTTTTCAAGATAGTACTTTTCGACTAAATATGGAAACCCTTAACTCGGAGTGCTCTAGTAAGTAGGGTGTTTACCAGCTTTACGAGTAGAATTGGATTTTAGTGTATGTACACCATAGAGATATTATAAATAGAGTAGGGAAGCCAGCCAAAAAAGTGTCGATGCAAAAGATAGAGATATAGAGAGACTAGACGTGTTGTTCTATCTTTTTCTATCATGTTTGGTGGTACCCATAGTTACAAGAAAAATGCAACATCTATCTCTATCTATCTCTCTTTTCCAAGGTGACGCCATCACCTATAGTTGTGCCTATGGCTCCCCTACTCTATTTATGATATCTCTATGTAGCACTACACACCTTTCGCACGACTCAGATTAGTTATAGGTTATATAATATTACTAGCCGCCACCCGTGACTACGCCCACGTTTATTTTGATTTATGATTTATATTCCACCTGCGAGAAATTCCCCCCTGCGACGCAAAGTCGGGCTAGTAGTGTATATAATATTAGTAGGATTCCGTCTATACGCTATAACGCAAAAGATTTTTTAGAGTTACATTTTGTTACTATCCCACAGGAATTATCCCCCTCAGCGATAAATTTATCAAAATAAAATATAGCCTATATCACTCAGGGAGTGTGCCCACAGTGTAAAAGCTTTACATTGAGTTCCCTTACTGTCGGCACCTTTGATGTTCTGTCCCCAAGTTTTGTTTTTCTTTTACTTTATACCAGCGACGGACATGCGCGTTATACAGCCAATGAGAAGCCAGCGCTCTGTGGCTGAATTTCTATAGAACAGGACGCGATTCAGTGCCAGAGACACATTAGCTCGTGATTTATGCATAGGCCAGAGAGATAAATCACAGTTGGTACACTGTGGATAAATATAATATGCCGATGCTGCCTTCAAAACTATACTAGGTCGACGCATGCGCACTGAATTTCTTGAGACAGAATTTTTTCCGAGTGGAGAAACTGATTGTATACGTTTAAACTGTGGTGTAGCTTTCCATTTGTGAAATCCCTCAGTTTCAAACTTCAGTCCAGCTGACCTCAGGAAGACAAACGTCAGATCCTTCTATAAACCACACGTATCGATGTTCTTATAATAAATCCCATGCATAGGTTTATCGGTATGTTCTTTGAGCAGGAATTTTTGCTCTGCCTTTTGTATTGTATGCCTTGCTTGATCTGACGTTAGAGAATATACACACGCTGCATCTCTACGTTTTCTAGCGAAACTGAAGTCAAAATCAAGGCGGAGTTTATTTGCAAATAGTTACCAACAAGTGATTGATATGCTGATAAACAGATCCCTATAGTGCAAGTTGTGAAAAGAGCAGTTGATATTTTAAGAATATTTATGGTTGCGGTAACACTGGGCATAAGAATATTATAAGAAATCGTCCGAGCCAGGCAGAACTTAAAAGCTATGTTGGAACTTGGAATCATTGTTCATGTTAAAAGAAATCAAAACATAAGTGTAAGGCAATTGGCAATTAGTGACGCCGGAATTAGCACTTATCGTGCTCATAAAATTTTAAGAGCAAATAAATTAAAATCGTATCAATATTCCCATCATCAGGAATGACGCGGGGACTGCAATTCGAAGAATATGTGTTTTAATATCCCGCCACTTTATTTCAGTATCTAATAGCAGAAGACATTTTTTTGATAGGTAAACTTATTGTACAACAGTTTCTGGCGAAATTTTCGAAAATTTATTATAAGAACTTATTTGTAATTTTAAATAAGTAATTTATTATAAAAAAAAATAATGAATTGAAAATATGAATTGGTGCTATGCCCAAATAACCTTAGCTGTTGGTGGTCTTTAAAACACAATTCAATTTAAATAAGTAATTTAGAGTTTTTTTGTTGAAAGTATTTCATTATTATTATTTTAATTGCTATTATAAAACTTATGGCGCTATTCTGTAGAGTCAATGTTAGGAAATTATAGTGTTGTTAAATTTTTGTCACTTTCTAACAAATTTGATATTGCATAAGGTAAAGTGAGACAGAAATTGTGCAGTGCTCTAAATTTTAACATTGGCCAAACATAATAGCATCATTAAAAATAATTGTGTTTATAAGACCGTTGTCACGGTTTTTATGTCCAGAGCTTACTATTTGACTTAACTTGAATTCAATGTAATTCAAATGGAGAAATTTAACATGTAAAGTCAATATGTTGGTTGAAATCAAACGCACTGTATAAGTAAACATAATATAATTGCATTGAGACTAAGAGGCTTTCGCACCAAACTGAAAATATAGGGATCGCTAAATTAGATTCTCAATTATTCAATTCAATACATTAACAGTAACTCATGTAGGAGATAATCAACGTGTCAAGTAACTGTAAAGGCTGGGGTAGATTCAAACATATTAACCGCAATGTTAATGGAACTTCAAATTGCACTCTGTGACTGTACTACTGTAATCTTCCTTAATATACTTTTCTCCATCTCATTAAAAAGATCAACATTATTTCCTGTTTTTTGTATTAAGTAACGCCAATTAATATAGGTAGCTGCATACATTTGTCTTAAAATTCGTTTTTGAACAATAAGAATTCTTCTAGTATTCGTCAGATTCCGCCAACCTATTATATTGAATTCAATAAGTATGGCTGTAAGCATAATATATTAAGTAACAGATACAATTATATTATTTTATTAGACCATGGTCCATATTCTAAGCTAATGTTATTTTTCATTTATAAAATAGCAAGAAATTCCGAAATCAATTTACCACAAACATGAGCTAACTCCCATGGCAGACTAAATTATCAACTACGTACCTAAAAACCTTCTACATACTATCACTAAAAGAAAAATTATTAGTAGGCAAATCTTGTCTATATTTCAAATTAATAAAAACTATTTTACTAGGTACTATTAATTATTATTAGTTTGAAATCAAATATCAAGTTTATTCTTTACTAGTGGCCCGACCGGCTTCGCCCGGGTGCTAAGAATACATGATTTATTATCCTCCCCCCGCGAGAAATTCTCCTCCCGCGACTCGAGAGGTCAGACTGGTGGTGTTTATAATATTAGTAGGATTCCACCAATACCTACGCTATACCACAGGAACTATACATTTTTTCGGGATGAAAAGTACCCTATGTTCTATTCTACGGCCTAAAGTAACTATATACCAAATTTCATGAAAATCAGTTCAGCCGTTACGGAGTTGAATGGTAACAAACATACACACACACAAACTTTCACATTTATAAATTAGTAGAGATGCCCGGTACAGCTTCGCCCGTGTATAATTAATTTTGCTATCTCAAAACTCCCTATAAATAAGCTCTTTAATTGCGGAATCTTACTCACTTCGTTCGTTAAATCGACTTAATACGCTCGTTTGTTCGATAATTAATGTCTACGCTACTCTCTCCCTTCGCTCGTTCGTTCAAATTTATATTTAAATAATACATTACTCTCACGGTTCGCTCATTCGCTCGAATTTATGATTTATTAATACATTACTGACTTCCTTTGCTCGTTCGCTCTCCAACTTGAAATCAATCCTATTTGGAGTCGGGCGAAGCCAGCTCTATAGACCTCCCTCACGAAAGAAGCTACCGAATGGTAAAAATCGCAATCAAATTTGTTCAGTATAGCAGATTCAATCCGATTTTCACCCGACCGAACCCGTGCCAGACAATAATTAAATAGTCTATAATCCTAAGGGAAAAGTTTGATTTCACTAGGCATTATTAAGATTTTGTATATATTTTATGTTTGTAATTAATTCCCTATTTTAGGACTGTGTAAGTGACCTCTAATTCCTAAGTGATATAGTTTTGAGATAGTAAATTTACATCAATAGTGACGAAATTTGATATAGGTAAGGTCAAACATCTAACTAGTAGCATGTTAATTGCCATTATCAAGTTCTGGGTAAACATAATTTAGTCAACCAGTAGACATGGTTTCGACAGACCTGTTTTATCTGAAACCGTGCTGGCACTCTGTTATAATATTCAATTTGCTTAAAAAGTCAATCATTTTGTCATTTTATAGGTAATAATTTCAAATAACTTAGAAACAGTTCATGATAAGTAATTCAAGAATTACAAGACGCGACTTTCATATAGGTACTGTGTGAAAACGGTTTTACCGAACATAGAGAAAATAACATTGAGAAGATTTACAATTTTGTAGTAGGTAACAAAAAAACTACTGTAAAATTATTGTAAAATGTTTTTCGTCTCGCATATCTCAAGAACAAATAACGATATTGAATCCGGATCTATTTCATTCGGCGCATAATTACATAATGAACACCTGATAAGGTTTGCAAAAAATTTGAATTGGCGGTTTTTTTTATATTATAACAAAAAAAACTACTGTAAAATTGTTGCAAAATGTTTATTGCAAATAGTTTCTCTACGGTAGACTGGTCTCTAATCTAAGGGCACCCAGTTGGAAGTTAGCAGTGTGGTTTTACCCACACACAAGCCTCTTTTTGTTGCTGTGATTATGCACTATTCAGATAGGTAGATGTGCTTCAATTTAAGACCAGGGACGAAATATCCGGTATTTACTATTTAGAGACAGATCATGATTATAGTTTTGTATGCAACATAATATGTACTCTATCTCCATTATTAATTTAATTCGTCTCTTTCAATTTGGTTGAATGCATTGCGTCAACTGAGAGTTCCACTGCCCTACTAATATATGTGCAATAATTGTCTTTTGTTTATTGTTTTTTGTATATTGATATTTTCCTAAAACAGAATATGGTAAGCAAAATTTTCTGTTAACAAAAACACTGCGTGGAGACTATGATATTCTACTGCTGTTTGTAAAAAATCATAAAATATTTTAAAATCGAATTTTTGCATTAACTTTAATGAATTTTTGAAATTACGTTCTAAACATTCAATAAATTTCTTGAGATAAATTGTTTTTTTATTAAAGCATTTGACAAATTATCATAGGCTTATTTTTTAAAGAATATAATTATTTCAGTCTTTAATAAGAGTTTTTTTCAAGTAATTGATTTTTAAATACCAATATTTTTAATGTGAAAGCATTAATTTCATTATACAATTTTTTTTTCCAGATAACTGCACAGAGAACAATAATTTTAAAATGTTTTTGGTAAAGCAAACATTTTAGAAACACTACGCATAAGTGACAGAATACCTATAATGGATACTGTAGGGGTTGATGAAGTTGAGGCGGCAATGCAGCGATTTGGTTGGCCTGACTACCTTGTATTCGTACTAATGTTACTTTTGTGCGTTTTTATCGGGATATATTTTGGATTTTTTCATGTTGCTGAAAATGCGCAAGAATATTTAGTTGGTGGAAGAAATATGAATACATTTCCTGTAGCTATGTCTTTGATAGCAAGGTTAGTAGCTTACTTTTCTGTAATTTAAAACAATTTCATAAAATCATATACTTTAAATTATATACCACGCATTGTCCATTTACTCAATGTGCGGTGAGTGAAGTCCACAAAGAGAGCAAAAATATATCTGTGTCTCTTTTGACGAAGTAATTCCGCATTTATTCCGATGATGTCATTGGTCGATGTACGGGCGTTCCATCTGAACAAAATGATGAAATAAAGATATCTTTCATTTCGAACAAAATGTAAACAAAACGCTTGACAGCTGTTGTCATTATAACGTAACCTAGTTTAATTTTGTTAAAAACAGTTTTTTTACTCATATTCCTTGAAATTCATAGTGATATAAGAAGTAAACACAGGTTTCGGATCTTTTTGGGCATAATAATATCACTATCAACTGAAGTATTCTATGAACTGAAGTATACACAACACTTGAAACGTAATATATAAAGACAAAGAAATATGTCATGGATGCCATTGACGTAAAACTTCAGTGCCCCAGTGGTCAATAGTATACCTGCTCTCTTTTAAAAATTCTGCCTTTGTCTATGAAAGTAGCCAATCAGGAACCTGCCAGCTGAGCCCCCATAAAAAAAGACAAAAATATATACCCGCACGTATGTTGGCTTCACGATTTTTTATCTATCAGCAGTATAGGGTAATATATATATGCATAAAATTAATGGAATTTCTATATAGTTAGTTATCCCAATTTTCGAATACATAGTCCTTTTCTACTCGCAAAGGAATATTTCTGAAAAAAAGAAAAAAATGATAAGTCCATAATAATTAGCATCTGGCGAGTCTTTGCATTTTAGTGAATTGTTGATAAGAATTAAAGGCGTAATAAATTACGGATATAAATTTTGTTAACTACAACGTTATAGCCCATAATATCCCTTTTGCGGATGCAGCGATCTTCCTTAAAAAAATAGGACTCTTTCTATTTAGGTACATGTAAAACATCCTACCAAAATTTGGTTTCCATCCGCTGAGTCGTTTGGCCTGTATCGTGCTCTCAGGCTAACAGACGAACAGACTTTTTCCAAAAATATGTTTTCTGAACTCGGGGAACCTCAAAACGAAAAGAGGCTTGGTATATGGGTAAAATTACATTGCTAACTTCCTAATGGATGTCCTTAGAGATAGAGACGACCAGTCTACCGTAAGAGACTATTTGCAATAAACATTTTAAACAATTTTATAGTAGTTTTTTGTTATAAAAAAAACCGCCAATTCAAACATTTACAAACCTTATCAGGTGTTCATCATGCAATTATGCGTCGAATGAAATTGATCCGGGGTCGATATTATTCTTTGTTCTCGAGATATGCGAGACAAAAAAAAAGTTTACGAACGTACGTACACGCACACACAGACATCTCTCTAAAAACGATGGATTCAAACTCTAGGGACCTTGAAACGTAGAGATACGTCAACATTTTTCATTTGCAAAATCGGACCCATTACAACAAATTTTAATGGGAAGTTAAAAATATTGTAAAAGTGTGAAAAGAGAATATTGACCTAAATTAGTAGGTACCATTCCCCACTTCTGGTGTTGGAATGGTAAAACCAACGTATTTAAATCTCTGTTGAGATAAAAACAAAATATTATGCCTTATGGTAGTACCTATGTATTATTGTTTGATAATTTTACTGAAAAAAATTCAGCCAATTGAGCGACGGGACCATTCCAACTCTACGACTTATGTCGGGTTTATCGTACATTTTAATCACGCTGTTATGTTAATTCGCTGTTGTTTCTATGTGTAAAAATTTAACTGCGATTAACAAAACAGCGTGTTAAATGTACGATAAACCAGACAATACTGTTGTTTATTTCTTAAATTATAAAACTAAGTAGGTAAATTTTTTTGAAAGCCCGATCAACTTCCTTTTCGGCTTCACGAATTTCAGGCTTCTTACGGCGCTCTGCTTTTTGTTTTCGCTTAGCCTCGTTGTGCTTCTCTAAAATAGCGGGATCTCTTCGTATATTAGCCTTCACCCCCTCCATGGATTTATTAATAGGTACCTTTTTCTGAATTACTATGGATTTCTTAAATACAACTGGTTTGTTATAAAGGTGAAAGAGGAAATAGTACAAAACCTTTTGGTCATGTAGTATGAAAAGAAAAATATAATCCGAAACTCAAAATTTCAATTTTTTATCTTTGTTATCGTTTTTTACTGAATTAGAAACGATGAAATGTTTTTTATTACAAAATATAATTTTCACTCACCAAATTAGTTTTCAAGAATAAGTAAATCAAATTTAATTACTTACTAGCGGCCCGGTCCGGCTTCGCCCGGACTGCAATACACTACTCACTCGCTTCGCTCGTTCGCTTAAATATTATAATTACATTACCACTTACTTCGCTCGTACGCATTCTGTGCTATTATATATATATATATTATAACAGGTTAAACACTAACGTTAAAAAGTACTTCATTATACGCGGGTACCGCTAGTAGCAAATATTTTTTAATGAAAGATTTTTATAAAACGATTCAAAGAAAAGACACTCCATGTGTCGGAGAGAGAAGTTTTAAGTTTCAAATGCCGTGCGTTAGAATGAGATTGGCAATCCCTGCCAACGTGACGTAAGCTAGTACGCCGGCTAGTAAGTCGCCAAGCGTGATAGACTATGCAGAATTGAATGCATACGAGTGAGATAAGACTTATCGGCACTTTTGTTGTCGACAGACGAGGTAGGCCAAAGGTTGCTGTGATGTTACGAGACAGAACGGGACAGGCCTAGCTGGCCTAAACAGCTGCAGACGAATGATTTTTGATATCAAGAAACTATACATTTTGACGTTATTTTTGCGAACTCTGAATAATAACGATGAATTATTCCTGGAGTGTAGTGAATTTTTCTGGATGTGCGTTAGGGATTGACAAGTTGTCGTATAACAAACAGTTTTTACTGTACAGTGAATTTAATTCCTACCTACTCGAACCAAAATTCCTATTATAAACCGATGCTTGCCTGGACTCTTGGCTTTTGCTGTGGATTGGTTAGGCACTTCGCTAGCTGATTAGTGTAGGATGGATTGTTTCATGGAATAATTACGGATTATTACGTAATTTATCGTTTCCCCAAGTGACTGTTGATTTCAATAGTTGCGTTTATATTGCCGTCACTACGATTTTAAATGACAATGTGACGTTCACAACTTACTAACAATTTTACGTTCCCGAATTGCGATCTAATGTAAATATAAATTTTCTGTAACGCTTTAGCGTTTACCGTCTCGAAATTTAACGTATCGATTTAGCGTTTACCGTCTCGAAATTTAACGGTATCGATTTAGTATTCTACGTCCCGAAAATTAATGTACCGATTTATTGTTTAACGTACTGATATTTAACGTACCGATTTATTGTTTAAAATTTAACGTATCGATTTAGTGGCGTCAAACAAAATAATTAAAGATTGCCTATTTTGTGTTTCGATTTGTGAAACTTTTGTTACGAGATCTCCCGTTCTCAAACTTTTTATCTGTTATGTTTAAGAGTGAATTAATTGCGATGTCGCATTACGCCCTGTTGAGATTGCCGACTATATAGAAATCTCGTCCCGATTTTAGTGTTTTTTGTTTTTTGGTATTTCCGTTCCTTTGAGCGAATGTTTTGATTTTCGTATTTTCTTTTTAGCGTTCCGTGATTGATCTATGTTGTATGTTTTTATTGTGTATGCTTTTATGGTTAATTTTGGACTGCTGGTTCTGGCTGGGTTACTCCCAGGATATTGTTTCTGGATTTTGATGCGGAAGAAAACTTCCTTTATTACTAGTCCCAGTAGTCAACGGCTTTTAGGCCCTTTGGATATTTTATTGCTTATCTCCACAGGTTCGGACGACCTGTGAGTACGTGTGTGTCCAGTTGTCCTGGCGCCCTTTCCAACTTTTTAGTTGGTTTAATTCTGGATACTGACAATTGTCTCCAAGTGATTTTAGTATCCAATGGTTTAGTGTATTTCCCTGTATTGTCTTTAACTTACCGGTTTGAATTGTGGGTTTAACTAAATTAACGGCTCATGCTTTCTAGACTACGTTACCTTACAATTTTCGTCATTTTTTTGTGTTTGTTTACGTGTCAAGTGGAGGTGGTCGGATTTTAAGAAAAAATTATTAAAAAAGTTTCCATTACGAATTTTAAAATATTTTGGTATTGAGTGGTCGGTGGTCGGATTTTTAAGTCCAATCTGAGGCATTTTTATAAGAACATCAATTCAATACTGGTGAACCGTGGACTCATGTCCCAGCGCCGCGCGAACTAGCCGCGCGCTGAATTTATTCAGGTTATTATAACAGTTCACCAAAAGAGTTTAAACTCTAAACAAAATAGCAAGTTATAATATATACAGGGTGAGTTCGACCACCCGTATCAGTCGTTTTTTTCGAAAACGGCTAGTCGTAGAGAGTTGTGTCAAACATTTGTATTATAAAAGCCCTAATAAAGAATCGAATGGTGATAATTTTTTTTCCGGGAAGGTCGGCTTCCCTATTAGTTCCAGAATGTCCAGAACTCCGGAATTATAAATGTAATGATAGGTCGAAAGTGGTATTGTCGAAAAAATCTTTAAAAAATTAGCAAGTTTTGTACGGATTTTTTTTTTATTACTGCCACCCCTGTTAAGTAATATTTGTTTGAAATTACTAAAATAAATTGTCATAATAAGGAATTTTGTAAAAGTCCGCATTTAAAATCTAGTTACCTATCTATCGATCATTAAACACTGAAGAAGTACACTCACAGTATAACCAGAAGAGCTCAGTAGTATGTACTAAAGAGTAAATGGAAGACAGTTTGAACACTTGTGACAATGTCTAAGGTTGCTAGATTTTTAATGCCGACTTCGATCGTTATTATGAAATTTTAATTTAATAATTTCAAACGATTGTTATTTAACAGGGGTGACAGTAATTAAATAATTTTTCCTACAAAACTTGCCTATTTTTAAAGAGCTTTTCAACAGCACCACTTTCAACCTATCGTGCTTTCTAAAATTCAGGAGTTTTGAAAATATAATAATTTACATTTATACTTATAGAAATTTACAGGGGTGGCAGTAATAACAAAAATCTTCCTACAAAACTTGCTTATTTTTTAAAGATCTTTTCAACAATACCACTTTCGACCTATCGTTACATTTATAATTCCGGAGTTGTGGACATTCTGGAGCAAACTAATAGGGAAGCCGACCTTCCCGGAAAAAAAAATTATCACCATTCGATTCTTTATTAGGGCTTTTATAATACAAATTTTTGACACAACTCTCTACGACTAACCGTTTTCGAAAAAAAACGACTGATACGGGTGGTCGAACTCACCCTGTATATAGCGAACGAGCGAAGCGAGTGAGAAATGTAATTCCTAAACCACGCAACGTATTTTGATGCGGTTTTCACCATCAGTTAGACAATTTTTCACGGAAGGTTTATATATATAGCGAACGAGCGTAGCTAGTGAGTAATGTAATTATAATATTCAAGCGAACGAGCGAAGCGAGTGAGTAGTGTATTGCACCCGCGCTTTCTTAGCACCCGGGCGCAGCCGGACGGGGCCGCTAGTATTAAAATAATATCCTAATTATTTTTTGAAATTGCAAATAGTGCTTTCACACTGTTGTTATTTAATGACTTTTCAGTTTCATTTCAGGAATTTCTCTACTGGGTACTCCGACAGAAATATATGTGTATGGCGTTCAGTACATGTATATTGGAGGAGGCATAATTGTGATGGGAATTGTTATGGGAATTTTTTATTTACCCGTTTTTCATAACCTTCAAATAACATCATCTTATGAGGTAAGATTTCAATTATGCATTCCAGAATGCCTGACTATTAGCCCAATAATTTTAGATTTTTTCAAAAGATTTACTGTCGGATTAAAACTTTTGACGCAGTTAGGTGTCCCCCGAAAAGTAGATGAAGAAATCATATTTTGGCCCATTAATTAATTATGGGAACTGTCCGCCATCTTGGATTTTGTGTTTTTGTCGATGTGCACGCGTATTTTGCATTTCTTGATATAAAAGGTAAGTAACAAATTTGTAGACAATTTAATTCTCTACAATCCTCATATAGTCAATATTTTTTTAAAAAATTATTTATTGCTAATAATAAGCAAGCAGTGTGAAAAATTAGGAGAGTGGCGCAGTTTTTTCAACTTTTGGACCATTTTTATTGAAAATAAGTGGCACAGTTAAATAACAAAGTTGTAGAGGGCTCATTTCCCAACAACTTTTGTACCAACAAATTTTTCGTACGACGTGTGGATCACGGCCGGGAACGCGCTCAACACAACGATTTGGGGGAAATAGCGCTGCTGGACACAATATATGCAAACCATTTATTTTGACGTAGCCACGGTTATTTGAAACATCAAAACGTCAAATGCGTAAGAAGCTACGCTTTCATATTTTTTCCTCCCAAATCGTTGAGTTGAGCGCGTTGCCGGCCGTGATCCACACTTCGTACGAAAAACTTGTTTGTACGGAAACTGTTGGAAAATGAGTCCTCTACAACTTTGCTATTTAAATGCGCCACTTATTTTTAATAAAAATAGTCCAAAAGTTGAAAAAACTGCGTCACTCTCCTAATTTTTCACACTGTTTGCTTATTATTAGCAATAAATAATGTTTTAAAAAATATTGACTATATGAGGATTGTAGAGAATTAAATTGTCTACAAATTTGTTACTTACCTTTTTTATCGAGAAATGCAAAATACGCGTGCAAATCGACAAAAACACAAAATCCAAGATGGCGGACAGTTCCCATAATTAATTAATGGGCCAAAATATGATTTCTTCATCTACTTTGCGGGGGACACCTAACTGCGTCAAAAGTTTTAATCCGACAGTTTTCTTGCTTCTTATATCGAATTTAATCTAAAATGATTGGGCTATATCTTATTGACCGTTTTCTATTACTTATCAACGGAATTAAAAAGACTTTTCGTATTTACTTAATTAAATTAGCATTGCATTTTTGGGGCGCAAGGTATATTATTATAATATTTCAAAACCCAAGAGATGAAACGTCTCTAATATTTTATCAATATATTTTTTTGTTCCGTTGTCGCTAGAAAAATACTATAATATACCTTATAGGGGCAAATTTTAGTCGTAATTAGGGGAGCAATTAGCCGTTTAGCACATCTAGTAGATAGCGGTATCATTTTAACTTCATAGCATTTTATGTTGTTATCATTACTTCTGGAGGTAAATAAGACCCCACTGTATTGATATGATGACGTCAGGGCTGATTGGCGAGCGTCTAAAAACGAAGTGTACAAAACTAGAACAGAAATTAACAAGACTGGCTAGATATGATCTCTATAAGTGCGTGAGATAAGAGTGTGTTTTTTGATGTATAAAAGAGAGAACGCAAATCGTTCTGCGATGAAAGATACGGATTATTTGTGTACACTTTTGCAAGTCGACAGACGAGATACAGCGGCCGTCTGATACACATCGGGCTGTTAAACAATCAAAATTAATGATTGTATATTCTGGCAAATAAAATACTTTTTATTTTTGGGATTTTGGATTTTGATTTGTACTTTTCGTTTTGGAGCTGTATTGTTTTAGTCTTGGATTTTGGATTCGGCGTTGTTTTCTGCTTCGATTCCTGTATTGGTCGACCTTCCTAGTTTTCCTAATTCCCGAAAATTGATTTATTTTCCGTATTTCCATTGTTGGATCGTTGTTATTTGATATAGTTAGCTTACCGTGCAAACAATAACCATAAAGAAGCCAAGCGGTTTCTCCTCGTTTAGGGATTATAGGTTTCTGATTTTGGATTTCTGTGTGGTTGTGTTGATTCTGGAATACGGGAATAATTTAATTTATTCCAGAAATTTTGAAGATTTTGCAATTATCCCGAAATTTTTAATATTCGCTATCATAAGTGACGACGCATAAAGTATCCCAGAATATTATCAAGAGTCTATCCCAGTGGGATAGATATTGTACTACAGTATCCCGAAAATATTAAAGGATAGAATCTAATATTTTATGAACATTTTACATTTCTGAATGTCGACCACTTTGCGTAGTACTGGGTCAATTTAAATATTTACGTCAGAATTAAAATGAATAATAGTGCGTCGATTGTATTCCTGTAGGATTTCTTGCACTAGATTGGGAATTTTCCAGAATATTTTGAATCTTATAACGAATTAAGTTTGAATTCCACGTCGCCAGTTTCGCGATTTTAAAGTGTTTATGTCCCGAGTCCTATGCTATGTATTTTCTTTTCAGGCTCAGGAATTTCTGTACAGGCCCGGATTAAGTGTGAAATAATTGTTAAAGATTAATTATGTGAATTTCGTTATCGTTCCGTATCGCTTCATTATTTATGAAGATTTTGTGTCGAGAATTTCGCTATCGTTAGGTTATCGTTCCGCTATCGCTCGCTACGTCACGCTAGCGTTTTGCGATTGAATAAGTAGGTTCTTGTGAGGCTTCGAGGTCTATTGATTTAGGATTTTTGTCTCGATTGTTGGAAGTTCCGTGGGACCTGTGATTACAGTGCCGCTTTTATCTTTTGGTATCTCGAATACTGTGTGTCCCGATATTGTGTTCGTAATCTGTGTTTTGTTGATAGTTTAAGTTAAGTTATCGTTTGGTATTGGCCTTTGAAATCACCTCGGATTTTTTTCTGTTTATCTTGCTAAGGAAGTAACAGCGTTAGGCCTGGGATTAATATAACTGTGATTGTGATTCTGGACTCTGTTCCGGAATATTTTTCGGATCTCTTTTGGCCAACGTGGTTATCTTCCTCGAATTATCCCTAACTGTGACCACTCTCGCTGTCTCAGTTGGGACGACCTGAAACATCACAACTGTTTGTAGACTGTTAAAGAATATTTTTTCATAATTTTACATTCAAATTCTTATTGACTCAGCTGTGAATGGCCCTAGTGTGCCGAACCGGCTTTACTAAATTAAAAAAAAATAAAACAAATTCTGAAATCAAACACATTACTTGTGTATAAATTAATATTAGATAAAATAATTATTTTTAAGTGATATTTTTTTTCTTCTCTTTTCAGTATTTGGAAAGAAGATTTGATAAAAGTTTACGACTATTTGGATCTGTCCTATGCGTTATTGGAATTGTACGTTTTGTAACAATTGCAGTCGTAAAATAGAATAATAATTGTAATATTTAATTTTAAACGGAAATTCTGCTAGGTTTTTAAAAATATTTTTGTTTTTAGATCACATGGCTTCCAATCGTAATTTACGTTCCTGCTCTGGCATTTAATCAAGGTAATATAATAATATTATTTTTGTAGTTAAATATAATTTTCTAATTATTCCTTTTTTATTTTAGTAACCGGAGTTAACGTAC
Source organism: Mongoloraphidia duomilia (assembly GCA_039654895.1). Taxonomy (NCBI): domain Eukaryota; kingdom Metazoa; phylum Arthropoda; class Insecta; order Raphidioptera; family Raphidiidae; genus Mongoloraphidia; species Mongoloraphidia duomilia. The sequence goes on from CM077519.1 coordinate 31,533,308, forward strand.
ATATTATTACACCTGTAGTTTGTCTTGTTTGCATTTTTTACACCTGTGTGGTAAGTTAAAAACAATGGAGTCGAAATTAGTTAAGCATGACCTGAATTAGTGCGAAGCCTCTGCAAATTAAAAAAATTTTGGAGCATACAAGTAATTCAAGAATTACAAGGCACTGTGTGAAAACAGTTTTACCGAACATAGAGAAAATAACATTGAGAAGATTTACAATTTTGTAGTAGGCTATGAGCCATAAGACCTAATGTAATTATGTAGGTATTGGTTTACATAGAACAAATAGTACAGTGAATTTCTTAAACAATTTTCCATAGCAACGGTTGACTATTAAGAGTTACTCGGAACCTGCTAAATAAAAAAAGTCATGAGGTGTCGTTGGACACCCGACGGAAACTATGCTTCTTACGCATTGTATACAAAACCGAATTTATCAAAGCTATAAGCAATACAATTGAAAAGTTATTATTTACGAAAAAGTTTATATGGCCGCCATTTTGAAATCTGACGCCATTTTATTTTCTTGTGTCTTATGAAACTCTCAAAAATCAATTTTCAAAAGGATCGGATTATTTTCACAAAAAAGTACATATGGTCGCTATTTTGAATATGACGCCATTTTATTTGTTTGTGTCCTATGAAACTCTCAAATATCAATTTTCAAAAGGATCGGATAATTTTTACAAAAAAAATACATAGGTATGGCCACCATTTTGAAATATGACGTCATTTTATTTTTTTGTGTCCTATAAAGCTCTCAAATATCAATTTTCAAAATAATCGGATTATTTTGACAAAAATGTAGGTAAATATGGCTGCCATTTTGAAATCTGACGTCTTTGTATTTTTTTGTGTTCTATAAAACTCTAAATTATCAATTTTTAAAAGAATTGGATAATTTTTGCAAAAAAGTACTGCCATTTTGAAATATGACGTCATTTTATTTTTTTGTGTCCTATGAAACTCTCAAATATAAATTTTCAAAAGAATCGGATAATTTTTACAAAAAAGTACATATGGCCGCTATTTTGAATTATGACGCCATTTTATTTTTTTGTATCCTATAAAACTCTCAGAGATCAATTTTCAAAAGAATCGGATAATTTTTACAAAAGTTACGTTACACTTTTTCGTGACGTGACGTTTGACTTTTTATGATTTAGGTCCCCATCTGAAACGTGCGTTAAGAAGCATAGCTTCAAAAAAACAAAGCATCATTTCTATACACTGAACCTTAGCCGTACCCCAAACTTTCGGCTCCCAGTGCGCGCGCACCTTGTCTGCGCACTCTGCTGTCAGTCCACAAAACACGTGTGTTTTGTAAGTCAGACAGTTTATTTTTTTATTTAATAATCAAATAGACGTGTGTTGAAAGGACGGAGGCAATATCCTTTCACTCTCACACTTTTGAGTAGCTATCAGTTTGTTTCAATTTCGATTCGACAGCCGTATCATCGTTCTTATTGTGTTTAATTTTCACATGTCAAGCGAACGCATCCTGTCTAGAATACATTTTGCCACAGAACACGGATCATTACACGAATTCACATCGTCTTTTTTCCGTATAAAAAACGTTTATGCTTTCAGTCTGATGAATCACAGATTCTTTTATACGAACAGTTCAAAACATGTGTCTTTTTTCAAAATTATTTGATTACATTCCATTTTCTGAGTCGTTGCAAAATCGTTGTTCACGCCGACGGTCATTAGAAAGATAACAAAACTAAATTGTATATTTTTGAGAATATTTTTGTTTGTCAGTCAAAGCGAAAGCTATGGAATCACACTTAAGTTTTAAAAAACGAAGAAGTGTGTTTTGTTAATGTTAAACATAGCATTCCCACTACCACCGTGGCTTTTTCTTTTCATATGTGACAAGAGAAAGTACAATGTGTCAGTCTTGTGTGTGTGTCGAACGAGTGAGCGTGCACCCAGCAGCAGCAGAAAACAATACCGCACCCCACCACATCTCCATACCACCGCTCCCGTTCAACATCATCACGCATCGTTTTAATTAATTACCCGCCATTTTCTTTTTAATTCGCGGTATTCATATTTAGTTACCCGCCATTTGCTTTTTAATTCGCGGATTCATATTTATTTACACGTCACTTGCTTTTTAATTCGCGACATCTATATTTAATTACCCGTCTGTTGATTTATAATTCGCAAGATCCATATTTAATTACACGTCACTTGCTTTTTAATTCGGGGCATACATAATAAATTCCCCACCATTTATTTTTTAATTTTTAGTATTCATATTAAATTACCCGCCATTTCCTTTTTAATTCGCGACATCCATATCTAATTACGCGACACTTGATTTTTGATTCGCGGAATCCATTTTAATTACCCTCACTCCTGCAGCTATCTTTCCCTCCCCCACTCTTGCAGCAGCTATTTTGAATTTTCATGCAACTGCCATCTTAAATTTTTATGCAGCCGCCATTTTGGATTTTCATTCAGCCTCGCAGCTGCCTCGCCCTCTAACTGCCCCCCCCCAGCTGCCCCACCCCCCGGTAGCACCCTCGCGGTCGACTTGCTAGCTTGATGACGTCAGTGACTTCCGCTAAGGATCATGATGTCCCAGAAATTTCAAAACCTAATACTTCCTAGTCCTATTCCACGACACAATAGACTTCTATGCTAAATTTCATAAAAATCCGTTCAGCCGTTTAAGCGTGATTGAAATTTTGAAAGAACATCCAAACAAACATACTTTGACATTTATAATATTAGTAATAATGTTGTTGTCAAATTATATTATGTAGAACATTAAACTAGTCACAGAAAAACAAATGACTAATTTACAAAGAAAAAGATTGCTTTTCAAGCTAAATTCTGATCAAAAAGTAATAAAATGTTGTTTCGAAGTGGAAATAGTACTAAAAGCTTTGTTTAATACATGAATACTTTTAAAAAATATCGTTTCAATCGATGAATTATTTTTCGAGTAGGATCGATTTAAAATTCTGCAATGCTTTTCCCATGGGGAAATATATATACTAGCATTTAAGGTCATTATCAAACTAGATTTTCTGACAATCATGCGCTCTGCAACCCAGTATCAGTATTACTATCAATTGTTACCCGAATTTTAAGTACCTACATAGCCGACTTTTCACCAGGTTTCGCTCAGATTAAAGTAAGATTTCCCGCCAAATCGATCATTAACGTGAGCGAATCCACTATGATAAAAATTAATAACTGTATTGGAATGACTTTACATTTCCTATAGATTGTTACTCCACCGCCCACGAATAGTTAAGTTGAAGTTTCAGCAAAGACCATTAATGTAGTACAATATCACACGGTGTAAATAGTAATTGGAATCGCATTTTCAATTTGATCATATTTTGCAGGGAGGGCTTCGAGCCGTCGTGTGGACGGACGTAATTCAAACATTTGTAATGTTTGGATCCATGTTGCTTGTCATTATCAAAGGAACTTTGGATATCGGTGGAATTTCTGTAGTATGGCAGAGGAACCTAGACAGTGGTCGAATTGAATTACCCAAGTTAGTATAATAATCTGCACTTTCACTGACTCGATTTCTTTTTATATATTATTAACGTTTGTTGCACAGCTTGGATATTGATCCACTAGCTAGACACACCTTATGGGCACTGGTTATTGGCGGTTTTGTATTTTGGCTCCAGACGGCAGCAATTAATCAAACTATGCTTCAAAGATATCTAGCTCTTCCTACATTGAAATCTGCGATGAGGTATTACCCTTTTGTATTAATCTAAAAAAATTATTAAAAATATTGCACAATTTCTCAGTTTTGTGACAAAAATATTATATTTTATGGAATGCGTCTAATGTGTATGACGTGATCTTGATCGTCATCTTTTTGGTACTTGTTCCTTACTTTTCCGAGAAATATTTTTTTCCATGATTTTGGTAGTGGCAGTATAAGTTAAAGAAAATACTTAAAGATGCGTAGAAAATGAGTAGGTCACTAATCGTTAGCGAATGACTGATTTTTATTCTAATCGATAATTTATATTACTCTGAATAAAACCAAGTTTTTTTTAATTTTCAAAAAGGGGAACATATTATAATACATTTACGATGAAAAAAATTACCCGTTTTTTTTGCATTTCGGCGATGCGCTGCAAAAACTATCAGATAAGGCAAAATTCTACAGGGTGTATCACAGGAAACCGAACATAGGGAAAAGTACACAGTACAAGTTAGTTAAGATCAGAGATTGTTTTGCCCTCTATTCAGAGGTCGTTATCATGGTTACCATGGTGTACGTATACAGTAACAAATGCATTTTGCTGTTCATTTGACAAAATTTGGCAAAATCTGGATGAACTTAAAGACAAAGTCGTCGAAGTATGTTTCAATATGACTCCTGTAATGTTAGATAAAGTGAGACAAAGTTTTTGTAACCGATTAAGCCACTGCTTAATTCAAAATGGAGGTTTATTTGAACATTTGCTTTAATTTTTTATTTTAACTGTTTGTTTTGTTTAATTATTAGTTAAAAAAATATTTTCTTAATAGAAAATTGTTTCATTAATAAAAATAAATTCATTTAATATTGAAGAATTTATTTTAACTGGTTTTTCTAATAATATTCATTATTAGCTATTATTGTTATTAAATAATGGTTAGTCAGCGTTACCATGGTACCCATTCTCATATGTGGCCAAAGTAATCGTTGATCCTAACTAATTTGCACAATGGAGTTTTCCCTATGTTCGGTTTTCTGTGATACACCCTGTATATAAATATTTTTGTAGAAAACTTGTTTATACAGGATGCCTCAGAACGATCGCCTACAGACAGTACAGTGAAATAGAGAAAAAAATTCTGAGCAGAAAAGTCCGTAGATGTTGTGTTATTGATTATTTAATTAAGTATAGCATTTTATTTTATAAACTTTATTCAATATCAAGAAACATTTTACATGCTGGCAGACTCATGTCCGTCCATTGACTGACTGCCTTGTCCTTACCTAGGAGGTGTCTACGTTCAATACGTCCTGCTATCTAGCTTAATAACAAATACAACAGTAGACATTTTTTAATTCGATGTACCGTTAATTTAACGTTATCTCCGATGAGTTGTGCGGAATTCACAGGAATACTAATAAACCACGCCTACTCCCCACTTATTAAGGTGATAATAAATTAGTTGATATCTCGTTACATTTAATTAATATCTCATTAATGGTACCTACATCGAATCAAAAAATGTCTATTAATTTTTTTTGCTACGAATTTTTTTCTCTATTTACAATTTTTTTCTATATGCAAGCCGGATTTTTTTGGGTCGGGCAAAATTAGCCAACCCTGAAAAAATGAGAGTTATGATTTTAACAGTCTATGTATGTATGTATCAATAGTCTATAGTCTATAATAAAAATATAAATGCGAAAGTTGTGTGTGTGTTTTGTTAGCACTTATTTCCGTAACGGCTGAACGGATTTTCATGAAATTTGGTATAATATATAGACTATTTTTCATATTAGATTAGACGCTAATGACCATAGTTACGAGCGTTTAAAATGTGGAATAGCTGACTAACTAACTTTCATATTGGAAGCTTGTTTACTTCTTTTAAATAGTCGGGTTTAATTTTTTTATACTTTTATCTTATACTTTAAGTTCGATGTTAATATCTCTGTACAGCGCTTCCAATGTTAGTAATTATCTATTTTACAGAGCTGTTTGGATATTTATTATTGGAGTTTTGATTCTTCTTGGAGCATGTTCATACAGCGGTATGCTTATCTATGCCACTTACCATTCTTGTGACCCTCTTACGACAAAGGTAAGCAATTAATTTTTAATTTAATTTTAGTCATTTAAATAACAGTACCTAACACGCATATATTAGAGTATTTTGATCGAAATAATTTTATAACAGCTTTAACTGGTAGTGACACGCACAGATGAAACAAAGGTCCCAGATTACTTCCCTGAGGTACACCCTGTATTACATTACAGGCTTCTGAGGGTGGTGTGAAGTTAGCCCCGCAACTTTCGAAAAAATGATTTTTTTTCGGAGTTCTGGATTCGTTTCCGTGAGTTCTGGAGTTCTTTGTAGGTTTAAACAATAGTTCTGGCATTTATCTAGCGATTATTCGAACTTGAAAATATGAGGGGCTAGGTTCACGCTGCCCCCCAAAGTTGAAAAGATTCTGAGTAGCCCTCTAATAGTTCTGGAGTTCTTTATAGTTTTAAGCAATAGTTCCGTTCGTTAAAACGTACAAATTGAAAATTTAAAAGTTCATTTTGAAAAAAAAATTGCCCAGCATTCCTCTAATTTTGCTTGGATCCAAAAAAGTAATTTGAAGTATCGTTAGAACTCTTGGAGGGCTACTCAGAACTCTAAAGAAAAAAATCGAAATTAAAAAAAAAAAATTGTCATCGAGCTAGGTACCTAGCCCCTCAAAGTTGAAAAAAATCAATTTTTTTGGAGTTCTGAGTAGCCCTACAATAGTTCTGAAGTTCTTTATAGTTTTCAGCAATAGTTCCGTTCGTTAAAATGTACAAATTAAAAATCGTAAATTTCATTTTGAAAAAAAAAATTGCCAGCATTCCTCTAATTTTGCTTGGATCAAAAAGAGTAATTTGAAGTATCGCTAGAACTCTTGGAGGGCTACTCAGAACTCTAAAGAAAAAAATCGAAATTAAAAAAAAATAATTTTTGTAATCGAGCTAGGTATCTAGCCCCTCAAAATTGAAAAAAATCAATTTTTTTGGAGTTCTGAGTAGCCCTACAATAGTTCTGGAGTTCTTTATAGTTTTCAGCAATAGTTCCGTTCGTTAAAAAGTACAAATTGAAAATCGAAAATGTTATTTTGAAAAAAAGAATTGCCCAGCATTTCTCCAATTTTGCTTGGATCAAAAAAAGTCATTTGAAGTATCGCTAGAACTCTTGAAGGGCTACTCAGAACTTTAAAGAAAAAAATCGAAATAAAAAAAAAAAATTTTGTCATCGAGCTAAGTACCTAGCTCCTCAAAGTTGAAAAAATTCAATATTTTCTGGAGTTCTGAGTATCCCTACAATAGTTGTGGAGTTCTTTATAGTTTTCAGTAATAATTCCGTTCGTTAAAACGGACAAATTGAAATTCAAAATTTTATTTTGAAAAAATAATTGCCCAGCATTTCTCCAATTTAGCTTGGATCAAAAAAAGTCATTTGAAGTATCGCTAGAACTCTTGGAGAGCTACTCAGAACTCTAAAAAAAAAAATCGAAACTAAAAATAAAGTTTTTTTGTCATCGAGCTAGGTACCTAGCCCCTCAAAGTTGCAATAAATCAATTTTTTTTGGAGTTCTGAGTAGCCCTACAATAGTTCTGGAGTTATTTATAGTTTTCAGCAATAGTTCCGTTCGTTAAAAGTTACAAACTGAAAATCAAAAATTTTATTTTGAAAAAAAAAATTACCCAGCATTCCTCTAATTTTGCTTGGATCAAAAAAAGTCATTTGAAGTATCGCTAGAACTCTTGGAGGGCTACTCGGAATTCTAAAGAGCCCCTCAAAATTGAAAAAAATCATTTTTTTTTGGAGTTCTGTGTAGCCCTACACAATAGTTCTGGAGTTCTTTATAGTTTTCAGCAATAGTTTCGTTCGTTAAAACGTACAAATTAAAAATTGAAAATTTCATTTTGAAAAAAGAAATTGCCCAGCATTCCTCTAATTTTGCTTGGATCGAAAAAAGTCATTTGAAGTTTCGCTAGAACTATTGGAGGACTATCCGGAACTCTGAAAACAAAAACAAAAAACAAAATTTTGTAGGTCGGCTTTCTGGAAATTAAAATAATTTGCTAAGCATTCCTCCAATTCAGCTTTTGGATCGCAAATAGTCAGTTGAAATATCGCTGGAACTATTGGGGGGCTGCCAGGAAAAAAAATCTTTACATTTCTTTAAAAAAACTTTTATTCATTTTAAAAATGCTAACAAATAAATTTATGAAAATGTTTTTACGAAATAACTTTCATTGTTTAACTTACATAACTAAAATAACGTTTTTTTTTGGTTTCGATTTTTTCTTTAGAGTTCTGAGTAGCCCTCCAAGAGTTCTAGCGATACTTCAAATGACTTTTTTTGATCCAAGCAAAATTAGAGGAATGCTGGACAATTTTTTTTTTCAAAATAAAATTTACGATTTTTAATTTGTACATTTTAACGAACGGAACTATTGCTGAAAACTATAAAGAACTTCAGAACTATTGTAGGGCTAATCAGACTCCAAAAAAATTGATTTTTTTCAACTTTGAGAAGCTAGGCTAGCTCGATGAAAAAAATTTTTTTTTTAATTTCGATTTTTTCTTTAGAGTTCTGAGTAGCCCTCCAAGAGTTCTAGCGATACTTCAAATGACTTTATTGGATCCAAGCAAAATTAGAGGAATGCTGGGCAATTTTTTTTTTCAAAATGAAATTTTCAATTTGTCCGTTTTAACGAACGGAACTATTGCTGAAAACTATAAAGAACTCCAGAACTATTGTAGGGCTACTCAGAACTCTAGAAAAAATTGAATTTTTTCAACTTTGAGGAGCTAGGTACTTAGCTCGATGACAAAATTTTTTTTTTTTATTTCGATTTTTTTCTTTAGAGTTCTGAGTAGCCCTTCAAGAGTTCTAGCGATACTTCAAATGACTTTTTTTGATCCAAGCAAAATTGGAGAAATGCTGGGCAATTCTTTTTTTCAAAATAACATTTTCGATTTTCAATTTGTACTTTTTAACGAACGGAACTATTGCTGAAAACTATAAAGAACTCCAGAACTATTGTAGGGCTACTCAGAACTCCAAAAAAATTGATTTTTTTCAATTTTGAGGGGCTAGATACCTAGCTCGATGACAAAAATTATTTTTTTTTAATTTAGATTTTTTTCTTTAGAGTTCTGAGTAGCCCTCCAAGAGTTCTAGCGATACTTCAAATTACTCTTTTTGATCCAAGCAAAATTAAAGGAATGCTGGCAATTTTTTTTTTCAAAATGAAATTTACGATTTTTAATTTGTACATTTTAACGAACGGAACTATTGCTGAAAACTATAAAGAACTTCAGAACTATTGTAGGGCTAATCAGACTCCAAAAAAATTGATTTTTTTCAACTTTGAGAGGCTAGGTACCTAGCTCAATGAAAAATTTTTTTTTTTTAATTTCGATTTTTTCATTAGAGTTCTGAGTAGCCCTCCAAGAGTTCTAGCGATACTTCAAATGACTCTTTTTGATCCAAGCAAAATTAGAGGAATGCTGGCAATTTTTTTTTTTTCAAAATGAAATTTTCGATTTTTAATTTGTACGTTTTAACGAACGGAACTATTGCTCAAAACTATAAAGAACTCCAGAACTATTGGAGGGCTCCTCAGAACTCCTAAAAAAATTGAATTGTTTCAACTTTGGGGGCAGCGTGAACCTAGCCCCTCATATTTTCAAGTTCGAATAATCGCTAGATAAATGCCAGAACTATTGTTTAAACCTACAAGGAACTCCAGAACTCATGGAAACAAATTCAGAACTCCGAAAAAAAAATCATTTTTTCGAAAGTTGTGGGGCTAATTTCACACCACCGCTTCGAGTTAGATTCATTAATATTAACAAACATTGAACGATTTGCTAAGTAGCTTTGTATTATAGAATTTGGTATCCTTCTAATTCCCTTTTCCTTTGTTTACTTCACTCAATATATTGCCAATAAGACATCTATATGTTTATAAAATTTAAAAGTTTTTTTTATGTTAGAAGTGGTTATAGCAATTATAAATCTGTCAATTATCATATTATTAGATCGTTAAATATATCAGTACCTAAGTCATTTAAAGCAACTTTTCAAAGATTCTACACGTTTACAGCTCCATATTTTTTTTATAAAATACCATTGAGTATTAAAATAGCTTCTAACATAAAAATTTTTTTTTAAAAAATTAAACCCTGGTTATTTTCTATAAACAGTCTTGATTTTTTCTTTGATATACTTCAGTAACACAACGTTCCACTTGGCGACCATTGCGCCCACTACGCTCGCGCCTTATGGCCGCGTTCATTACGTTTGGTCGTTGTAGGCGTTGTGATCGCCAAGTGGAACGCACCTAATAAGTTATTTTATAATTATGTTTATATCGTAAAAAACTTTTTGAAAATGGAAATTAATTCTTATTATTATTATTGTTTAACTTTTTCAAAAGATACTGATGATTAACAGTATCAAAGGCAGCGCTTAAATCAAAAAACAAACCTAGTACAAACTTTCCATCATCAAGATTTTTTGCAACATATTTATTTAGATCGAGACATGCAGATGTCGTCGATAACTTCAGTCTAAAACCATACTGTATTTCAGTTAAAAAGTTACTACTTTTCTCCAGAAAAGTGCTTAGTCTGTTATAAAATATTTTCTCTGTAATTTTATCAAAAACTGACAGTAATAAGATAGCTCTGTAGTTTGATACATTTTGCTTATCACCTTTTTTGTGCAGTAGTTTCACTTTTGCTACTTTGAGAGAGTCAGAGAACATTCCTGTTTCCAAAATTTTGTTAATAATGTATGTTAATACATCAATTAATTGCAACTGACAATATTTTAAAATTACAGAGGGTACATTATCATAACCAGTCGACATTTTATTTTTTAAAACACACATGAACTTCATTAGCATCTGTAGGATGCAGAAACATCGATATTTCGTCACATTTTGTCCTCAGTGTACACTGGTCTGAAACACCATGTTTAAAATGATTGCTCATTTTTTCATCAATTGAATTGACATAATAGTTGTCAAAAAAATTTACTATGATATCCAGATTATCAATTTTATTACGTACTAAAGTAATTTTATTATAATAATATTCGTCTTATTTTTATATTAAAAGTGCATTCTTTTTCAGTTGGCGAGAGCTAAAGATCAGCTTCTTCCTTTATTAGTAATGGAAATTCTAGGGGAGCTCCCCGGTTTACCTGGCCTTTTCTTAGCTGGTGTATTCAGTGCAGCTCTGAGCTCTCTCTCAACTGGTTTGAATTCAATGGCGGCTGTTATTTTGGAAGATTTTGTTAAACCATTTTACCATAAAAAATTATCTGATGGACAAACTGACGTGATAATGAAAATGTCAGTTGTTATAATTGGTATTACATGTGTGGGACTTGCTTTCCTAGTGGAAAAGATGGGAACGGTTTTACAGGTCAGTAATTTCTAGTTTCTGATTTAATGAATTCTAATCAATTTAATTTAAAAAAAATTTTAGTTGGCAATGAGTTTAAGTTCAATTACAAGTGGTCCAAGCTTAGGAATATTCAGTATGGGAATTCTGTTACCCTGGATTAGTGCAAAGGTATCTATTTTTTATTATTTATAGGTACCTGTGGTGTGAGTATATTCACACCACGTAGGTACCTACATATTTTGAAAAAAGTGACAAAAGTCTTCACGTAAAAACATTTCCTACAGTTTTCGATGTTTTAGGGTGCGTTGTATGGCGGTATTGCAAGTTTAGGTTTTATGAGCTGGTTGTGTATTAACGTTCAAACAGCAATTGCAACGGGCGCGCTCAATTTCCCTGAAAAACCAGTAACCACAGAGGGATGTCATTATCATTTCACGCCAATCCAACCACCAGTTATGAATCTTCGTTTGGATGAACCATTCAACATCACTGGTGACGTTTCACATACTGAGTTAGTAAAATTTTACTTCTGTTGCAACAAGAGAAGATTAAAGTGCAATAAAAGCGTAAAGTTTAATGTAATATTAAAAACGAAGTCGGTAGTATTCATTTCTCTAATAATTATTCTATTCATAGAGAAGTGTTCATGTTATATCGACTATCCTATTTGTGGCACACCCTGATCGGAGCATTACTATCAATGGGCGTTGGACTTTTGGTAAGCCTCTGTTCTGAATGGAACGATCCACGCGATGTCGATCCAGCTTTACTATCACCTTTTCTCAGAAAACTTATCAAACCAAGACGATTCTCTCGAGAACCAGAAAACCCTGATGATATTATTCATGCATATGCAGAGGTAAATCTATATTCCATAATTTTGCACCTTATTAAACTATTCATTTATATTATCAATTATTCAATAACAATTTTTAAACTTACTTAATTCTCAATTTTCAGCAAGCTGATATTAAAATTCAAATTCAAGCATTTTCAAGTCATAAATAAAATCAAAGAATAAAAGCTGATGCAATACAGATTTGTGAAAATATAATCTCGTTATTTATAAAACTGGTTCTATTTATTTTGTTCCTATTTGTTTTTGTTTTTTTAAGTCTCACTGGAAATAATATCAACTAAAGCAAATCGTTTTATAAAACGACTATAAAATAATGGGTGGGCCATTTATATGTTGAATTATAAATTAGCAATGAGAACACGAAAAATTGAATTTGTTATTATTTATTTTATTTCATGTGATACAATGTTTATTCCGATTAAGTATGGAAAATGATTTCATTCAAGTGGCCACCTCGGCTGACTCCGCAGTAGACCATCCTGGAATACCAATTTTCGAGCACTTTATTAACAGTTTGCTGCTCTATTTGAGCGATTTGAGCTTGAATGCTTTGTTTCAAGTGGTCAATTGTTTGAGGATTGCCCGCATAAACTTTATCCTTCAATGCGTCCCAAAGAAAGTAGTCAAGTGGTGTTAAATCGCAGCTCCAAGGTAGCCAATTGACATCTCCGAAACGGCTAATTCCACGATTGTTAAATTTTGTGCGCAAAAGGTTGATGGTGAGCGCGGCGGTGTGGCAAGTTACAGCGTTATGTTGAAACCACACTTCATCGAGATCGATATCTTCCAATTCCTGCCACAAAAAGTCATTTATCACATCTTCCAAATTTTCTACGCAACTTTCGCGCCGTCTCGGCAACCACAGAGCCACACTCAAAATAAGTTTTAAGTACCTATTTCAAAACGTTGATCCAAATTAAAGCGATGCATATTCTGTCAGCGGAAGGTTAAAACTAAACAGCTGTCAATAATTCATTATTCATGGCACTCTAGTCGACGGCGTCATGAAGAGGACGTAGTTTAAAATTCAACATATAAATGGCCCACCCAGTATAAATTGTAAAATAAGGTATAAAGTCAACGAAGATTTGATCATTTGGCCGCCTTTTTTAAATCTTTTGACGTTTTATAAAACGACGGATTTACCAATCTGACTACGACATACACAGGGCCGCTGCTACTATATTTGCAAGGCGTGCACCGCATACGGGCGGCACATTCAAGGGGGCGGCAAACACAGGAATCTCTTCATCGAGCTCATTCACAGAATTTGCACGTATGTTTTTGAAGTAAAACTTTTTTAGACGCGACTAAGGGGCAACTGAAATCTTGGATGCAACGGAAGTTTAGTAACGGAAGTAAATTTCGGCGCCTAAGCGACATGCCTTTCAAACTTAATATAGACTAGTTTACATCTTCAAAAACGTGTTTAATAGTTATTCTGCAAATTAAAATATGAGCGATGGCTCATTCAATTCAGAATGACGTCTAAAAAATTGTGCGAAAAACCTTTCTAGAAGCCTAGTTAGGGAAAACAGGATAAAGGTAGCGGCGGCATTTTCAGTTTTGCACGTGTGCGTGAAGCTGCCAGCGGCAGGCGACATACAGAATATATATACAGGGTGAGTTCGACCACCCGTATCAGTCGTTTTTTTTCGAAAACGGTTAGTCGTAGAGAGTTGTGTCAAAAATTTGTATTATAAAAGCCCTAATAAAGAATCGAATGGTGATAATTTTTTTTTCCGGGAAGGTTGGCTTCCTTATTAGTTTGCTCCAGAATGTCCAGAACTCTGGAATTATAAATGTAACGATAGGTCGAAAGTGGTATTGTTGAAAAGATCTTTAAAAAATAAGTAAGTTTTGTAGGGAAATTTTTTTTATTACTGCCACCCCTGTAAATTTCTATAAGTATAAATATAAATTATTATATGTTCAAAACTCCTGAATTTTAGAAAGCACGATAGGTTGAAAGTGGTGCTGTTGAAAAGCTCGTTAAAAAATAAGCAAGTTTTGTAGGAAAAATTATTTAATTACTGCCACCCCTGTTAAGTAACAATCGTTTGAAATTATTAAATCAAAATTTCATAATAACGATCGAAGTCGGCATTAAAAATCTAGCAACCTTAGACATTGTCACAAGTGTTCAAACTGTCTTCCATTTACTCTTTAATACATACTACTGAGCTCTTCTGGTTATACTGTGAGTGTACTTCTTCAGTATTTAATGATCGATAGATAGCTGTAACTAGATTTTAAATGCGGACTTTTAAAAAGTTCGTTATTATGACATTTTAATTTAGTAATTTCAAACAAATATTACTTAACAGGGGTGGCAGTAATAAAAAAAAATTTCCTACAAAACTTGCTTATTTTTTAAAGATCTTTTCAACAATACCACTTTCGACCTATCGTTACATTTATAATTCCGGAGTTCTGGACATTCTGGAGCAAACTAATAGGGAAGCCGACCTTCCCGGAAAAAAAAATTATCACCATCCGATTCTTTATTAGGGCTTTTATAATGCAAATTTTTGACACAACTCTCTACGACTAACCGTTTTCGAAAAAAACGACTGATACGGGTGGTCGAACTCACCCTGTATATGTACCTACCTTGGATATACAAAAAGTACCTGGTACCTACATGATATAACAGGTACCTTTGGTATAAATATAATATCCAAGGTACACAAACATCGCATATGGTTAATTATTATTAAAAATATAAAGTATGGCTTAAAGTTGAAGAAAAATATAGCTACTTCCAAAACCTTCAACATTACTTTTGGGACAGGTCACAGCTGTAGCCTGTATAGCTTAAGGTTATAGCGGAATCTAGCGACTTCTAATCACTGAAAGAATAACTTAAATTTAACCAGAATATATAATTTTATTAACTGCTTTAATAAATTAATAGGCACACAAATATCGCATATTATGGTAATTATTAGAAATATAATAAATATAGTTATTTTTAATACATATTATAACATTTCAATATAACTCCGAGAATAATCATTTATAGCAAAAATATTTAAATTTTAAGCCACTTACATATTTTGTTAATTTACAGAATCGCCATAGGTTCCTATACAGGGTGATTTTTAAGTTGATGCTTTCCTTTTACCAGGAAATAAAGTAAAAAAAATAAGAATTTTTTTCATTTACCACTTTTCCTAAATATGCCAACGGCGGCATCCTAAGCCCCAGTTAGCAGGAGAGGTCACTGCCTTGACGTCAGGCTGCAACCGGTCGTAAAACCATAAGCCAAATCAAAGAAGAAAATTAGTTGACAAAAATTAATCTAAACTTAATCTAACTTAAATGATATAATAATTATGTACAAAATTAACACCATTCACTTCTAAACATCGTTCAGCGCGACGTAACCATTGTTCAATGAGGACTACCGTATTTTTTTTCATCAGATAGCGCTAGTGAGAAGTGAGGTATGCGTCAAATGCTTACATTTTTTTGTTAGATGGCGCTAGTAGCAAGCAAGGTATGCCTAAGGTCTAGAGATTAACGGTTTGTGTTTAGTCATTCTTCATTTGTCCATTATTAAGGAATGAATAATAAAAAAAAATTCAAAATTGCGATTTAGCCGTCACCTAAATGAATGAATGAATGACTAATAATTTACTTGCTTGTGGCGCCATCAGGTAGTGGAAAATATAAACAGTACTGACATTTAAACGACGTGTAAGTAACGTATATCTTACTAAAGTTACTAAATCTAGTAACTTTATACCTCACTAGCCAGTGGTGCTATCAGGTGATAGAAAAAAGCCTGGTAGCCCTCACTGAGGTAATTGAAAATTATTATTAACATACAATTAAATCTAAGTTTTATGTAAATTATTTTGATAGGTATTATTGTTTTTATTTTATTGCAGTATACAGTTGATAAAGTCAAGATATTATATTGACGAAACGTTGTACAAAAATTAGGTTATGAACATTAAATAACGTGCTATTTTTGGTCCAAATTCCTATTACCTACTGTTCAATTTATTCTATATTATGGACGTTAATCAACAATCTAAAAGCTATAATCCTATGAAATTTTTTATCTCTAAAAACTTTCAATATTACAAATTCCAAGTTGCGTTATTTGACTTTCCTAGTAGGTTTAGTATCGAGTTCCGTGATTTGCCTATCTCCAGTGGGTTGTTTTTCTCTAAATTTCGTAGGATTATAGCTTTTTATGAGTAACAAACAAGTTCCAGAATTTAAGGTCATATCTAAAACGGTTCTCCCAAAATAAAAAAACCTTGAAAACCCTAACTTTAAAGGGCTGTATCACAGTATCTCCGAAACGGTGCATTTTTGTATGTGGGTAAATTGCGTTCAATCGGTCTAATATTGTGTACTGTAAAACGTTGTCGGTTATTTTTAGAGACACCTTGTATATCGTATTCCGTGTGGAACACTATTACCCTGCCTACGATGTCTGTCTGTCAGTCTGTCTGTCCTCACAAACGGTAAGAGGTAGCTAGTTGAAATTTTCACAGACTGTGTGTTGTTGTGGCATGAATTGTGGTAAACAATAATTGGAATTAAATAATCAATTAATGTTAATAAATTGTTTTTTATACTGAAAAGTGGAGTGGCCTCATCTAGCGCGGTGATTATAAACTATGTTAATTATATTGGAATCAAACCGTATGGTTTATGGTCATCACGTGTGATGGCGCCGCTTGGCAGTTATATTATTTATATTGGAATCAAACTATACAGTTAATTTTGAGTAATTACTGTCCAAGTAGCGTCATCGATGATTATGAACCATAATATTATTTATATAAATAGTATTGGAGCTTACACATAGACAAATTTACACTAATTAAATTGTTGTAACGGTACGGAACCTTCATGGCGCGAGTTCTACTCGCACTTGACTGGTTTATTGTCAACTATGAATGTAATTTTAAAAAAATACACTTATTTAAGCAACTTTAGGCAACAATGCTTATAAATCGAACTCATCACAGCGAATACAACTATTTTTTTTTATAAAATAGCAGCTTATTAACATTTACAAGACATTTTTTAAAGGTAGACGTCATTCATTCGTAGCTTTAAAAAATGTGTAGTATTCTTTTTGTTTTTTTGGGTTGGCATTTTGAACGCCCGCCTAATTAATTAATATAGCTTTTTTGTTGGCAAAATTAAGGAACATTCTCTTCTTGGCCTTCTTTTTCAGTCGACTGCTCATTTCCTTCTTTCTCGGCATCGCCATGTTTGTCCATCATTATTGATGACAGGTATGTGCCGCCGGATTCGATGAACTTAACGATTTCTTCAAAAGTATCCTTACCGTTAAATTCAAAAATCTTCTTACTTCCCTTGGCATACATTCTTAGCGTTGGTAAATATTTAATTTTTACGTGCTCTAACTCATTTAGATCGGTATTTAGTTTACATATGACGAGATCGTCACGGGATCTTAAAAAGAAACAGAAATCGCCTTCAAATTAAAGTTTATTAATCTATAGTCCGGTCAAAATAGACATTTCAATTTGCAATAACTCGCATAGAGTTAAATATTGGTATAGGTCTTTCGTACACTATTATAAGTAAAATATCAGAAGTCTCCACCGAACCCATGTGTGTTAAAAAATTTATTCAAGGTCAAAGGTCGCAAATATCGGTTTTTTGCATTTTTCTCGTAAACGGTAAGTGTTATCATAAAAATAGCTTAGACAATCTTGTAGAGGACACAATTGTCTACAACTGTTGTATACCGTTTACGAGAAAAATGCAAAAAACCGATATTTGCGACCTTTGACCTTGAATAAATTATTTAGCACACATGGGATCGGTAGGGACTTTTGATATTTTACTTATAATAGTGTACCAAAAACCTATATCAATATTTAGCTCTATGCGAATTATTGTAAGCTTACCACTATTTTTTGGTCTATTTTGACCGGACTACTATGCATAATGCAAATATCAAGAGAAAGGTTCGAAATAGAAAATAAATGAAAACATATTTTTCATATAAATTGTTATTTGTATTGATAAAATAAAGTTTTTTGACTGCAAAATAAAACAAAACTTACTTAAACTTTTCAGCAACTTTTTCTAGAACAGGCGCAAGAGCTAGACAAGGGTCGCACCAAGGTGCCCAAAAATCTACAACTACATCCTTTGATTCATCACAGGTTATCGAATCGAAATTAGAGGAGACCAAAACTTTAACTGCTTTTTGGTTCCAATCTTCTGGAAGATCCTGACTTAAAAAATAAGGTTTAAGCTTTTTATCAAAGAAATCCTGTATGAAAGCACTAATATTGTCAGCATTAATCTCTGCTGGATCAGGTTTGTATTTATTCCATCCGTTTTCGAAGTTTTGAATAGGATACGTAGGCGCATCATCGATCTTCACACCCAAATTTTGCCATATACGAGTATATTCATTATCTTCGTTATCTACGTTAACTGCAGTGAAAGGAATCTATATCATAACAAAAAGTGTATAATATAATTATTATTCTGTGTTAAATACGACACTATAATCTTATTATGCCTGCCCAGCTCCCACCAGTAATACGCAACAAGCACGGATCCACCATTGTGGGCACGGTGGGCATGCCTGCACAACCCTAATTGAGGTCGATAGGCTGATGTTATATCCAATGCCTTAATAAAATTAAAAAAAGAAACGTAAGCTTGAATTTATTATTTAACTAAGCGCCTAATTAAAATTATTCAGTGTAAAATGTATACTTTTAATTAAATCTAAAATCTGATATGCTTTCAAGCTGTAACAGTTTCATCAAAATCGGTTCAGTAGTTTAGAGTCTAGATGTGATATTGTGATGTGCAAACAAACACACATTTACTTTTGTAATTTTCGTGAGCAAACAGACTAACATTTTACAGGTTTATTAATTTACTAGTGTTCGCCCCGCGGCTTTGCCCGCGTGGACCTATACACTGTACAATGCCGTTTAATCGTATAGTCACTGACAATGTCTTGGCCGGGGCGTCAAACATTAACGTCTCCTTTGTAGGAATGCAATGTATAGATCGTGAGTGAGTCAGTAGTCCGACTCGCACTTGGCCGTGATCACAACCTTTTTTGAGGGCACTCTCTCTATCTCTATCTCTCTCTCTGTAACTTACAGTGTTCCGAATACTTCGAAATCATTTATAATACTAATAGCGTGAAAGACTAGCCTAACACAAAACTTACATTCTTATGCTTCATCGCAGCGTTTTTAGCTTCTTCAACATATTTATCAAAATCTCCCGATTTCTTTGACAGAAACAAGTAGAAAATTGTTTCATCGTAGTAGCCAAAGTCTTCAATAGGTGTCTTATCTTTGATATCAACAACTAATGGTCGGGATGCTTTTCGTACAAACGTTTTTATTGTGCTTTCAGTAAATTCGTCGTCATTAAATGTCGCACTTCCATCGTCAAACTGCAAACATTTAGCAAATGAGTAAAATAATTTAAAAATAATGATAATAAACTGCAAGAATCAATTGCTAAAGCAGACTAGTGAGGGACTGAGCGTATTCACCAGCTCAAGTGTTAACGTACTGGTCGCTACACGCTCACTCGCACGCGACTTTACTCGCCGATGAGTAGCGTGTAAAATCGCTTAGTGTAATCGACCCTTAAGCGTAAGTTACTTTGATGAAATTGTCTTATAACTGCAATAAAAACTTAATTAACTAAAGTGACATCCTGTAGTTAAAGTGATGATACCTTTTTAAATAGGAAAATAGCATTTTTTCCTTCGGAGACATCATATTCAGAAAACACAGTTTCATCAGACGTAATTCCGAAAGGAATGAAATTAGCTTTTAGTGCTACAGCTAGGAAATTTTGTGCTTCTTCCGACTGTTGATCCTTAAAAAAACCGATAACCACCACCGGAGCAGAGTCTATGAATGATTTAGCATCGTCGACTGAAGTCAAAGTCTTAGCAGGTGGACCAATTTTTTTAATTAACCACTCAATAAAAGCATTAGCTTTATAATTATCACCTGGAAAATTCACTTATTACGCGGAATGCTGGGTAAAATCACTAGAAAAAATTAAAAGCTCCCGTGAAATTTACTGTGCTATATACCTACTAATAAGTTCAAACTACCAAAAGATGCTAAGGTGATATTTTTGTTATATTCGCCTCCAGTAAACCTCTAATCCACTTACGGTAAGCCAGTTTCAGTTTCGCACCCAGTATTTACAAAACATGTAAGCGTCTTTTGGCAACTTTTAGCTTTATTTATCTACAACTTTTAATAGTTTCCGTTGCAATTAATATTATTAATAATTTACAGTAGTGTCACAGGTATTTGGACAAATAAATGTCAAAACAATTAGACAATTATTGGTAATTGTTATGACATTTATTTGTCCAAATACCTGTGACAATACCTTCATTTATTAATTGTTGGACGTGAAGTTAAGTCTTAAGGATGAATATTATTAACTTTAAAGCTTTAATTTCTCACCATAATATTCAATTGCAGTCCCTTTGCGATAAAATGCTAATGTAGGCAAACATCCAAAATTAGTGTTTTCAACTATCTCCTCATTTTCTTCTATATTTAATCCGGCTAACTTTATTTCAAGATTTTTGTCCGCCAATAGACTAGCTGTTTTGTTATATTCTTCTGCCAATTTTTCTTCAAACCAAGAATTATCTGGAACTGGACGTGAGAAATTAAAAGTAAATTGACAACCCAAAAAATCTTTTTAACTTTTAGTGGAGTCACATGAGGTTTTTATTTTGGAACTGGTAACAATTACTCCGATTTGAATAATGTCTTTTTTAATGTCATAAATACAAAATATTAAAACCTTCATAGGTCCAAAATTGACGCTCACTCCCTCTTGATTTGAGAAGAGGGGGTAAAACTACCCCCATAGATGTGTTTCTGCAAAAATCTCAAGAACTAGGTATTAGATATACAAAAAAAAGTTTCAAACAAAAATTGTTTCATACCTGTTAGATTTATAAAAATTTGGGTCTTACACATTTTCATGTAGGTGTAAAGGTATGACCAGAAAAAGGTCCCGAAAGTCGCTTGGTTTTGTCGTCTTGAAACCAATGACTAAAACGTAATGTCCTTTTCAGCATCTTTATTTATTATGTTCTTTATCGATTTCAAATTGAAAAAGCATATGTTCATAAAGAAAAGAACACCTTACATCGTGATTTTTGTCCCATATCGAAATCTTTAAAAAGTGAGAAGTTATGGGAAATCAAAATTTAACTTTAACGGAGTGCGCCGGTCAAGTTCTCGCAACAAACAAAACCTACCGATAGCGCATTGTACAATATTTACACGAACCATTTCAAGCCCTTTTCGACCCCCCTCTATCTCCGAGGCTAGTTACGATACAGGATAGAATTTTTTCAGGTGGGTTAAGGTTACCAAAAAGAAGCAGTATTCCAAATTTCATACGTCTATTTGGAATAGTTTCGAAGATACGACTGTCCAAAAATCACAATTTTTGGCATTCACTATGACTGACTGATAGATCATCATAAATCTAGGGTACTTCCAATCAAGCTAGAGATTTGAAATTTGGAACATAAATAGTGTTTAAAGTACTATCTAAGAAAGATTGCTTCTGTAGGGTGGTCACTTTAAAATTCTCCAAATTTTTTGACGCAGCTAGATAGCCCATGAGTAGGTCCATATTCTTTACATGGGAGTTTCATATTTCTTGAATACCTACTCTTCTTACCAGAGCATTGCGCGTAAAGTGTTCTAATTTTAAGTTAAAGAGAACTATCTCGAAAAAATTGCAAATATAAGCTAGCCACCTATAGAATTTTTCCGTATTTTCTAGCATTTTTAGATAGCCCATTGATTTGGTTCCCTTTCATTAATAGGTACATCGAATACTTTTGAACAGAAGAAGATATAATAAAAACAATATTTACCCCATAGCGTCTTAGTTACTGAGTTTTATAATATTTTAGAAGACATTTCTTACTTTGGTCGCTAAAGCGAAATCTATCGAAATAGGGAAAATATATAAGACCTTTTTTGTAGAATTCTACATCTTTCATAATAACTTACGACCTCCAACCCACAGGAAGCGAGATTTTGACGAAAAACCGTTTTTAGATCTTTGACCTCTTATATCTTGCAACTTCGGCACAATATCTTTTCACACGTTGTAAAAGTAGTCGGGTAAAAAGATGTTAGTTTTAGTTACCCGACTACTTTTCATACTAGAAGCTTGTTTTCTACTTTTTCGTAGTCGGATTTTAGTTTTTTTAACTTTTATATGTTAACCTATAGTAAAGGTTTTGATATTTATATTTAATGGACATTTTAAAAAAGAAATTATTCAAATCGGAGTAGTTTTGACCAGTTCCGAGATAATGCCCGTTTTTTATCTAGCGTTACTCCATTATTGACCATTGACAAAATGTTGTGTCAGCCCTACCACTGATAATTTTTTTTTTATTCGGTACATAAGGTATTCGCGGACAAACATTGAAAAAATATGTAATTTTGATGAAGCTTTATGATGATTTCAACTTAATTATAATTTATAAATAACTATAAAATAGCTTCCAAATTTTTAAAGCAAACGATATGGGATTAAGGCGTTCTTTGCTTTACCCTGTTTCTGGACATACTTTTCTATCTACACGAAAATGTGCAAGAACCAAATTTTTACAGATCGCACTATGGGACAATTTTTGTTTGAAATTTTTTTTGTATATCTAATAGTTCTTGAGATTTTTAAGGAAACATATGTATGGGCAGAATTTTACCCCCCCCCCCCAATCTGGGGGGTTAGCGTCAATTTTTAACCTGTAAAGGCTTTAATATTTTGTAATTATGACATTTAAAAAAAGTTCAAATTGGAGTAGTCACTTATCTATGATTATCACCAGTATTGCTTTTTACCAATTCTGGATCCACCAACCACCAGACGTGACGTCACACCCCCACCCCCCAGCAATCCCCGCCCCCAGCCACCCCCATCAGATACCGCCTCCTAAAGTCCCCACCCCTCAGATCCCCACTCCCAGACACCGACCCCAGCTTCCCCCACTAGCTACCGCCCCCAGAAGCCCCACCCCTCTAGATACCCAGCCCCATTGACGAGTCCGCCCATCAGATTAATGGCAAACGTTTCAGAGCTCCGCAAATACAGACTCCAATCGCCATAGGCAATCGAGGAGGGGCATGCAGGAGTGCAAAGCGCCAATCGTCTCGGAGCGACGTGCAGCCATAGTTAATCGGGGAGGGGCGTGGAGGAGTTCAAAGCTCCAATCGTCTCGGAGCGACGTGCAGTTATAGTTAATCGGGGAGGGGCATGCAGGAGTTCAAAGCCCCAATCTTCTCGGAGCGACGTGCAGCCATAGTTAATCGGGGCGGGGCAACGCTGTAGTTCAAGCTCCAATCGTCTGTGAAGCACCATAGACGTTTGGGAGAGGCTAGACCCGTTTGCCGCGAGCGGCGAGCGGGGGGAAAGCTTCTCGCGGTCGGCTACGAGGGCGCCGCTGCCGGGGGAAAGCCGTCGAGGGAAAGCTACGGGATATAGCTAAAGAAACAAAGGCCAGGGGATGCGCTTACAGATAACAGAAATATGTTTAACTCACCCCATAAACAGCAGGAACAACACCGCAGCACTCACTCACATCCCCATGAAAAGTCCGACACACGCGTCGAGAAACGCGAGAGATGCGTCACGAGTCTGGAATTTATTTACATCTGAACCGGACGCGAACTGATTACAATTCTCAAAATCACAAAGACACCAACATGAACACACACACAACCGAACCACAGTACACGCGTTATTTATTTTAAAACTGCGCCGTAAGCATGATGTAATATAAATGAAAATCCCTACACACGCGTCGAGAAACGCGAGAGATGCGTCACGAGTCTGGAATTTATTTACATCTGAACCGGACGCGAACTGATTACAATTCTCAGAATCACAAAGACACCAACATAAACACACACACGACCGAACCACAGTGTTATTTATTTTAAAAGTGCGCCGTAAGCATGATGCAATATTACGAAATATTGCGCAATCCCACAGCCGCATGCAATCACATAAGTCGGTCTTGCCACAACACCGCTTTACCGGTCTGTTTCTGGTCCGCGGCGGAGGTATACATTAATGCGAATGACGCACACCGGCTCGATTCCTCGAAAAGACCACCGCGTCGTAAGCATTACGCAATATAACTTAATGTTGTGCAACATCGTGCAATAAGCTGTCCCACCACGAGTCGACCGGACACACACATACAAGCGATTCACACGCACGTGACGGCGTCGCCATTTCTGCGCAGCCGCGCCCGCTCACGCGCCGGCACGGACTGTTTCTAGTCCGCGGCGTAGGAATACAATAACGCGGATGACGCAAACCCGACGTTAGCGCGGAAATTTCCACTCGCGCTCTATAAAACACGAGAACCGCTCGCAGCGACGCACATTCTATTTTCCGCCGGTTATCACTACGCCGAACCTTTGCGCGCGCGCGAAATAGCATCACTATTCATATTTTCAAACGGTTAAGTAACAAATAGTGCAGTGTTGGAAAGCGATCATTTAACAGACAACAAAACAGTTCTAACATCTATGAAGCAACTATTTGTGAAGTGTTTGAAAGTGTACATCAACAAACTACAAGTTAAAAACACAGCACTCGTGAACGGTCTATATAAATCACAGTGAAAGTTATACGCGCTTCCGAATCGCTGTAATCACGCACAAGTCCTTAGTTAATAAATAGTTGTGACACAGACACTGTTTCTTAACAATTGATAGTGACGGCAATTCAGTTACAGCACGGACACAGCACTTGAACAAACAGTTTACATTTCACCAGCATAATATTCAAGGTGCACGCGATCAACACTTACGAACATACACGGTGAGTTGTTTTACTTATTTTATATATTTTTGGCTTAAAATTAAACAAAACATTGAATTTTATAATACACAATCGCGCCCGTATAGTATATAACTTGTTGGTTCATTTACTTAAACTACACTGATTGAGAAAGACGAATATTCTATTTTTAACCACGTTGTTTATATAAGGCATATTTAAATGCATCTGGTCTCAATATCTAATGTAAACATGCGCGTTTTAAGCATGAATAAAAATAGCATTGAAAAGAAAAAAGTATTGCTTTTGGCCGGTTCTGGAACATCCTTCCACCTAGTCATGACGTCACAGTCGCATCCCAATTTTAAGGGTAAAAAACGCCCGTAGCGTCAAAGAGCGGCAGCTATTTATCGCGCAGTCGAGTTTTTTCAAAAAGACGTACGGAGAGCGCGGAAAATAAGCGTTGCGTGTGGCTAATCGAGGCGTGTTCGAATTACAGCGATCGCGGTCGACGGCCGTTCGCACGAGACGTACGTTCCGGGCTTCGCCGCAGTCGCGAAGAAGCAGACGACGTCGACGTCGCGGAGAATCGTCCGAAAGAAGAAGAAGAGCGTCGCCGCGCAGACTCCAAATTCGAACGTGGACGACGACGAAGAAAGTAAGAAGCCAAACCATTAACCGTTGAGTCGATCGTTGTGATATTTTTTTTATTGATATATTTAGAACGTTCTTGTTTAAAAAACGTGTCTGTAAGCGGATTCTCCGTCGCGGTGATTCGTTTTCATCATTATTCGCGTAAGAAAATAAAAGGCACGATATTTAGGCTACAAAAATCTCGTTTTTAACAGAATCTGAGCGAGAGAGAGGGCGCTTACAGACATATACAGCTATCTAGATATCTATATTCATAGTCGTTGTTTTTTTTTTGAAAAAAAATCTTCAGAAACCAAAAAAATGTTTAAGTGCGGGTTTTGCGAGAAATCTTTCAGCAGGCGGGACAGCAAGAAGCGACACGAAAACGTTCACGTCGACGACGACGATAAATCTAAAGTCGAATGCATCGTGTGCGGATTGTACCTCTCGCGCGCCGATTAATTGCAGACGCATTTGTTCCGCGTTCACGGTATAAAAAGGGAACAAAAAACGGCCGACGCTTCAGTCGCTGCAGATCTTTCGCAGAGTTTATTAGACATGAAGCGCAAAAGAGTAGACGACGGCGGTGAAACGTCAGGTGTGAATAAAAGACGCAAAGTAGACAACACTCGCTTGTGCGAAGTTTGCGGCGTCGTAGTGCCGGCCGTTTCGTTCTCTTCTCACGTCAGAAGCAACGCGCACAAAGAGAAATCGTTCGTAACCAAATCCAAAAACATAGAATCGAGTCGGAGCGCGTACAAAAATCGAATAATTTCTTATAAGATTAGCAACACAGACCTCGACGACCTGAACATTGACGGTTTTTTCGAAAAGAACAGAGCCGCGATCCTCGAGCTGATAAAAATTCAACTCGAGAAATTTACGACGGTCAAAATCAATTTTGAACTGTTTGCGCACTATTTTGTCGTTAAAAAAGAAGACCTCGTGAGCGAAATCAAGTCTTTCAACACCAAACACGTAATTTTCAATGACGGTACCGACTTAGACGCGACGCTTACCGAGTTCAAGACGAAACTTCAGAAGAAAGCCGAAGAATTTGAAGAGCGCGACTCCGGTTGGTCTATTCAGAAAATTTCACATCTGGAAATGAACGTGATGAAGTACAATCCGCTTCGAGCTTCGTCCTACATCGACTTGCCTTCAAAATTAAAATTGAAAAGAGCTTTAGTGAACGTGCAGAACGACGACGACGCGTGTTTCGCCTGGGCCGTTGTCAGCGCGTTGTATCCGGTCGAAAACAATCGCGACCGCGTCAGTTCCTATCCTCACTACAACACGGTGTTAAATTTCGAAAATTTAGAGTTCCCGATGAAAATAAAAGACATTAGAAAGTTTGAAAAACTGAACGAGCACGTCAGCGTGAACGTTTTCGGCGTCGACGATCATTACAACGTAGTGGGTCCGTTGTATTGTACGGAACGTAAGAAACAAAACCATGTAAATTTATTGTATTTGAGCGAAGATGCGCCAAACAACAATCACTACGTGCTGATCAGTAACTTATCTAGATTGGTGAATACTCAGTTAAATAAGGAAGGTCATAAAAAGTACATCTGTGATTGTTGTTTGGTGTATTTTAGCACAGAAGCTTCGCTGCAGCGGCACTGCGAACACGATTGCGGCAAGATGACGGTCAAGTTGCCGACGGCCGAGTTGAAAAAGGATCGGTTGGGCAGAGAGAGTCCCGGCAACGTGACAAAATTTAAAAATTACGAAAGGAAAGAGCCGTTGCCGTTCGCGATTTACGCCGACTCGGAAAGTCTGCTCAAACCGATTCACACCGTCGAACCTAACGCGGCCGAATCGTTCACGGTGCCGCTGAAGCGACACGTTCCGTACAGTTTCGCGTATAAAATCAAGTGCGGCTACGACGACGCGCTCTCCGAATACAGGTCTTTCGTCGGTCGCGACTGCGCGAGGCAGTTCGTCGACAGCCTCGTGTCCGACGCGAAACAAATTGGCAAAATCATAAACACGGTCGTACCTATGCGCGCGCTCACGGTCGA
This sequence comes from Mongoloraphidia duomilia, assembly GCA_039654895.1. NCBI lineage: Eukaryota > Metazoa > Arthropoda > Insecta > Raphidioptera > Raphidiidae > Mongoloraphidia > Mongoloraphidia duomilia. The sequence continues at coordinate 31,560,818 of CM077519.1, forward strand.
AGAACTAGCGCGATTCCATGCTCGAGACGCGTGTCACATCTGCGAACAGAAATTCACTCGGGAAGATCGCGCAAACAACTCCATCGTCCTCGATCACGACCATTTGACGGGGGAGCCTCGCGGAATCGCGCACAGCATTTGCAATCTAAATTACAAAATTCCAAATTTCGTTCCGGTGTTTTTCCACAATCTCAGCAATTACGACAGCCATCTGTTCATCAAACAGTTGGCTGCGGTGTGCGACGACTTGACGGTAATTCCGATCAACAAGGAAAAATACATTTCCTTCAGTGCGAAAATACCTATCGGTGACGACGGCGACGACGACGACGACGACGTCGCTGCCGACGAGAAAAGAAATCGCAAAATTGAAATCAGATTTTTAGATTCCATTCGTTTCATAAATTCGAGTCTGGCCGCTCTGGCCAAGAATCTCAAACAAGAAGACTTCATAGAAGTCAGAAAACACTTTCCCGACCCAGAGAAATTTTCTCAAGTCACCGAAAAGGGTATTTTCCCGTACGAGTACCTTACTGATTTTCACGTCTTGGACGAAACGGAATTACCGCCCAAGTCGGCGTTCTACAACGAGTTCAAAGACGAAAACATCACCGATGAGGAGTACGAGCGCGCGAAGCGAGTGTGGGCGACTTTCGAGTGCGAGACGCTGCTCGACTATTCCAACAACTATCTCAAAACTGACGTGCTCCTCCTCTGCGACGTTTTCGAAAAGTTCCGCAAAGTTGAGCTCGCGACCTACAACCTCGACCCCGCCCATTACTATACGCTGCCGGGATTTTCATGGGACGCGATGCTTAAATACACGAAAGTCGAGTTGGAACTCATGTCCGACATAGACATGATTCATTTCGTGCGCAAGTCGCTTCGCGGTGGAATTTCCCAATGCGTCAAACGTCACTGCGTCGCCAACAATAAATACATGGCCGGTAGTTACGATCCCAACGCACCGTCCTCCTACATCGTCTATCTGGACGCCAACAACCAGTACGGCTGGGCGATGTCTAATCCTCTCCCGACGGGCGAATTTCGATGGCTCGACGAACGCGAAATTGAAAATTTCGACGTGGCGAGCGTGTCCGACGACAGCGACGCGGGATATTTCGTCGAAGTCGATCTCAAATATCCCGCTAGCTTGCACGATCTGCACAACGACATGCCGTTTTGCGCGGAAAAACTAGTTCCGCCGCGCTCCAGATTAGGCCAGCCCAAATTGCTCACGACACTGAACGATAAGAGTCGCTATACGCTTCACTACAGATACTTGAAGCAGTGTCTTGAGAACGGGCTCGTTTTGAAGAAAATTCATCGAGTCTTGAAATTCGCCCAGTCCCGGTTCCTAAAGTCCTACATAGACCGCAACACCGAGTTACGCGCCTTGGCCGAGTCCGATTTCGAGAAGGACTTGTATAAGTTGAAGAACAACGCCTGTTACGGCAAGTCAATCGAGTCGGTCGAGAAGCGCGTAGACGTACGACTCGTGACGCATTGGGAATGCGTGGGCAAAAAGCGCGGGGCCGAGGCGTTGATCGCTCAGCCCAACTTTCATTCGATAACCGTTTTCAGCGAAGATCTGTCCGCCGTGCAGATGAAACGTTTGCGCATCGAATACAACAAACCGAATTACATAGGCGCGGCCGTGTTGGATTTATCTAAATGGCTCATGTACGACTTTTTTTACGGCTATTTGAAACCTAAATTCGACGTCAACCTGGTGTACACCGACACCGACAGTTTTGTGTTGGAAGTGCTGACGGACGACCTGTACGAGGAGATTAAGGCCGATCTGAACCTGTTCGACACGTCCAACTTCCCCCGGGACAACGCGTACGGTTTACCGTCGGTGAACAAAAAAGTCCTGGGGAAGTTCAAGTTTGAGACGGACGCAAAATTAATCGCAGCTTTCGTCGGTCTGCGCTCCAAAATGTACTGCTTCAAACTGTTCGGCGACGAAGGCAAGTGCCACAAGCGCGCCAAAGGCGTGCAGTCGAACGTCGTCGACAAGTTCACTTTCGACGACTACATGCACTGTTTGCAGACCGGCGAAAAACTGATGTGTCAGATGTGCGTGTTCAGATCGGTCGAGCACGACGTCCAGATGCAAAAGGTTAACAAAATCGGTCTGAGCGCCGCCGACGACAAAAGATTTCTCGTGCCGAACACGCACGAAACCCTGTCGTGGGGTCATAACGCCATACCCGACGAACATAATTTAAATTAAAAACGCGACTATTTTTTTTTTGTTAATACGCTGTTTATTTATTTGTACATATCGTCGTTAATAATTTATTTGTAAATAGTATCGTTATAATCTAGTACATAAGTTTGTCTATTGAAATGATGTGTTATTAATTTTTTTTATATCTAATCACTAGTGAATAAGTTTTATAATCTAGTAAGTAAGTTTGTTTTTTGAAATAAATTAGATATTATATTCATTTCATACGGCATGTATTTGTATGGTTATATTATGTTTGTATCATGTGTTTGGAAAAAATAAATTTTTGAAAAAATGTAGGACGTTGTTTTTATTCAAGTTTTTGAATTTCAGATGCTTAAATTTCAGGTGAAAAAGAAAATAAGAAAGAAATCGTTTAAAAACGAGTTTTATTGAAACATTTACGATACAGTAAAAATATAAAAATGATATTTCATAAAGAATAACATAAAGAATAATAATAAAATCACACACTTAAATGTTAATTGTTTTTCATAGCAAATTCGCGATTGCATGATACTCTATGATGAGCCGGCGTTTTCTGTTCGCTTTTTCTTCTCTCGCCAACGGTCCAACGCTAACCGTCGCCAGACGGTGCCGTCTCGATGTTCGGCGCCCGTAGGATCCACGAGATGAACTTTGTCTTCGTCGTCTGCGAATCTGACGTTCATCTCTTCGCGGTAGAACGTACACCCTCTTCGAGTCGTCGTCGTCGTCGGCGTCGATGCTTTATCAGCGCCCAACCGCTCGAACGACTTTCTCAACGCGTTCATTTCCTCGCCGCCGCCTCTAACATCTACTTCGCGGACTTTGTTTTGCTCTCCGTCGTCGCGCGCGACTTTTTTTTCGTGACGCCGCCGTCGGAAAGCACGTCGCGTTTTGCGATCCATGAGTTTTGCGATGCGGGCAGACCCAGCCACTTGACGAACACCTTGTCTCCTTTCTCTCGCAACACTTTCTCGACCAGATAGACGTCTTCGTAGCGCGTCTTTTACAGTTCGTGAGCGTAAAAGCCGCCGAGAATGGGACGACCGTCGACGTCTTTCAGCTCGTAGGTGTGCGGATTCGTGCGACACACTTCAGACACCGTGAACAGTTCCGTCGACCAGTTGGGCAAGTAGCCTTTGGCGAAATGACTCTTCTCCTTGCTGATGCGCACGCGATCGCCCGCTTTGAACTTTGGCGGGCGCGGATCGATGCTACCGACGCGACTGTACACGGTCGACAGCAGACGACGTTCGTTTTTCTCGAGCGACGCCTCGTTCGGCGTCATTTTCACAGTGCCGTGCACGGTAGCGTTGTACTTGTCGACCGTCGCGGGCAGCGCGTCGAGCCATCTGTACGCGCCGCTGTTTGAAAAATGCTTCCACAATTTCTCTTTGAGCGTCCTGATGACGCGCTCGACGATGCTGGCTTTCTTGACGCTGTACACCGAATAGTGATTGATCCGGCGCGCTTTCATCAGCGCCTGAAACTTTACGTTGTAGAATTCGGTTCCCTGGTCCGTCTGTAGATTTTTCGGCCGCCTGTCGCCTTTGTCGAGGATCGAGCTCATGGCGTCGGTCACGCTCGACGCCGTTTTGTTCTTGAGCGGCACGCACCACAAGCGTTTGGAGAAACAGTCTATCATCTATCTGTGTTCCTTGTTGACGTTTGCATAGTGAGAAAATTTTTCAATGCAAACCATAATATGATATTCTGTCAACCTGATTCGAGTGCAAACGGGATGTCTCAACATCAGATTTCTCGGTCATTTATAAGCACTTTTCAAAATTATAAAATTAAATTCCATTTCCTGAGTCGTTGCTCGATCGTTTGGGTTTTTTCTTCGCAAACCGATATGTTTTCGTGTAAAAAACGTCAACCGCTCGACCGAAACATTAGGATCCTCGACCTCTTCACGCTCGTCGTCGTCATCGTCGCCGTTGCCGTCAGAATCACGATGCAGAGAAGTCAAAGAGGCACAACAAACATCGCGCGGCGCTTTTTCTTCTTCATCGACGTCGCTTCTTCTTCTTCCTTCGGCTCGTTTCGTCGTCGCAATTTCATCGCGTAGCTCGCAGAATTTAGCGCGCAGTGACGGAAACAGTTTGGAAATGACTCATCTGTACTTGTAACTTCTGGCGCTTGCGTTTGTGTGCGTTCGTCGTCAACAACAACTTTTTGTATCTCGTCGCGTCTTCGTCGGCGTATTCGGCCGGTCTCTTTTCGAACAACAATTCTCTGAGTTCGGCGGTCCAACTCGAGCGCTTCGCCGCCGCCGCCGCAGTCGCCTTCGATTTCGATGTGTCTGTCGGTCAGGCGTACGGGTTATCGCCTAGGAAATATCTTCCGGACGGATCGCCCAGTCTCACGCCGTATTCGGTGTAGGCTCTGCGTCGATTGTAATGCGCGCCCATCTCCGTCATGACGCTCGAGAATATCAGAGATGTCTTGTCGTCGTCGGCGACGACGGTAATCGTGGCTGCGTATAGTCTATCATTGTGGGGCTCGAACGTTCGGCGTCTGACTCTCACCATTTCAAGTAAGATATCACTGCAGGGCCCTTGTTGAAATCAGTCGTCTGGTGTTTGTCGCTCGCGTCTAGATTCAGATTTCAAGCGGGGTTCGAGGTTAAATCGAAGAATTTACGAGGGGTTCGAGACCGCGAGTGTTACCGTTACGCGCAGGCGCTTCGATATCACCGAGCTCACCACCGCTTCGTCTGTTCAAAAAATCATATAAAAGACACCAGCAGTACATTTTTTTGCCTTTTATCGAAACTCATTCAATTTGTGTGTGTGTGCGAGTGAATAAACATGAGTACTAGAGACGTCAAGATCGCTTTGAAGTTTACGGACGATCGCGATTCGTACCAGTACTTTTGCGAATTAGATTTGGAAGCGGCTACACGAGATACTTAGTTCAGAGAATTCCACCGCGCATGAAGAGAATATTGATAGAATATTCCTGCGGACGAGACTATCACGCGAGCGATTTGATCGTAAAAGAAATACCTCGCGACAGATCGACGAACGGAAGCGGCGTCGTCGTCGTCGATCCGCTGACCGAGGAGGCGACTTGGGACGGAGAAAAAATCAATTTACCGCGAGAAATTATAGACGAAAGCGGCAATTACATAGGTGCGATTTTCCACGACCTTTCGAAAAATAGAAAATACAACGTCGATTTGAGCGTATGCTGTCCGTACGAAACTCGACCGCACGAAACACAAGGCGAACCCGTTTGTATATTTCTGAAAAGAAAAAATCTACACTTTGAGTACGATCAGAAAAATTACTATCGTATGTTTTACCGACTATACAAAATGAAGAAATAGGAACAGCTAGAGAGAGAGAGAGAGAGAGCAGACCGCCACGGATCGCTGCAGATTCAACAGATGTGTGTCAGTGTCGATCATTATTATTATTACGCCAGTGTTGATTAATAAACTGTAAACTAATGAAAAAAATGTAATTCTAATTAAAAAATGTAAATTGTGATATGTTACAGGCAATAATAATAATGATTTATTTCCGACGAATTTGTTTTTAACTTATTTCAAACCTACTTTATCCCTAGCCTCTGTAAAAAATGAACGAAAGGGCTTTTATTATTTGAACCCGAACGCATCGTTTGGAACAGATCCGGATATTCCTATAGAAGCAACATGCATGCATATTTCTTATCGAGTTCGAAAAGGGAACATGCACCGGATAAGTTTCATTTTCGAACTGAGAGTGGCGCTAGTAGTTGTCAGCTGATGTGATATAATTTGATTATTAATGTTTTTAGTTTAACTTCGAGCAAGTGTCAGTTTCGTTTTCAATTTTTTGCCAAATTTCATGATTCAAAGTCCACGGTAAGTAGCCTATAGGTTTTTGATTAGCGAGATTGCTAATATCAAAATAGGTATAGGACCCCCCTCCCCCTTTAATTTTTACTTGTGCTGCTGCGAAACCTTGCTTTTTACCAAATTTCATGATTCTAAGTAGGCTATAAATTCCGATGGTATAGGACCCCCCCCCCCTTAATATTTACTTTTTGTGATTTTCGGATTTTTCCCTTTACTTGTGCTGCTGCGAGACTTTGCTTTTTGCCAAATTTCTTGATTCCAAGTTCACGGGACGTATCCTATAGGTTTCGCTGGGTGATTTTGCTACTATCAAAATAGGTATAGGAACTCCTTTAATTTTTACTTTTTGTGATTTACGGATTTTTCTCTTTACTTGTGCTGCTGCGAGACCTTGCTTTTTTTCCAAATTTCATGATTCTAAGTCAACGGGAAGTGTCCTATAAGTTTCGATGAGTGAGTTTGCGAATATCAAAATAGACATAGGAACCCCTTTAATTATTACTTTTTGTGATTTACGGATTTTTCCCTTTACTTGTGCTGCTGCGAGACCTTGCATTTTTCCAAATTTCATGATTCTAAGTCAACGGGAAGTGTTCTATAAGTTTCGATGAGTGAGTTTGCGAATATCAAAAATAGGTATAGGAGCCCCTTTAATTTTTAATTTTTGTGATTTACGGATTTTTCCCTTTACTTGTGCTGCTGCGAGACCTTGCATTTTTCCAAATTTCATGATTCTAAGTCAACGGGAAGTGTTCTATAAGTTTCGATGAGTGAGTTTGCGAATATCAAAAATAGGTATAGGAGCCCCTTTAATTTTTAATTTTTGTAATTTACGAATTTTTCCTTTATTTATACCGCGAGACCTTGCTTTTTGCCAAATTTTATGATTCTATATCCACGGGAAGTATCCTATAGGGTTTTGATGAGATGACAAAATGGTCGTATCTTTTGATTGCACGTTGAGATAGAAGTTTAAATTCTTTACAACTTTAAGCGGCCCGCCGCCGTCGCCGTAGACCTCGGTATTTCGTATAAATTTCAACTCGGTATCTCTATCCTTTCCTGAGAGAAAATAATTCTTTAAAGACGGACACCCCGCCAGCCAGCCACCCTGACGGACAATCGAGTGATCCTATAAGAGATCGGTTTTTTATTGAGATACGGAACCCTAAAACGTTCATACACAGAAAATAATATATGTTCGCGGAGTATCGGTGAGATATCTCGCTTCGATCCGTACGCCCTCCTCTCTCTCTGATGACGTTACAAACAAAAATGGCGTCCGACAGATGTCGCTTCGCGTCTCTCTGCTCCTTTGCGAGCGGAACATGTCTTCGCTGTCGCGAACGTAAAACTAAATGTCTGATATCTCTCTTGTCTTTGACGTTCGTGTCTGATGTCTAAAGTTCACGTATGGCGTCTACTGTTCGGTGTCCGATGTCTGAAGTTCGTGTCTGGCGTCTGAAGTTCGTGTCCGACGTCTGAAATTAGTGTCTGGCATCCGATGTTTTGTGTCTGATATCTGATGATCGTGTACTGGACTAGGAGATTAATGTATTGAAAGAAAAAAAAAACACAAAAAATATTTTCAAATTCGATTTTATTAATTAATAAATATGATATATAATTACGATATAAAAAATATTATAGTTATATTATTATTTTACATTGTACATATTCCAAAAACATAATTTCAAATTATTTATGAATCGTTCGACCAACGAGCGAATTCGATGACGTGTCCGGGATATCTGGCCTGTTTTCTCGTTTGTACTCGACCCTTGTAGATCAACGCCAGGTTTTCGTTGCGCAGAAGATAGTCGACGAGTGGCCGGGGCATTTTGGCGAATCGCCGCGGCAGCGCGACGTTGAATTCGTCAAGTTCGAGCACCGTCTTAGATCCGCGCGTCACGAACGCCGATAATATGCGATATTTCTCGTTCTCTTTCAAGTTTTCGATTCCGGCGAACGGTTTTCGACGGAGCATCGCGCCGTAGCCGTTCAACGCCTCCAAGAAATCCAAATCGGCAGCGCAGTCTTTATTCTTCTCCTCCTCGTCGTCGTCGTCGTCGACGATGACCAAATCGCCGACTTCGTCCGCGTATTCGTCGGCGTCGGAGCCGTAGTCTTTGCGTATTTTCTTGAGCGCGTCTTCGCAGACGTCGTCGATCCTATTTTCACCGGCGAGTTTGCGTTTCGCGTCGCGGAACGTTTTTCTTTCGCGTCGCTTGTTATTCTCGACGTCGACGACGATTGATTTTCGTGGCGCCTTTTTCGCGCCGCCGAAGATTTTTTTATTCTTTGCATCACGTATTGATTTTCGTTGAGCATTTTTTGCGTTGCAGAAGACATTTTTGTTGTTCTCGGCGTGCTGTTTGTTCGCGTGCGCGCGAAGGGACCGCGCGGACTTAAACCCTTTTCGCAACGATCGCAGCGCACCAGCAGGTTTACTTGCTGCCGATCGTCGACACGATTCGACGATGAATCCATTTTGTTCTATTGTTTAACACACACAAAGCACCGGTCAAGATGAATTAAACTTTGATTTTTTCGTTTTATGACACGAGCGTTGTTATTCGGTCTGTAGTTCAAAGACGACTGCTAGTTTAGCGAGGGCGTTTCTAGGTTTTATAACGATCGAAGCGTCGTAGTCGGTCGATTAAAAAAAAAAACATTGAATATATTTACAACTTTTACAAAGATCACAAAAACTTCTAGCAAACGTCGCACTGCGTTTTTATCGAGAGAGAGAGAGCAGCATAAACTCTTTGATCGTTTTATACGTTCCGAAGTCGTTATTTAATCTGTAGCAAGCGATGCGTTCCCTAAATGCAGACGCCGCGAACGATGCGATCGCGTCGACGAGGACGAGGAGGTTGCTCGCTTTCCATCTGAAATACGGATTGCTCGGACATGACTGTTTGCCGTTACTCTTCAAATATCATCTTCGGATGCGACGATGCTCGCTCGCGAGCGTGTTTATACAAAATCCAACTTACAGCTGCAGATGCTTCCTCGAAGATACTTCTAGCTTTTATAACGATCGAAACAGTTGCTGCTTCGCGGAACTAAGTCAGAACGGAGTCTATTGTTACGAGTCTTCTTCTTCTTTTCCTTGATGCTTTCCTCTCGATGTCGTCTTTCACTCGACGCACAGGTCTCGTCTATCGGTAAAACAAAAAAAGTACCTGAACAGAGACTCGAACCCTGAACACTGGGATTAAAAGACCAATGCTCTACCGACTGAGCTATTCTAGCTTGCTAAAACCGTTCTCATAATAATATCTTTGATGACTCAAAGAGAGAAGTATGACGATCGTCAAACGTGTGTGCCTCGACTTGACTGTTTAGAGCGCCATTAATTACATTATGATAGCAACCGAAAAGTTCTTCTCGGAATTCAAATCGACGTCGTAGTTCGCACGACGTGACTCACTCTGATTGTATTAACTAAATTTTGCTAATATTAAATAACATCGTAGATTCATTTAGTTTTATCTCTATACTGTTCTTTCTCTTTTCTTTTTTTTTCTTTTTTAACGCTACATCACAAATCAAAATTTGTAAATTATTGTATTTTGTCTCCTACCCTGGAACTGGCTTTGCCAAGTTTTGTAGGAAAACTTATTAAGTAAATAAATAAATAAAATAAAATAAATAAAACAAAAGAAACCGCTTCAGAAAACAAAGAACGCTCGTCGGTCGAACGCACGCGCGTTTGAAAATATCGCTCCGCGAGAACGCGAAAAGTAAAAACGTTGTCGCGGCGCGCGTATATAAGAGCGTCGCGCAGCGACATTCGAACGACAGTCTACATTTTGATTCGGCGACGTACGTACGCGTGAATAATTTCATCATCATCAGATTCGTCATAGTAATTGTGATTTTTGAACATTTAAAATTCTATTCGAAAAAAGTTATTTCTTTTGAAAAATCAATCAGTGCTGTTTAAATCAAGGAAAAATATCGAGACGACGTTCGAATCTTCTGCAAGGAGCCACCATACGTTTTTGAAGAGCTGTGAATCTAAAAAAGGTAAATTCATTTTTTTTTTCTTCAGAACAGTGTATTTAAATCTCAAATCGAAGTTATTCAAAAAAACTTCCGTCGAGTAATTTTGTAAAGTGCTATTTATTCTTGCAGATGGATAAATACAACAGGATCGGCCAGGCTGTTGGTTTCCACAACGAATACAGACAATTTCACGAATTAAACGTCGGACAAAAATATCCGATCGAAAAAGCCGAATTAATGAAAACGCAGTTCGGCGTGAGATTTGCTTTAAGATTAAAAAGCATGCGCGGCATCTTTTTTCTACCGGCCAGATTCGAAAGCAGTATAACAGGCGACAAGGAACGGGGTGATTTTTGTAGCTACCTAAAGGATAAGTGCGTTATCGTAATCAAATACGCTACGTTAGGAAAATGTAAAAAGGAAACGCCGTTGCTGAAATTCGTCGACGTCGACGACGACGACGATGCTGCCAGTAACGAAAGTCCTATTGATCTTTTTGAAGAAAATTCAAAGAAAACTTTTAAATTAAAAAAATAAATCTGTAATAATCTTTAATTATTTCTGTTTTTTATATAAATAGTGAAATTATTCTGCTCAATCATCTCTTTTATTATAAAAACACCAATGTATTTTGTTGATGATAATAAATGTATGAAAAAATGATACAGTAGAATGTTTTTTTATTTCTTTATATATTTTAGCGGAAAATAAACATTAAATATCATACATGAACATTAGACATCAGACACGAAAGTCAGAGTTCAAAAAAATTAAATTAATGTCTGCACGGGGACTCGACCCCGGATCGATCGGGCACAAAGATTAACACTCTACCGACCGAGCTATGCGAATGTTGAAATTTCACGATTCTAAAATTACATACGGTCAATAATAATAATAATGTTTTTGTTTAAAAATTTCCATAACATGATTTTTTCCTAGTGCAGATGATTCATAGTGGGAAACAGCGTCTCGCATTTTGCTTACGACGCAGTGTTTTAAGTTTTAAAATAAACAACGCTGCTCTGTGACAGGAAAGACGGATACAAGATGTTGTGTGTGAAAGGATCGCAGAAGAAACGTTTATTGTTCGTGTTCGTGTAATCCGTGCAATTCTTGTATTCATCTATCCGCGTAAGTCGTGTGTTCGTCTAATGTGTATATTCGTGTAATTCTTGTATTAGACGTCAAATCCGTGTACTTCGTCTAATTCGTCTAATTTGTGTATTCGTGTAATTCTTGTATTCGACGTCAAATCCATGTAATTCATGTATTCGTCTAATTGTGTATTCGTGTAATCCGTCAAAATCCGTGTAATTCGTCAAATCCGTGTAATTCGTGCATTCGTCTAATTTGTGTCTTCGTGTAATTCGTGTAATTCGTCCGTCCATCTAAATCCGTATAATCCGACAGCCCGCTTGTCAGTCCGACCATCTGTCTGTCTGTCTATCTGTATGTATGTATGTCTGTCTGAATGTCTATTTATCTATTCTTATATACCTATGTCTGTCTGTCTGTCTGTCTGTATGTATGTCTGCCTGTCTATCTGCCCTTATGTCTGTCTGTATAGAACGCTCTCTTATCTGCAGCTCTAACAAAAACATTCATGCCGTTGCGATAACTTACTATAAACAAGATAAGACGCACGCGGGAGGCTTCAACGAGGTGTATCTATATGAGCCATATACGGCCGCGCTCGTCTGAATTCGAGGTCATGGTTTGGACACGCGCGCGCAGGGGGCTATATCGAGGCTTCATGAGTCATATGAGACATCGTCGAACTAAAAATTCTAGGAAAAGTTCAATCGACGTCACGGCGGACGCGCTGGGGCCACATCGAGGTGAAACTCTGTGCGCGTCTGTTCTTCGCGGCGCCGGATGGGGGCGAGGGTCCAGGGAGAACGAATGCGTGAGCGGCGAGCGACGTCTGTCGATCCGTCGGCGTTCCGCCATCTTGCACGCAACTCTCTGACGCTAGCTCCCCGATCGAATGGCTAGGGAGGATGCAAGGAGGTGTAAGATCGAGGTTGGTACGATAAGCGGCGACGGTACTTGTGAATCGACAGAGCTCTGAAACGTTTGCTGCCAATTGGGCTCGAGATGAGATAAGTAGTTGAACCGGCGATTAGCAGACTATAAAGCGGTGCTGTGGCAAGACTGTGCTTGCATGCAACTGTGGGATTGCGCAATATTTCGTAATATCGCATCATGCTTACGGCGCAGTTTTAAAAATAAATAACACTGTGGTTCGGTCGTGTGTGTGTTTGTGTTGGTGTCTTTGTGATTCTGAGAATTATAATCAGTTCGCGTCCGGTTCAGATGTAAATAAATTCCAGACTCGTGACGCATCTCTCGCGTTTCTCGACGCGTGTGTCGGACTTTTCATTAATATTACATCATGCTTACGGCGCAGTTTTAAAATAAATAACGCGTGTACTGTGGTTCGGTCGTGTATGTGTGTGTTCATGTTGGTGTCTTTGTGATTTTTTGAGAATTGTAATCGGTTCGCGTCCGGTTCAGATGTAAATAAATTCCAGACTCGCGACGCATCTCTCGCGTTTCTCGACGCGTGTGTAAGGCTTTTCATGGGGGTGTGAGTGAGTGAAACACGTAGTGCTGCGGTGTTGTTCCCGCTGTTTATGGGGTGAGTTAAACATATTTCTGTTATCTGTAAGCGCATCCCCTGGCCTTTGTTTCTTTAGCTGTACCCCGTAGCTTTCCCCCGGCAGCGGCGCCCTCGTAGCCGACCGCGAGAAGCTTTCCCCCCGCACGCCGCTCGCGGACAAACGGGTCTAGCCTCTTCCAAACGTCTATGGTGCTTCACAGACGATTGGAGCTTGAACTACAGCGTTGCCCCGCCCCGATTAACTATAGACGCATGTTGATTGCAGACGATTGGAGTTTTGAACTACAGCGTTGCCCCTCCCCGATTAACTATGGCTGCACGTCGCTCCGAGAAGATTGGAGCTTTGAACTCCTGCATGCCCCTCCCCGATTAACTATAACTGCACGTCGCTCCGAGACGATTGGAGCTTTGAACTCCTCCACGCCCCTCCCCGATTAACTATGGCTGCACGTCGCTCCGAGACGATTGGCGCTTTGCATTCCTGCATGCCCCTCCTCGATTGCCTATGGCGATTGGAGTCTGTATTTGCGGAGCTCTGAAACGTTTGCCATTAATCTGATGGGCGGACTCGTCAATGGGGCTGGGTATCTAGAGGGGTGGGGTTTCTGGGGGCGGTAGCTAGTGGGGGAAGCTGGGGTCGGTGTCTGGGAGTGGGGATCTGAGGGGTGGGGACTCTAGGAGGCGGTATCTGATGGGGGTGGCTGGGGGCGGGGATTGCTGGGGGTGGGGGTGTGACGTCACGTCTGGTGGTTGGTGGATCCAGAATTGGTAAAAAGCAATACTATCACCAATTCCGAAATAATGGCCTTTTTTGTCTATTTTTCCTCCACTATCTGTAAAGTATAACTAAAGTTATCGTGAATATTGTCTCCGCTATAACGCATTTATATACACCCGAAAAACATTACCCTCCTTTGGCAGTCGGGTAAAAAGGCAACGTTATAGCACATACCTCTTCTGCGCATGCGCCGATTTTCCCAAAAAACACTAGGGCTCTTCATTTTCACATGTCAAACATCCTACCAAAATGTTTGATACGCTCAGCCGTTTGGCCTGTATCGTGCTCACAGACAAGCAGACCAACAGACAAAGTGACAAACAGACCAACGCAGACAAACAAACCAACAGACGAACAGAACTTTTTCTAAAAATATATTATTTTGACTCCGGTGAACTCGAAACGAAAAATATTGTAAAATTACGAAAAGTGAATTTTGACCCAAATTTAGAATGGTAATAAATGTAAATAATAATGATGCAGTAAATATGACAGTTTTCTTTCTAATATTTCCTTCTTATCTGTATTTACATTTTATAAGCTGATTTTAAGCGTTTAAAATCATATTAAAATACCTACAGAAGCTGACAAAAATATATTCATTATCAGCAATTATTTGCTTAAAATTGTCCTTGTTCAGTTCAATTATGTCTCGCTGTGTTTTGTTTTTAGGTTCCGACATTATGATTTTGTATTTTATTATATTTTTGTTTTATATTTTTATTTTGTAAAGATCTAAGCACACAAAATATATCGTTATTATTTAAAAAAATTATAGATATATTAGTTTTTTTTTACTTAGGTAAATTTTTTACTTCCAAGAACATAATGTTTATACGACAAAAATACTTTTTTTATATTTTAGAGTTCAGTTTTATTCTTATTACATTCTGGTTTTATTTTATAAAAAAAATTCAAGCAAAATATATCGAAAAATGACAATTTCAACTGACTTTCCAATCATTAACTACAACATTGATGCTTCACTGCCAGTGCCAATTGCCATACTATTTCGACGCAATTGAATATCGAACGTATTGTCGCGACTACGTAATCCTCTAATTTTATATGTGCGCAATGCGCATGTTTTCATGCTCCCACATTCAGGACTCCCAAGGACTCCGGGGTACATAAAGAAGCGCTCTACTGAAGAATATCACTTCGAGAAAATATTTGTACTCTCTCTCTCTCTCTCTCTCTCTTGCTTTGATTAGTTCGAGAGAGCTTGTTAGCTGACTTTTTTTTGGTTGTTTTTCTTAATACCTTGAAGCTGTTGTTTCATTGAAGATAATCAATGCAATATTGTTCTATTGTTAGAATTAGATCCGATTTTGAGGTTCTTAACAATGCAATGTTTTGATTATTAAATTAAAATTATCTGCGTCGAATAAGTTTTTACTGCCAACGGCGGCGCTGTTTTATTAAGAGATTGTCAAATCCGATTTTCAGGCTCTTAACAATGCAATGTTTTGATTATTAGACTAAAAACTACTACAGTGACGTGCATGAATAACTACAGCGTCATTTAAATGCATGACTCACACAAAGGTATTTCGAAATAAATAATTCAAATAGTGGCCTTATAGTTTGAGCACTGTTTTAAATGTTTCGTATGCTAGCCGAACCTTGTCGGAGGTTGAAATAAATTCAGCGCAAAAGTATTTTGGTTGTGGTTGGACAATTGATTGTTGTTTGATCATTTGAGATGAAAAATCGTGTGCTATCATTTTATTACCGCCCTATTGGCGTGTGGTACCAATAGGTCAGTAAGAGTTCTTTTGTCGATCATAAGTTCACTGTTTAGGAGGCTAGGATGGTTGTGAGGGGGGATTATTGAATGATCAAATATAATGATAGTAAAATAAGTGTTTAATGTACAAATAAAAATAATTTAGAAATCAAACCAACACATGTTTTAATATCCATCGAAAATCTGACTTACCCCTATTTAGCACCACATAAGAATTTTAAATAGACCCGCACAGCTCCACGGTTCCAACACTACTTCAGCTTCTCCCTTTTTTGGTTGTGGGGAGTATATTTTTAGAGTTTACCCCCATCAACTCATGGGCGGCATGGCTTCGTGGAATTGTTGGTTCTCATGGATCGTCACAATGGACGATCGTATTTTGCGTGGTCATGTCTGGGGATTATCTTGTCCTGGGTGGTGAATCACCCACTGTATGCATGACAACAACACATTGTATCTCACCGGATGTGATCTAGACTCTAGCCAATCGATCGTCTATCGGCCGTTTACAATTTTTTGTTAATCAGTTGTTGTTGAAGGTCATGTCTGATCAATACTATTGTTGATTGTGTGATAGTGGACGGAGGAGTTGGTTGTTGTTGATCAATGATTCGCTCGAATTTGGTGCATGTTTCGGGATTATTTGTTTTTTTGCAGTTTTAAATTAGACATTTTAGGAATTGAAAAATATTATTAGGAGATATATTCTTGTGGTTTTGTCTACGAGTATTTCCTTTGTTTAATCGACCGATACTCGCTCTCCGAAGTGGACCATTGGAGCTGTGCCTTGGTCGGCCATTTGGTCCTGACGCCCTTTATCTTCAGTCAGTACGGCACGATCTTAACTATCAATTTTTGGTTCGCTCTATTTTTAGGGTTCCGTAACTTAATAAGAAAAAACGGAACCCTTATAGGATCACTCGTTTGTCCGTCTGGCTGGCTGGCTGGGTGTCCGTCTGTCAAGACCCCTTTTCTCAGGGACGGATAGAGATATCAAGTTGAAATTAATATGAAATACTAAGGTCTACGGTCCCTTGAAGGTGGGAAAAATTTAAGCTTCTAAGTCAACGCAATCAAAAGATACGGCCATTTTGTCACCTATTTTGATACTCGCAAACTCACTCATCAAAAACCATAGGGTACTTCTCATTGACCTAGAATCATGAAATTTGGCAAAAAGCAAGGTCTCGCAGCACAAGTAAAGGGAAAATCCGAAAATCTTAAAATGTAAAAATTAAAGGGGGCCCTATACCTATTTTAATATTCGCAAACTCACTCATCAAAAATCTAAAGGGTACTTCCCGTTGACCTAGAATCATGAAATTTGGCAAAAAGTAAGGTCTCGCTGCATAAGTAAAGGGAAAAATCCTAAAATCTCAAAAAGTAAAAATTAAAGGGGGTCCCGACACAAAAAACAGAAAGCTGTATCATTGGAACCGTAACATGTAGCAGGTTGAAATTTTCACAGAATATATCTACCTAATTTAATTGTTGTAACGATACGGAACCCTCGTAGCGCGAGTTCTACACGCACTTGACCGTTTTTTTTGTATTTGTCCTTGTTTTCAGTGTCTTGTGGTAGGTGGTGGATTCCTAAGCCCAATCTGGGGCATTTTGTTTATTGTGTCATCCTGTTTGTCAAATAGTAGGTGGAGGATTGTTGAATCCTTATTAGGGTTATTTTGTTATTAATTTATTTATTGATATTTTGGCTAATTGTGTATTGTCTTTTGTGTCGAGTGGTAGGTGGTCGTTTATTAAGCCCTTTTGGGGCAATTTCCCTTGATGGTTTTCCGGTTGTGATTTGTTATATTATTATTTTTTTTGAACGACTTTTTATTTCGACTCACGTCCCCCGCGTCGCTGAGCCTAGCTAGCCGTGATCGTCCCGGTTGTGCGAAAAAAAATACCACGTTATACCAATTGCGCCCAACATGGGGCCCCTTTTTTCGTATTTTGGGGCATATTGCTATTTTTGGCGATTGTTATTGTTAGGCCTTGTTTTGGAATGACGCCTCATATCGTTGGTTTGGTTGAAATTTTTTGAGGATCGGAACTGTTGGTGCAATTTTGATTTTTTGTTGTTGGTTGCCATTTGGTTGTGGTTTGTGAATTTAAATAACACGTGCGCAAGAAGGAGTTTTCCTATGACATAGAGGAATAAATGGTAGGATCGCATTAAATGCGTAGTCGCTTGGATGGTGTGGTGAAGCATTTTGAGGGATTGGCATGGTTGAATGGTACTCGACTTGGGCGAACAGATAAAATAGTACATCGGATTGACACTAGTGACGCACTCTCAATTAAACAACAACAATATCCGTTGTCCACCTACTTACTGGAGAACTTATCGGGAACTGGATGAAATGGTAGAGTTAGGTGTAGTACAGAGTCCACTAGTCCTTGGTCGTCGCCAGTGCTGTTAGTAAGGAAGTCGTCGGGCGAGTATCGGTTCTGTTTTGATGGGCGCAAATTAAACTCGGTAGCAAAGAAAGGCGCCTATCCTCTCCCTCGAGTCGACCACATATCAAGTAAACTCATTGGTGCTCGATACCTATCAAGTTTAGGTTTAAAAAGCGCCTTTTTGCAAATTCCACTTGACGAGTCGTCTCGGGAGAAAACTGCTTTTGGCGTTCCTGGAAAAGGCTTATTTGAGTTTGTTGTTATGCCATTCGGTCTCAACAATGCTCCTCAGACCCAAAAGCGCTTAATGGATCATGTTTTGGGACCTGAATTGGACCCGTATGTGTTCGTGTACTTGGATGATATTGTTGTTGCGACCCCTACTTTTGACAAACATGTTGATTGTTGAAGTCCTCTTGGAGGTCCATCGTCGGTGGGCCAATGCTAAGCTAACTATTAACTCGGAGAAGTGTAGTTTTTGTTTCCCCTCCCTTAAATATTTAAGTTTTGTGATAGACAATCTTGGTTTGCGAACTAACCCTGAAAAATAATATCGGCGATGTTGAGTACCCTCGGCCTCGTAATACTACTGATGTCAAACGTTTCATTGGAATTTGTTCATGGTACCGACGGTTTATATCAGACTTCTCTACACTAATGGCACCCATTACGACCGAAAGAAAGGACAATGTATTATGAGCAAGCCCTGGTGTCGACGCCTGTTCTAGCCAGCCCTAATTTTCAACAACCTTTTACTATTCAGTGTGACGCGTCTAGTGTTGGTTTTGGTTATTTATTGACTCAAGAACATGCATAGGGGCTAGTGGCGCACTAAGTACGTCGAAGGCCCGGGGCGGCAGAACTAAATGAGGTCCCCGTTCTGCTTAGAAATTGATGTATTTGTAGTGTAAATTTCGTAAAAAATGAATAATATAGATGTAATGGCTGACAAAAAAAATTAAATATTTAAAATAAACGTAGGTAGGTTATAGGTAACCTACCTACGTTTGTATTTTGTATACATACGGATTACGGGGCCTCCAACTCCAAACTGCCTCTTACTTATTAAACATATTTTAGCCTTGTTTGGGATTTGATTAAGGACTTCTCGAGATTTAGAGCCCCCCAGGATCAGAGGCCCAGAGAGAGCTCCCCCCCCCTAGTCCGCCACTGATAGGGGCCAAAAGTTCCTATTGCGTATGCTAGTCGAACCTTGTCGGCAGCCGAAAGGAACTACACTGTGACCGAGAGATAATGTTTAGCTGTTTTGTTTGCCATCGAGCAGTTTCGTCCATATATTGAGGGCGTTAAGTTCAGTTACTGACCACCATTCGTTGTTCTAGGTACTTTTCAGAACTTTTGTAAAAATTATTATCCGATCCTTTTGAAAATTGATATTTGAGCGTTTCATAGGACACAAGCGACTAGGCCTTGAAGTCAGGGTCAATTCTGATTGGTTGAATACCCCATCTTGATGTCGTTTGACACACGCACACACACCTAAATGAACGTACCAACTAGCTAGTGAACTCTGTATACTAATATGGATAGTTGATAGCAATTATAAAATGGGTTTTGTATGTGGAGAATGATCAAGTACATATTCTTCAAGACAGGCATTAATGTTCACAAAATTAGAATGAAAACTTCAGATAAGGCTTGTAATCTAATTCTTTCTATAAAAGTCGATTAATTTTTTGACATTTCAAAATAAAACCTAATTTAATATTATTTTTTGAGATATTATAGGACGAGTTATAAGGATGTCTAAAATTTACACAGTACTTACCAGTGTATTTGAAAATTTGGATTGGAAAAATAAATTTTAAATAAGTTTTATTTTGAAATGTCAGAAAATTGATCGACTTTTATAGAAAGAATTAGATTAAAAGTCTTATCTAAAGTTTTCATTCTAATTTTGTGAACATTAATGCCTGTCTTGAGAAATATGTGTTTGAACATTCCCCACATACAAAACCCATTTTTAATCGCTATCAACTATCCATATTAGTATACAGAGTTCACTAGTTAGTTGTTACGTTCGTTTAGGTGTGTGTGCGTGTGTTAAACGACATCAAGATAGGGTATTCGACCAATCAGAATGGACCCTGACTGCAGGGCCTAGTCGCTTGTCATATGACACAAAAAAATAAAATGGCGTCAGATTTCAAAATAGCGACCTTATGTTCTTTATTGTCAAAATCATCCGATCCTCCTGAAAATTGATAGAGATTTTCATAGGATAGAAAAAAATAAAATAACGTCAGATTTCAAAATGGCGGCCATATGCACTTTTGTAAAAATTATCCGATTATTTTGAAAATTAATATTTGAGAGTTTCATAGGACACAAAAAAAAAATAAAATGTCGTCAGATATCAAAATGGCGGCCATATGTACTTTTTTGTAAAAATTATCTGATCCTTTTGAAAATTGATATTTCAGAATTTTATAAGACACAAAAATAAAATGGCGTCAGATTTCAAAATGTACCTACATCTTTTTTGTAAAAATTGTCGAATCTTTTTGAAAATTGATATTTGATATTTTCATAGGACACAAAAAAATAAAATTAGGTCAGATTTCAAATGGCTGCCATATGTACTTTTTTGTAAAAATTATCCGATCCTTTTGGAAATTGATATTTGAGAGTTTTATAGGACACAAAAAAATAAAATAGGGTCAGATTTCAAAATGGCGGCAAAATAATAACTTTTCAATTAGTTATTTTTTTTATAGCTTTGATAAATTCGATATAGTAGGATGCGTAGGAAGCATAGCTTCTGTTGGGTGTCCCACGACACCTCATGACTTTTTTTTATTTATTATTTCCTCAATATAAGTAGCGATCCACCGGGAAAATCCTGGTGTCCCGGTGGGCCTATCCGCCCCTGGCAATAGGTGATACTTTTCTTTAGGACCTATGTCCTAAAGAAAAGTATCACCTATTGCCAGGGGCGGATAGGCCCACCGGGACACCAGGATTTTCCCGGTGGATCGCTACTTATATTGAGGAAATAATAATAATAAATAAATAATATTAAGTACTATTTTCATTGAACTTATCCGAGCGAAGCTCGGTCACCCAGATATTTATTATTATAGCCTATGCTATAATAATAAATATCTGGGTGACCGAGCTTCGCTCGGATAAGTTCAATGAAAATAGTACTTAATATGCTGTGAGATGCTGATTTTGTATTGTCTCCTAGGCGTAAGTACGTTCTCTCCCAAATGCATCGGGTAGTTATTAACCAATACACCTTAAATTTGGACTGAAAATATAAATTCAGATATAAGAAGTGATATGCGTAAATTACTGTTTCTTGTAATTCTAAATATGTATAACATTATATTATAAACAGCTACCAGATGGGTGACAACTCGGCTGGGACTGTTAAAATTTACTTCACCCAAAAAATCAACTTTGAAGCATTTTTGCACCGTTAATAAACTCTTTAAAATTTTAAAATTTTTAAAGACTTTAAACATTCTAAAACGTTTAAAAAATCATGTTAAAAATTTTAAAAATATTAATGATATAAAAATTTTAAAAAATCATTTTTAAATTTAAAAATTTTTTGACTTGCAAAATTTTTATTTTTTTATCAAATCGGCTTTATTATGCGTTTTCCAATCGATTTACACTAAAAAAATCAACTTTGAAGCATTTTTGCATCGTTAAATATGGTTCAATAATGAAATCTAATTTCGAATTTTTTACAGCAAAATACGGTTAAAAAATGATTTTTACGTTTGACATGTAATTTTTCAATGAAAAAATTTTGTATTTATATATGAATTTTTAGAAAGTTAAAATTTAAAAAGAAAACTCTTAAACATTTTTTAATTTTTAAACATTTTTAACATCCTAAAACGTTTAAAAAATCATGTTTAAATTTTAAAAAATTTAATAATATAAAAATTTAAAAAATTATTTTTAAATTTAAAAATTTTTTTGACTTGCAAAATTTTTGTTTTTTAATCAAATAGGCTTCATTTTGCGTTTTCCAATCGATTTACACTAAAAAAATCAATATTGAAGCATTTTTGCACCGTTAATAAACTCTTTAAAATTAAAATTTTTTTAAAGATTTTAAACATCCTGAAACGTTTAAAAAATCAAGTTACAAAATTTAAGAATTTTAATGATATAAAAATTTTAAAATTTTAAAAAATCATTTTTTAATTTAAAAAATTTTTTGAATTGCAAAATTTTTGTTTTTTTATCAAATCGGCTTTATTTTTCAATTTCAAATCGATTTACACTAAAAAAATCAACTTTGAAGCATTTTTGCACCGTTAAATATGGTTCAATATTGAAATCTTATTTCGAAGTTATTTACAGCAAATTACGTTTAAATACGGTTAAAAAATGATTTTTACGTTTGATGCGTAATTTTGCAATGAAAAAATTTTGTATTGATATAATTTTTAAATTTTAGAAAAATTTAAAAAAAAACTTAAAAATAAATTTTATAATTTTTAAAGTTTTTAAACATCCTAAAACGTTTAAAAAAACATGTTAAAAATTAAAAAATTCTAATGATATAAAAATTTTAAAAAATCATTTATAAATTTAAAAATTTTTTTGACTTGCAAAATTTTTGTCTTTTTATCAAATCGGCTCTATTTTGCGTTTTCCAATCGATTTACACTAAAAAAATCAACTTTGATGCATTTTTGCACCGTTAATAAACTCTTAAAAATTTAAAATTTTTTAAAGATTTTAAACATCCTAAAACGTTTTAAAAATCATGTTAGAAATTTTAAAAATTTTAATGATATAAAAATTTAAATATTTTTAAAAATCATTTTTAAATTAAAAAATTTTTTTAACTTGCGAAATTTTTTTTTAATCAAATCGCCTTTTTTTCGTTTTCCAGTCTATTTACACTAAAAAAATAAACTTTGAAACATTTTTGCACCGTTAATAAACTCTCAAAAAACTTTAAAAATTTTAAAGATTTTAAACATTCTAAAACGTTCAAAAAATCATGTTAAAAATTTTAATGATATAAAAATTTTAAAAAGTCATTTTTTAATTTAAAAATTTTTTTTACTTGCAAAATTTTTTTTTTAATCAAACCGGCTTTACTTTCCGTTTTCTAGTGGATTTACACTGAAAAAATCAACTTTGAAGAATTTTTGCACTGTTTATAAACTTTTAAAAATTTAAAAATTTTTAAAGATATTAAACATCCTAAAACGTTTAAAATTTTAAAATATCATTTTTAAATTTAAAAATTTCTTTGACTAGCAAAACTTTTTTTTAATCAAATCGGCTTTATGTTACGTTTTCCAGTCGATTTACACTAAAAAAATCAACTTTGAAGCACTTTTGCACCGTTAAATATGGTTCAATAATGAAATCTTATTTCGAAGTTATTTACAGCAAATTACGTTTAAATACGGTTAAAAAATGAATTTTACGTTTGACATGTAATTTTGCAATGAAAAAATTTTGTTTGATATATGAATTTTTAAAACTAAGAAAAATTTAAAAAAAAACTTGAAAATTTTTAAATTTTTAAAGATTTTAAACATCCTAAAACGTTTAAAAAATCACGTTAAAAATTTAAAAAATTTTAATGATTTAAAAATTTAAAAATTTTAAAAAATCATTTTTAAATTTAGAAAATTTTTGACTTGCAAAATTTTTGTTTTTTAATCAAATCGGCTTTATTTTGCGTTTTCCAATCGATTTACACCAAAAAAATCTACTTTGAAGCATTTTTGCCCCATTAAATAATATGGTTCCATAATGAAATCTTATTTCGAAGTTATTTACAGCAAATTACGTTTAAATACGGTAAAAAAATGATTTTTACGTTTGACATGTAAATTAACATTGAAAAAAATTCAAATTGATATATGAATTTTTAAAACTTATAAAAATTTTTAAAAAATATTTTTAAAAATTTAAAAATTTTTAAAGTCTTAAACATCCTAAAACGTTAAAAAAATCAAGTTAAAAATTTTAAAGATTTTAATAATTTTAAAAAATCATTTTTAAAATTCAAATTTTTATTTGATTTGCAAAAAATTTATTTTTAATAAATCGGCTTTATTTTGCGTTTTCCAATCGATTCACACTAAGAAAATCAACTTTGTCGCATTTTGGAACCGTTGAATTTTGTTTAATAATAAAATCTTTTTTCGAAGTTATTTACAGCAAATTACGTTTAAATACGGTAAAAAATGTTTTTTACGTTTGACATGTAAATTGTCAATGAAACAAATTTGAGTTGATATATAAATTTTTAAAACTTAGAAAAATCTTAAAAAAAATTTTAAAGATTTAAAAATTTTTAAAGTCTTAAAACATCCTAAAACGTTGAAAAAATCATGATAAAAATTTTAATAATTTTTATGAATTTTTAAAACTTTGAAAAAATTTAAAAAAAAAAATTTTTAAATTTTAAAAGTCTTAAACCATCCTAAAATGTTGGAAAAATCATGTTAAAAATTTTTATAAATTTTATGAATTTTTAAAACAGAAAATATTTAAAAAAAAAATTTTGAAAATTTAAAAATTTTAAAAGTTTTAAAACATCCTAACACGTTGAAAAAATCATTCTAAAAATTTTTAAAAAATTTAAAAAATTTTTTGAATTTTTCAAACTTAGAAAAATGTTTAAAAAAAATTTTTGAAAATTTTAAAATTTTAAAAGTCTTGAAACATCCTAAAATGTTAAAAAAATCTGTTAAAAATTTTAATAATTTTATAATTTTAAAAAATCATTTTTAAAATTCAAGTTTTTATTTGACTTGAAAATTTTTTTTTTTAATAAATCGGCTTTCTTTTGCGTTTTCCAATCGATTTACACTAAGAAAATTAACTGTGAAGCATTTTTGCACCGTTAAATATGGTTCAATAATGAAATCTTTTTTCGAAGTTATTTACAGCAAATTACGTTTAAATACGGTAAAAAAATGATTTTTACGTTTGACATGTAAATTAACATTGAAAAAAATTCAAATTGATATATGAATTTTTAAAACTTATAAAAATTTTTAAAAATATTTTTAAAAATTTTAAAATTTTTAAAGTCTTTTAAACATCCTAAAACGTTAAAAAAATCAAGTTAAAAATTTTAAAAATTTTAATAATTTTAAAAAATCATTTTTAAAATGTAAATTTTTATTTGATTTGCAAAACATTTATTTTTAATAAATCGGTTTTATTTTGCGTTTTCCAATCGATTTACACTAAGAAAATCAACTTTGAAGCATTTTGGAACCGTTGAATATGGTTTAATAATAAAATCTTTTTTCGAAGTTATTTACAGCAAATTACGTTTAAATACGGTATAAAATGGTTTTTACGTTTGACATGTAAATTGGCAATGAAAAAAATTTGAATTGATATATAAATTTTTAAAACTTAGAAAAATCTTTAAAAAGTTTTTTAAAGATTTAAAAATTTTTAAAGTCTTAAAACATCCTAAAACGTTGAAAAAATCATGTTAAAAATTTTAATATCTTTTATAAATTTTTAAAACTTTGAAAAATTTAAAAAAAAAATTTTTTAAATTTTAAAAGTCTTAAAACATCCTAAAATGTTGAAAAAATCATGTTAAAAATTTTAATAATTTTTATGAATTTTTAAAACAGAAAAATTTTTCAAAAAAATTTTTAAAAATTTTAAAATTTTAAAAGTCTTAAAACATCCAAAAACGTTGAAAAAATCATATTAAAAATTTTAATAATTTTTACGAATTTTAAAACAGAAAAAATTTTTAAATAAAATTTTAAAAGTTTTAAAACATCCAAGCACGTTGAAAAAATCATTCTAAAAATTTTAAAAATTTAAAAATTTTTATGAATTTTTCAAACTTAGAAAAATGTTTAAAAAAAATTTTTGAAAATTTTAAAATTTTAAAAGTCTTGAAACATCCTAAAATGTTAAAAAAATCTGTTAAAAATTTTAATAATTTTATAATTTTAAAAAATCATTTTTAAAATTCAAGTTTTTATTTGACTTGAAAATTTTTTTTTTTAATAAATCGGCTTTCTTTTGCGTTTTCCAATCGATTTACACTAAGAAAATCAACTGTGAAGCATTTTGGCACCGTTAAATATGGTTCAATAATGTTTTTTACGTTTGACATATAAATTTGCAATGAAAACAATTCGAATTAATATATGAATTTTTAAAACTTAGAAAAATCTTTAAAAAAAAATTTTAAAGGTTTAAAAATTTTTAAAGTCTTAAAACATCCCAAAACGTTGAAAATATCATGTTAAAAATGTTAAAAATTTTAATAATTTTTATGAATTTTTAAAACTTAGAAAAATTTTTAAAAAAAATTTTTAAAAATTTTAAAATTTTTAAAGTCTTAAAACATCCTAAAACGTTCATAAATCATGTTAAAATTTTTAAAAAGTTATAATAATTTTTATGAATTTTTTAAACTTAGAAAAATTTTAAAAGTCTTAAAACATCTTAAAACGTTAAAAAAAATGTTCAAAATTTTAAAAATTCTAATAATTTTTATAAATTTTTAAAACTTAGAAAAAATTTTAAAAAAAATTTTTAAAAATTTTAAAATTTTAAAAGTCTTATAACATCCTAAAACGTTGAAAAAATCCTGTTAAAAATTTTAATAATTTATATGAATTTTTAAAATTTAGAAAAATTTTTAAAAAAAATTTTTTTAAAAAAAATTTTTAATATTTAAAAATTTTAAAAGACTTAAAACATCCTAAAACGTTCAAAAATCATGTTAAAATTTTTAAAAAGTATAATAATTTTTATGAATTTTTTAAACTTAGAAAAATTTTAAAAAGCCTTAAAACATCCTAAAACGTTAAAAAAAAATATAAAAATTTTTATGAATTTTTAAAACTTAGAAAAAACTTTTAAAAATTTTTTTTAAAATTTTAAAAGTCTTAAAACATTTTAAAACCCTAAAAAATCAAGTTAAAAATTTTAATAATTTTAAAAGATCGTTTTTAAAATTCAAATTTTTATTTGACTTGCAAAAAAATTTTTTTTCAATATATCGGCTTTATTAAAAAATTATTTTTTAAATTCAAATTTTTATTTGACATGCAAAAAATTGTTTTTTTAATAAATCGACTTTATTTTGCGTTTTCCAATCGATTTACACTAAGAAAAGTAACTTTGAAGCATTTTTGCACCATTGAATATGGTTTAATAATAAAATCTTTTTTTGGAAGTTATTTACAGCAAATTACGTTTAAATACGGTAAAAAATCATTTTTAAAATTCAAATTTTTATTTGATTTGCAAAAAATTTTTTTTTAATAAATCGGCTTTATTTTGCGTTTTCCAATCGATTTACACTAAGAAAATCAACTTTGAAGCATTTTGGCACCGTTGAATATGGTTTAATAATAAAATCTTTTTTCGAAGTTATTTACAGCAAATTACGTTTAATACGGTAAAAAATGGTTTTTACGTTTGACATGTAAATTGGCAATGAAAAAAATTCGAATTGATATATGAATTTTTAAAACATAGAAAAATCTTTAAGAAATTTTTTTAAAGATTTAAAAAATTTTAAAGTCTTAAAACATCCTAAAACGTTGAAAAAAGCATGTTAAAAATTTTAAAAATTTTAAGAATTTCTAAGAATTTATAAAACTTGGAAAAATCTTTAAAAAAACTTTTTAAATATTTAAAATTTTTAAAAAATTTTTTTTTTTAATAAATCGGCTTTATTTTGCGTTTTGCAATCGATTTACACTAAGAAAATCAACTTTGAAGCATTTTGGCACCGTTAAATATGGTTCAATAATGAAATCTTTTTTCGAAGTTATTTACAGCAAATTACGTTTAAATACGGTAAAAGAATGATTTTTACGTTTGACATGTAAATTGGCATTGAAAAAAATTCGAATTGATATATGAATTATTAAAACTTAGAAAAATTTTTAAAAAATAATTTAAAAAATTTTTAGTCTTAAAACATTCTAAAATGTTAAAAAAATTAAGTTAAAAATTTTAAAAATTTTAATAATTTTAAAATTCAAATTTTTATTTGACTTGCAAAAATTTTTTTTTAAATAAATCGGCTTTATTTTGCGTTTTCCAATCGATTTACAGTAAGAAAATTAACTTTGAAGCATTTTAGCTCCGTTGAATATGGTATAATAATAAAATCTTTTTCCGAAGTTATTTACTGCAAATTACGTTTAAATACGGTAAATAAATGGTTTTTACGTTTGACATGTAAATTGGCAATGAAATAAATTCGAATAGATATATAAATTTTTAAAACTTTGAATAATCTTTAAAAATTTTTTTTAAAGATTTAAAAAACTTAAAGTCTTAAAACATCCTAAAACGTTGAAAAAATCATGTTAAAAATTTTAATAATTTTTAGGAATTTTCAAAACTTTGGAAAATTTTTAAAAAAAAATTTAAAAATTTAAAAAAAATAAAACATGCTAAAACGTTAAGAAAACATGTAAAAAATTTTAAAAATTATAGTAATTTTTATGAATTTTTAAAAGTTAGAAAAATTTTTAAAAAAAAATTTTAAAAATTTAAAAATTTAAAAACTTTAAAAGTCTTAAAACATCCTAAAACGTTGAAAAAATCATGTTAAAAATTTTAAAACTTTTAAGAATTTTTAAATTTTAAAAAATCATTTTTAAAATTCAAATTTTTATTTGACTTGCAAAAAATTTTTTTTTAATAAATCGGCTTTTTTTTGCTTTTTCCAATCGATTTACGCTAAGAAGATCAACTTTGAAGCATTTTGGCACCGTTAAATATGGTTCAATAATGAAATCTTTTTTCGAAGTTATTTACAGCAAATTACGTTTTAAATACGGTAAAAAAATGGTTTTTACGTTTGACATGTAAATTTGCAATGACAAAATTCGAATTGATATATATATTTTTAAAACTTAGAAAAACCTTTAAAAAATTTTTTTTTAAAGATTTAAAAATATTTAAAGCCTTAAAACATCCTAAAACGTTGAAAAAAGCATGTTAAAAATTTTTATGAATTTTTAAAACTTAGAAAAATTTAAAAGAAAATTTTTTTTTAATTTTAAAATTTTAAAAGTTTTAAAACATTCTAAAATGTTAAAAAAATCAAGTTAAAAATTTTAATAATTTTAAAAAATCAATTTTAAAATTCAAATTTTTATTTGACTTGCAAAAAATTTTTTTTATAAAATCGGCATTATTTTGCGTTTTCCAATCGATTTACACTAAGAAAATCAACTTTGAAGCATTTTGGCTCTGTTGAATATGGTTTAATAATAAAATCTTTTTCCGAAGTTATTTACAGCAAATTACGTTAAATTCGGTAAAAAAATGGTTTTTACGTTTGACATGTAAATTGGCAATGAAAAAAATTCGAATAGATATATGAATTTTTAAAACTAAGAATAATCTTTAAAAAAATTTTTTAAAGATTTAAAAAAATTAAAGTCTTAAAACATCCTAAAACGTTGAAAAAATCATGTTAAAAATTTTAATAATTTTTATGAATTTTCAAAACTTTGGAAAATTTTTAAAAAAAAATTTTAAAAATTTAAAAATTTTAAAAGTCTTAAAACATTCCAAAACGTTGAAAAAATCATTTTAAAAATTTAAAAAATTTTAATAATTTTTATAAATTTTTAAAACTTAAAAAAATTTGTAAAAAAAATTTCAAAAACCTAAAAATTTCAAAAACCTAAAAATTTTACAAGTCTTAAAACATCCTAAAACGTTGAAAAAATCTTGTTAAATATTTTAAAAATTTTAATTATTTTTATGAATTTTTAAAGCAGAAAAATTTTTTATAAAAAATTTTAAAAATTTTAAAATTTTAAGTCTTAAAACATCCTAAAACGTTGAAAAAATCATTCTAAAAATTTCAATAATTTTTATAAATTTTTAAAACTTAAAATTTAAAAAGAAATTTTTAAAATTTTAAAAGTCTTAAAACATCCTAAAACGTTAAAAAAATCTGTTAAAAATATTAAAAAATTTAATAATTTTAAAACTTTAAAAAATCATTTTTAAAATTCAAATTTTTATTTGACTTGCAAAAAATTTTTTTTTAACAAATCGGCTTTGTTTTGCGTTTTACAATCGATTTACACTAAGAAAATAAACTTTGAAGCATTTTGGCACCGTTAAATATGGTTCAATAATGAAATCTTTTTGGAAGTTATTTACAGCAAATTAGGTTTAAATACGGTAAAAAAGTGATTTTTACGTTTGACATGTAAATTGGCATTAAAAGAAATTCGAATTGATATAATATGAATATTGAAAACTAATTAAAATTTTTAAAAAATAATTTTAAAAATTTAAAAATTTTTAGTCTTAAAACATATTAAAACGTTAAAAAAATCAAGTTAAAAATTTTTAAGAGTTTTTAAAACTTAGAAAAATTTTTAAAAATAATTTTAAAAATGTAAAAATTTTAAAAGTCTTAGAACACTCTAAAACGTTAAAAAAAACATGTTTAAAATTTTAATAATTTTTATGAATTTTTGAAACTTGGAAAAATTTTTAAAAAAAATTTTAAAATTTTAAAAATTTTAAGTCTTAAATTATTCTAAAACGTTAAAAAAAACATGTTAAAAATTTTAAAAATTTTAATAATTTTTATGAATTTTTAAAACTTAGAAAAATTTTTAAAAAAAAATTTTAAAAATTTAAAAATTTTAAGTCTTAAAACATCCTAAAACGTTGAAAAAATCATGTTAAATATTTTGAAAATTTTAATTATTTTTATGAATTTTTAAAGCAGAAAAATTTTTTATAAAAAATTTTAAAAATTTAAAAATTTTAAATCTTAAAACATCCTAAAACGTTGAAAAAATTATTCTAAAAATTTTAATAATTTTTGTAAATTTTTAAAACTTAAAATTTAAAAAAAATTTTAGAAAATTTTAGAAGTCTTAAAACATCCTAAAACGTTAAAAAAATCTGTTAAAAATTTAAAAAAATTTAATAATTTTAAAACTTTAAAAAATCATTTTTAAAATTCAAATTTTTATTTGACTTGCAAAAAATTTTTTTTTAACAAATCGGCTTTGTTTTGCGTTTTACAATCGATTTACACTAAGAAAATAAACTTTGAAGCATTTTGGCACCGTTAAATATGGTTCAATAATGAAATCTTTTTGGAAGTTATTTACAGCAAATTAGGTTTAAATACGGTAAAAAAGTGATTTTTACGTTTGACATGTAAATTGGCATTAAAAGAAATTCGAATTGATATATGAATATTTAAAACTTAGAAAATTTTTAAAAAATAATTTTAAAAATTTAAAAATTTTTAAAGTCTTAAAACATATTAAAACGTTAATAAAATCAAGTTAAAAATGTTTAAGAGTTTTTAAAAAATAATTTTAAAAATGCAAAAATTTTAAAAGTCTTAGAACACTCTAAAACGGTAAAAAAAACATGTTTAAAATTTAAAAAATTTTAATAATTTTTATGAATTTTTAAAACTTGGAAAAATTTAAAAAAAAAATTATAAAATTTTAAAAATTTTAAGTCTTAAATTATCCTAAAACGTTAAAAAAAACATGTTAAAAATTTTAATAATTTTTATGAATTTTTAAAACTTAGAAAAATTTTTAAAAAAAAATTTTAAAAATTAAAAAATTTTAAGAGTCCTACAACGTACATCCTACAACGTTTAAAAAATCATTCTTAAAATTTTAATAATTTTTTAAACTTAGAAAAATTTTAAAAAAAAAATTTAAAATTTTAAAAGTCTTAAAACATCTAAAGACTTTAAAAAATCTGTTAAAAATTTTAATAATTTTAAAATTTTAAAAAATTATTTTTAAAATTCAAATTTTTGTTTGACTTGCAAGAAATCCTTTTTTAATAAATTGGCTTTATTTTGCGTTCTCCATTCGATATGCACTAAAAAAATCAAATTTGCAGCATTTTTGCACCGTTAAATATGGTTTAAAAATGAAATCTTATTTCGAAGTTATTTACAGCAAATTACGTTTAAATACGGTTAAAAATTATTTTTTAAATTTTCAAGATATAAACATCCTAAAACGTTTAAAAAATCATGTTAAAAATTTTAATGATATAAAAATTCAAAAGTTTTAAAAAATCATTTTTAAATTTAAAAATTTTTTTGACCTGCAAAATCGGCTTTATTTTGCGTTTTCCAATCGATTTACACTAAAAAAATCAATTTTAAAGCATTTTTGCACCGCTAATAAAGTCGTAAAAATTTTAACATTTTTAAAGATTTTAAACATCCTAAAACGTTTAAAAAATCATGTTAAAAGTTTTAAAAATTTTAATGATATAAAAATTTTAAAAAATCGTTTTTTTTTTAATTTTTTTGATTTGCAAAATTTTTGTTTTCTTATCAAATCGGCTTTATTTGGCGTTTTCCAATCGATTTACACTAAAAAAGTCAAGTTTGAAGCATTTTTGCACCGTTAATAAACTCTTAAAAATTTTTAAATTTTTTAAGATTTTAAACATCCTAAAACGTTTAAAAAATCATGTTAAAAATTTTTATGATATAAAAATTTAAAAAAATCGTTTTTAAATTTAAAAATTTTTTTGACTTGCAAAATTTTTGTTTTTTATCAAATCGGCTTTATTTTGCGTTTGCCAATCGATTTACACTAAAAAAATCAACCTTGACGAATTTTTGCACCGTTAAATATGGTTCAATAATGAAATCTTATTTCGAAGTTGTTTGTAGCAAATTACGTTTAAATGCGGTTAAAAAATGATTTTTACGTTTGACATGTAAATTTGCAAAGAAAAAATTTTGTATTGATATATGATTTTTTAAAACTTAGAAAAATTTAAAAAAAAACTCTTTCGATTTTTAAATTTTTAAAGATTTTAAATATTCTAAAACGTTTAAAAAATCATGTTAAAAATTTTAAAAATTTTAATGATTTAAAAATTTTAAAATTTTAAAAACTCATTTTTAAATTAAAAAATTTTTATGACTTGCAAAATTTTTGTTTTTTTATCAAATCGGTCTTATTTTGCGTTTTCCAATCGATTTACACTAAAAAAATCAACTTTGACGCATCTTTGCACCGTTAATAAACTCTTAAAAATTTTTTAATTTTTAAAGATTTTAAACACCTAAAACATTTAAAAATTCATGTTAAAAATTTTGAAAATTTTAATGATATAAAAATTTTAAAATTTTAAAAAATCATTTTTAAATTTAAAAATTTTTTTGACTTGCAAAATTATTGTTTTTTAATCAAATCGGCTTTATTTTGAGATTTTCTATCGATTTACACTTAAAAAATCACCTTTGAAGCATTTTTGCATCGTTATAAACTCTTAAAAATTTTAAAATTTGCAAAGATTTTGAACATCCTAAAACGTTTAAAAAATCATGTTTAAAATTTTAAAAAATCATTTTTAAATTTAAAAATTTTTTTGACCTGCAAAAATTTTTTTTTAATGAAATCGGCTTTATTTTCGTTTTCCAGACGGTTTACAGTAAAAAAATCAACTTTGAAGCATTGCACCGTTAAATATGGTTATATAATGAAATCTTATTACAAAGTTATTTACAGCAAATCACGTTTAAAAACGGTTAAAAAATGATTTTTAAGTTCGACATGTAATTTTGCAATGAAAAATTTTTGTATTGATATATGAATTTGTAAAACTTAGAAAAACTTGAAAAAGAAACTTAAAATTTTTTTTAAAGATTGTAAACATCCTTAAACGTTAAAAAATCATGTTAAAAATTTTAAAAATTTTAATGATTTAAAAATTTAAAAATTTTAAAAAATCATTTTTAAATTTAAAAATATTTTTGACTTGCTAAATTTTTGTTTTCTTATCAAGTCGGCTATATTTTGCGTTTGCTAATCGATTTACACTAAAAAAATCAACTTTGAAGAATTTTTGCACCGTTAATAAACTCGTAAAAATTTTTAATTTTTTAAAGATTTTAAACATCCTAAAACGTTAAAAAATTCATGTTAAAAATTGTAATGATTTAAAAATTTTAAAATTTTAAAAAGTCATTTTAAATTTAAACATTTTTTTACTTGCAAAATTTTTGTTTTTTTATCAAATCGGCTTTATGTTGCGTTTTCAAATCGATTTACACTGAAAAAATCAACTTTGAGGCATTCTTGCACCGTTAATAAACTTTAAAATCTTAGAAAAACTTGAAAAAAAAACTTAAAATTTTTTAAATTTTTAAAGATTTTAAACATCCTAAAACGTTTGAAAAATCATTTTAAAAATTTTAATGATATTAAAATTTAAAAAAATCATTTTTAAATTTAAAAATTTTTATGATTTGCAAAATTTTTTGAAATGCAAAATTTTTGTTTTTTTATCAAATCGGCTTTATTTTGCGTTTTCCAATCGATTTACACTAAAAAATCAAGTTTGAAGCATCTTTGCACCGTTAATAAATTCTTAAAAATTTTTAAATTTTTAAAGCTTTTAAACATCCTTAAACGTTTAAAAAATCATGTGAAAAATATTAAAAATTTTAATGATATACAAATATAAAAATTTTTAAAAATCATTTTTAAATTTAAAAATTTTTTGACTTGCAAAATTTTTGTTTTTTTATTCAAATCGGCTTTATTTTCCGTTTTCCAGTCGATTTACACTAAAAAAATTATTTTGAAGCATTTTTGCACCGTTAAATATACACTTGTGTGGACAGAAATCGGCCCAGTGTTAACTTTTGACTTTAACTATATTTTTTTAAGAAACTATTTATCAGATCAAAAAAGACTATATGCTGTTTGAAAGACAATTTAATATGCTTCGATATTAGTATAAGTTTATCAAATTAGTTTCGGATTCTTAGGCTTAAAATTGTAAAATTAATGCAATTATCTAAATTAACTCTTGATTTTTAATAATTAGGATGATACCCTCTCGCCCTAATAACATCTCTCATACCATTAGGCATAGATCTAATCAAGTTCAATATTGATTCTTTTGGGATGTTAAGCCTATCTTCTTTTACTGCAACAATAAGCTGTGGGATCGAGATTGGGGCACGAAATTTTCGTTTCAGCTCATCCCATAAATGTTCAATTGGGTTTAGGTCGGGATTGCATGCTGGCCACTCCATAACCCGAAAACCGACTTTTGTAATGTAATCTTGCACGAATCTTGCGTTGTGCGACCTTACAATCAGTCATAAAATTAAATTCGTCTCCAATGTAGTCGACGAGGGGTGGCTATTAGTCAGTGGACAGTCAGACGAAGATTGCAGGAAAGTAACCTGACCTCTAAAACACCTGCGATTTGTCCGAAAATTACCCCAGCTTATCGTCAAGCACGCCTACGTTTTGCACAAAATCATCTGAATTGGCCATTGGAACAGTGGGAGTCTGTTCTGTTCTCGATGAGACCAGGATATGCCTCTATGGTAGCGACCGAAGAAGAGAAGTGTACCCGAGACCAAGAGAGCAATTTGCAGAATGCTGCATTGAAGAGCGGATAACTTGTGGAGATGTTTCCTGCATGATCTGGAGTGCAATTTCTATGGGAGCACGAACCGACTCTGCTTTCATCCGTTTTGACTTGCAAAATTTTTGTTTTTTTATCAAATCGGCTTTATTTTGCGTTTTCCAATTGATTTAAACTAAAAAACTCAAGTTTGAAGCATTTTTGCACCGTTAATAAATTCTTAAAAATTTTTAAAGCTTTTAACCATCCTAAACCGTTTAAAAAAATCATGCTGAAAATTTTAAAAATTTTAATGATATTAAAATTTAAAAAAATCATTTTTAAATTTAAAAATTTTTTTGACTTGAAAATTTTTTGTTGTTTTATCAAATCGGCTTTATTTTGCGTTTTCCAATCGATTTACACTAAAAAAATCAACTTTGAAGCATTTTTGCCCCGTTAATAAACTATTAAAAATTTATAAATTTTTAAAGATTTTAAACATCCTAAAACGTTTAAACAATCATGTTAAAAATTTTAATAATATAAAAATTTTAAAATTTTAAAAAATCATTTTTAATTTTAAAGATTTTTTTGCCTTGCAAAATTTTTGTTTTTTTATCAAATCGGCTTTATTTTGCGTTTTCCAATCGATTTACACTAAAAAAATCAACTTTGAAGCATTTTTGCACCGTTAATAAACTCTTAAAATTTAAAAATTTTTGAAGATTTTAAACATCCTAAGACGTTTAAAAAATCATGTAAAAAATTTTAATGATATAAAAGTTTTAAAAAATATTTTTAAATTTAAAAATTTTTTGACGTGCAAAATTTTTGTTTTTTTATCAAATCGGCTATATTTTGCGTTTTCCAATCGATTTACACTAAAAAAATTAACTTTGCAGCATTTTTGCAACGTTAAATATGGTTTAATAATGGAATCTTATTTCGAAGTTATTTACAGCAAATTACGTTTTAGTACGTTTTAAAAATGATTTTTACGTTTGACATGTAATTTTGCAATGAAAAAATTTAGTATTGATATATGAATTTCTAAAACTTAGAAAAATTTAAAAAAAAAACTTGAAAATTTTTTAATTTTTAAAGATTTCAAACATCCTTAAAGGTTTAAAAAATCATGTTGAAAATTTTAAAAATTTTAATGATTTAAAAATTTTAAAATTTAAAAAATCAAATCGGCTTTATTTTGCGTTTTCCAATCGATTTACACTAAAAAAATCAACTTTAAAGCATTTTTGCCCCGTTATTAAACTATAAAAAATTTATAAATTTTTAAAGATTTTAAACATCCTAAAACGTTTAAACAATCATGTTAAAAATTTTAATGATTTAAAAATTTAAAAATTTTTTTGACTTGCAAAATTTTTATTTTTCTATCAAATCGGCTTTATTTTGCGTTTTCCAATTGATTTACACTAAAAAATTCAACTTTAAAGCATTTTGGCACCGCTAAATATGGTTTAATAATGATATCTTATTTCGAAGTTATTTACAGCAAATTACGTTTAAATACGGTTAAAAAATGGTTTTTACGTTCGACATGTAATTTTGCAATGAAAAAAATTTGTATTGATATACTCTTAAAAATTTAAAATTTCTTAAAGATTTTAAACAACCTAAAACGTTTAAAAAATCATGTTAAAAACTTTAATGATTTAAAAATTTTAAAATTTTAAAAAATCTATTTTAAATTTAAAAACTTTTTTAACTTGAAAAATTTTTGTTTTTTTATCAAATCGGCTTGATTTTGTGTTTTCCAATTGATTTGCACTAAAAAAATCAACTTTGCAGCATTTTTGCACCGTTAATAAACTCTTAAAAATTTAAAAACTTTTGAAGATTTTAAACATCCTAAGACGTTTAAAAAATCATGGTTAAAATTTTAAAAATTTCAATGATTACTCCAGTGATTTTAGATATTAAAATGACCCGCCTGCAGAAAAATTCCCAGTTAGCTGATTTTTTTTATTTACCTTCGTTATGGTGTTTTAAAAAACGTGTAAAAAGTCCCCATCGATATCGTGCCGGCGTTGCCAGATATTCGAGGTTCAAGTTCACGATAGACGGTTTTTAGTGAATTTCTCGGTTCCGTTCCATTTTTTGTAAAAAATAGTTATTACCAATCTTGTAGAGGACGAAATTATCTACAACTTTTGTATAAAATTTTTTTGTCTACGATTTATAGTTTTTCTTATTAAAGTACCCGCGGCTTCCTCCCCCTCGATTTTACATAACGAGATTATGCTGCTTCCCGAGGGCCTAACATAATGATTTGTACCATTATTTTAAGTTGAACTTACAGTTAACAATTAATTATAATTTTATCGAAATTAATGCAGTAGTTCTCTACTTATAAGCAACCAAACATACAAATCGACAGCGCTCAAACAGACAGACAGACAAACAATTTTTTTCAAAAATACGATATTTATACTTGACATCAATTATAAAGACCATTCGTAAAGTAATTTTGTAAAAAAAATTTACAAGGGTTGAATGAGTGCGGATTAAGTACGAGTATGCATTTGCATACCGTATAACGCACTCTACTAAGAAAAGCTCGGAGTAGCCATACTTTTAATTTTTTTTTCAAAATTCCTTTACGAATACTCATTATAATTGTTATAAAGACTATACGTAAAGGAATGTTGTAAAAAAAATTAAAAATGTGGCTACTATTACTAGAGTGCGTTATACGGTATGCAAATGCATACTCGTACTTAATCCGCACTCATTCAACCCTTGTAAATTTTTTTTACAAAATTACTTTACGAATAGTCTTTATAATTGATGTCAAGTATAAATATCGTATTTTCGAAAAAAAATTGTTTGTCTGTCTGTCTGTTTGAGCGCTGTCGATTTGTATGTTTGGTTGCTTATAAGTAGAGAACTACTGTATTAATTTCGATAAAGTTATAATTAATCGTTAGCTGTAAGTTCAACTTAAAATAATGGTACAAATCATTATGTTAGGCCCTCGGGAAGCAGCATAATCTCGTTATGTAAAATCGAGGGGGAGGAAGCCGCGGGTACTTTAATAAGAAAAACTATAAATCGTAGACAAAAAATGTTTATACAAAAGATGTAGATAATTTCATCCTCTACAAGATTGATAATGACTATTTTTTACAAAAAATGGAACGGAACCGAGAAAATCACTAAAAACCGTCTATCGTGAACTTGAACCTCGAATATCTGGCAACGCCGGCACGATATCGATGGGGACTTTTTACACGTTTTTTAAAACACCATAACGAAGGTAAATAAAAAAAATCAGCTAACTGGGAATTTTTCTGCAGTGGAAATCTAAAATTACTGGACTAGATATAAAAATTTTAAAATTTTAAAAAATCATTTTTAATTTTAAAAAATTTTTTGACGTGCAAAATTTTCTTGTTTTTTTATCAAATCGGCTTTATTTTGCGTTTTCCAATTGATTTACACTAAAAAAGTCAACTTTGAAGCATTTATTTGCACCGTTAATAAACTCCTAAAAATTTAAAATTTTTTAAAGATTTTAACCATCCTAAAACGTTTAAAAAAGTCATGCTAAAAATTTTAGAAATTTTAATGATATAAAAATTTTAAAATTTTAAAAAATTATTTTTAAATTTAAAAATTTTTTTGACTTGCAAAATTTTTTTTTTAATCAAATCGCCTTTATTTTTCGTTATACAGTCGATACACTAAAAAAATCAACTTTGAAGCATTTTTGCACCGTTAATAAACTCTTAAAACCTTTGAAATTTTTATAGATTTTAAACATCCTAAAACGTTTAAAAAAGTCATGCTAAAAATTTTAGAAATTTCAATGATATAAAAATTTAATAATTTAAAAAAATTATTTTTAAATTTAAAAATTTTTTTGACTTGCAAGATTTTTTTTTATCAAATCGCCTTTATTTTTCGTTATACAGTCGATTTACACTAAAAAAATCAACTTTGAAGCATTTTTGCACCGTTCATAAACTCTTAAAACCTTTAAAATTTTTAAAGATTTTAAACATCCTAAAACGTCTAAAAAATCAAGTTAAAAGTTTTTAAAATTTTAATGATTTAAAAATTTAAAAAAATTATTTTTTAATTAAAATTTTTTTGACTTAAAATTTTTGTTTTTTTATCAAATCGGCTTTATTTTGCGTTTTCCAATTGATTTACACTAAAAAAATTAACTTTGCAGCATTTTTGCACCGTTAAAAAACTCTTAAAAATTAAAAAATTTTTGAAGATTTTAAACATCCTAAAACGTTTAAAAAATCATGTTAAAAATTTTAAAAATTTTAATGATATAAAAATTTTAAAATTTTAAAAAATCATTTTTAATTTTAAAAATTTTTTTGACTTGTAAAATTTTTTTGTTTTTTTATCAAATCGGCTTTAGTTTGCGTTTTCCAATCGATTTACACTAAAAAAATCAACTTTGAAGCTTTTTGCACCGTTAATACACTCTTAAAAATTTTAAGGATTTTAAACATCCTAAAACGTTTAAAAAGAGTCATGCTAAAAATTTTCGAAATTTCAATGATATAAAAATTTTAAAATTTTAAAAAATCATTTTTAAATTTAAAAATTTTTTTGACATGCAAAAATTTTTTTTTTATCAAATCGCCTTTATTTTTCGTTATACAGTCTGTAACGGTTTTAGGGTGTCTGTTTTACTGCCTTACACACTACGATAATTTTAATATCGTGTGTGTGTTTTTTTTCTCCCAGGCAGACCGTTTTTCTGAGTGTACTTATACTCAGGTCGCTTATGGTAACTGAGATCGTCTTGGGCGTACACCACACCTTTATTAGATTTTATTTAATCAAATTTGGGATGCAAATACGTTTTTTAAGTGTACGTATAACACTTTTAATTTAGAAGTTTGCTTCCTTCCTTATATATCTGAAATGTAAAGTTTCAAAATCTACATTGACAACTAGTGTGGTAACTTCAATTGGTATTTATTTATAATAATCGAAAAACACATAACATAATTTATCTAACCCTTTACAAAATATTAAGATTCTTAAACCTAACAGTTATTTGTCAAAACGTATTTCTCAACTTTCCTATTCTATCAGTGAATTTATTTACCGGCCCTTTCAAAAGGGTTCAACCTTGAGTTGCGTTCCGTGTATGACCTACGGTTACTTTGTAGAGCTTCTAAACGTGACCAATTACCATTTTCGAACAAATAGACGACAAATCTCATGATTTCTCAGTATGCTCTCCTTGACGTTTGTCGCAAGCAACCCTGTTCTATAGACAGCAGATGTTACGATTACGTCCAAGGTTTAAGTAGCCCAGATCCTCACTCGGATGCGGTTTCAAGTTGACAAAAAAAAACTAATTCTCAGACAGTACCCTATTGTGCATTTCCCCAAAGCATCAAGCCTTAATTGACTGAATGACCGGACGCTGGATTCGGCTACTTCATATCAGATCCAAATGGAGCTGGGATATTTTTAACACGCTTATATTAGCTTCACCTGTATGCGGGCTTGCTTGCTTGCTTGTTTGTCAGTTTGTAACCGACTTCTTTGAACTTGATTTTGACCAACTTTGAACGGTCAGATTTAGTTTAAACTTTGTCGACTTATCAAGGACCGACGACAATACAATAATTCAATAAGTTTGTCCCATTATCCTGACCAGGATTTCCAGGACTAAAAAAAAAGCAAAAAACTTCAGATTGAACTGAAACTTTGCACACTTATCAAGGACCGATTACAATACAATAATTCCATAAGTTTGTCCCATTATCCTGACCAGGATCTCCAGGACTAAAAAAAAGCAAAAAACTTCAGATTGAACGGAAACTTTGCACACTTATCAAGGACCGATTACAATACAATAATTCCATAAGTTTGTCCCATTATCCTGACCAGGATCTCCAGGACTAAAAAGCAAAAATAAATTATAATTTAAAAAAACTAAAAAACACGCTTTAATGAACTAAAAAGTAAAAAATAATTAATTTTATTGTAAAAAAGCGTGGGGTAGTATGAAAATATGATACAAAGCACCCTACGTTTTTTTACAATAAAATTAATTATTTTTTACTTTTTAGTTCATTAAAGCGTGTTTTTTATTTTTTTTAAATTATAATTTATTATTCGCTAAATCTCGCCTGACGTTATTCAGTGTAAGTTAACAGCTTATGACAAATTTTTGAAAAAACACAAAGAATAATTCTAAGTCCTACGCTACTGACTGTTTGAATTTAATTGAAATGGCTCGGAGCATACCTTCTACGGT
This sequence comes from Mongoloraphidia duomilia, assembly GCA_039654895.1. Taxonomy (NCBI): domain Eukaryota; kingdom Metazoa; phylum Arthropoda; class Insecta; order Raphidioptera; family Raphidiidae; genus Mongoloraphidia; species Mongoloraphidia duomilia. The sequence continues at coordinate 31,602,095 of CM077519.1, forward strand.
AGTACTTCGAGGGTCAGAAACTGGCGTTCTACACGGGCTGATTTCGACAATTAATTTGTATTTATTCTAATGGTATATCCCTTCGTTGAACCGCGATCTTTAAGAACGGAGATTTTTATTTGTGCAAAACAACCTGTAGGGACAAATTTAGGGCTGACAGCATACGGCCAAGAAAAGAACTGAACAAATTCGTCCCGCCGAGCCGCGTCAGTACCATTAGACTGCTAGTACCAAATGTATGATACAGAACGCATTCTGACCTCGGTCAACATATAATGTCAAAACATTTTATGTTGTTGGAGGTTAATACGTTTTGTTTATACTTATAAAAAAATGAATTTTATTCTATGTCAGAAGGAAGCCAAAATACTCGTCTTATCACAAGTCGATTTACACTAAAAAAATCAACTTTGACGCATTTTTGCACCGTTAATAAACTCTTAAAACCTTTAAAATTTTTAAAGATTTTAAACTTCCTAAAACGTTTAAAAAATCATGCTAAAAATTTTTAAAATTTTAATGATATAAAAATTAAAAAATCAATTTTGAATTTAAAAACTTTTTTGACATGCAAAATTTTTGTTTTTTTATCAAACGACTTTATTTTGCATTTTCCAATCGATTTACATTAAAAAAATCAACTTTGAAGCATTTTTGCACCGTTAATAAACTCGTAAAAATTTTAAAATTTTAAAGATTTTAATCATCCTAAAACGTTTCAAAAATCATGTTAAAAATTTTAAAAATTTTAATATAAATATTTAAAAAAATCATTTTTAAATTTAAACATTTTTTTGACTTGCAAATTTTTTGTTTTTTTATCAAATCGGCTTTATTTTAAGTTTTCCAATCGATTTACACTAAAAAAATCAACTTTGCAGCATTTTTGCACCGTTAAATATGGTTCAATAATGAAATCTTATTTCGAAGTTATTTACAGCAAATTACGTTTAAATACGGTTTAAAAATGATTTTTACGTTTGACATGTAATTTTGCAATGAAAAATTTTTTTATTGATCAATGAATTTTTAAAACTTAGAAAAACTTAAAAAAAAATTTATAAATTTTTGGAAGATTTTAAACATCCTAAAACGTTTAAAATATCATGTTTAAAAATTTTAGAAATTTTAATGATTTAAATATTTAAAAATTTTAAAAAATCATTTTTAAATTTAAAAATTTTTTTTTCTTGCAAAATTTTTATTTTTTTGTCAAATCGGCTTTATTTTGCTTTTTCCACTCGATTTACACTAAAAATATCAACTTTGAAGCATTTTTGCACCGTTAATAAACTCTTAAAAATTTAAAAATTTTTGAAGATTTTAAACATCCTAAAACGTTTAAAAAATCATGTTAAAAATTTTAAAAATTTCAATGATATAAAAATTTAAAAATTATAAAATATCATTTTTAATTTTAAAAAGTTTTTGACTTGCAAAATTTTTGTTTTATTATCAAATCGGCTTTATTTTGCGTTTTCCAATCGATTTACACAAAAAAAATCAATTTTGAAGCTTTTTTACACCGTTAATAAACTCTTAAAAACTTTAAAATTTTTTAGAGATTTTAAACATCATAAAACGTTTAAAAATCATGTTTAAAATATTTAAAATTTTAATGATATACAAATTTAAAAAATCATCTTTAAATTTAAAAATTTTTTTGACTTAAAAATTTTTTTTTTATCAAATCGGCTATATTTTGCGTTTTCTAATCGATTTACACTAAAAAAATCTACTTTGAAGAATTTTTGCACCGTTAATAAACTCGTAAAAATTTTAACATTTTTAAAGATTTTAAACATCCTAAAACGTTTCAAAATTCATGTTAATAATTTTAAAAATTTTAATGATATAAAAATTTAAAAAAATCATTTTTAAATTTAAACATTTTTTTGACTTGCAAATTTTTGGTTTTTTCTATCAAATCGGCTTTATTTTGAGTTTTCCAATCGATTTACACTAAAAAATTCAATTTTGAAGCATTTTTTGCACCGTTAATAAACTCCTAAAATTTTAAAATTTTTAAAGATTTTAAACATCCTAAAACGTTTAAAAAATTATGTTAAAATTTTCAAAAATCTTAATGATATAAAAATTTTTAAAAGTCATTTTTAAATTTAAAAATGTTTTTGACTTGCAAAATTTTTGTTTTTTTATCAAATCGGCTTTAATTTGCGTTTTCCAATAGATTTACACTAAAAAAACCAACTTTGCATCATTTTTGCACCGTTAAATATGGTTCAATAATGAAATCTTATTTCGAAGTTATTTACAGCAAATTACGTTTATATACGGTTAAAAATGATTTTTACGTTTGACATGTAATTTTGCAAAGAAAAAATTTTGTATTGATATATGAATTTTTAAAACTTAGAAAAACTTAAAAAAAAAACTTAAAAATTCTAAAATTTTTAAAGATTTTTTAAACAATCTTAAACGTTTAAAAAATCATGTTAAAAATTTTAATGATTTAAAAATTTAAAAATTTTAATGACTTGTAAAATTTTTGTTTTTTTATCAAATCGGCTTTATTTTGCGTTTTCCAATAGATTGACACTAAAAAAATCTACCTTTAAGCATTTTTGCACAGTTAATAAACTCCCAAAATTTTAAAATTTTTAAAGATTTTAAACATCCTAAAACGTTTAAAAAATCATGTTTAAAATTTAAAAAATTTTAATGATATAAAAATTTTAAAAAGTCATTTCTAATTTTAAAAAATTTTTTGATTTGCAACATTTTGGTTTTTTTTATCAAATCGGCTATATTTTGCATTTTCCAATCGATTTACACTAAAAAAATCAACTTTGAAACATTTTTGCACCGTTAAAAATCTCTTAAAAATTTAAAATTTTTTTAAGATTTTGAACATCCTAAAACGTATAAAAAATCATGTTAAAAATTTTAAAAATTTTAATGATTTAAAAATTTAAAAATTTAAAAAAATTATTTTTAAATTTAAAAATTTTTTTGACTTGCAAAATTTTTGTTTTTTTATTAAATCGGCTTTATTTTGCGTTTTCCAATCGATTTACACTAAAAAAATACTCTTTAAAGCATTTTTGCACCGTTGATAAACTCTTAAAAACTTTAAAATTTTTAAAGATTTTAAACATCTTAAAACGTATAAAAAATCAATTTAAAAATTTAAAAATTTAAATGATATAAAAATTTTAACAAATCATTTTTAATTTTAAAAAAATTATTTGACTCGTAAAATTTTTGTTTTTTTATCAAATCGGTTTTATTTTGCGTTTTCCAATCGATATACACTATAAAAATCAACTTTGAACCATTTTTGCACCGTTAATAAATTCTTAAAAATTAAAAAAATTTTGAAGATTTTAAACATCCTGAAAAGTTTAAAAAATCATGTTACCATTTTAAAAATTTTATTGATATAAAAATTGAAAAATTGAAAAATATCATTTTTAAATTAAAAAATTTTTTTGACTTGCAAAATTTTTGTTTTTTTATCAAATCGGTTTTATTTTGCGTTTTCCAATCGATATACACTAAAAAAATCAATTTTGAAGCATTTTTGCAACGTTAATAAACTCTTAAAATTTTTTAAAATTTTAAAGATTTTAAACATCTTAAAACGTTTAAAAAATCATGTTAAAAATTTTAATGATATAAAAGTTAAAAAAATCATTTTTAAATTTAAAAATTTTTTGACTTGCGAAATTTTTGTTTTTTTATCAAATCGGCTTTATTTTCATTTAACCAATCGAATTACACCAAAAAAATCAACATTGCAGCATTTTTGCATTGTTAAATATGGTTCAATAATGAAATTTTATTTCAAAGTTATTTACAGCAAATTACGTTTAAATACGGTTTAAAAATGATTTTTACGTATGACATGTAATTTTGCAATGAAAAAATTTTGTATTGATATATGAATTTTCAAAAGTTAGAAAAATTTAAAAAAAATTTTAAAAATTTTTAAATTTTTAAAGATTTTAAACATCCTAAAACGTTAAAAAATCATGTTAAAAATTTTGATAATTTTTAAATTTTAAAATTTTAAAAAATCATTTTTAAATTTAAAATTTTTTTTACATGCAAAATTTTTGTTTTTTTATCAAATCGGCTTTATTTTTCGTTTTCCAATCGATTTACACTAAAAAAATCAACTTTGAAGCACTTTTGCACAGTTAATAAACTCTTAAAAACTTAAAAATTTTTAAAGATTTTAAACATCCTAAAACGTTTAAAAAATCATGTTAAAAAATTTAAAAATTTTAATGATTAAAAATTTTAAAAAATCATTCTTAAATTAAAAAATTTTTTTGGCTATCAAAATTTTTGTTTTTTAATCAAATCGGCTTTATTTTGCGTTTTCCAATCGATTTAGACTAAAAAAATCAACTTAGAATCATTTTTGCACCTTTAAATATGGTTCAATAATGAAATCTTATTTCGAAGTTATTTACAAAAATTTAATTTTATATACAGTAAAAAAATGATTTTAACGTTTGACATGTAATTTTGCAATCAAAAAATTTTGTATTGATATATGAATTTTTAAAACTTAGAAAAAATTTAAAAAAAAACTCTTAAAAATTTTTAAATTTTTAAAGATTTTAAACATCCTAAAACGTTTAAAAAATCACGTTAAAAATTTAAAAAATTTTAATGATTTAAATAGTTAAAAATTTTAAAAAATCATTTTTAAATTTAAAAATTTTTTTGACTTGCAAAAATTTTTTTTTAATAAAATCGGCTTTATTTACCGTTTTCCAGTCGATTTACACTTAAAAAAATCAACTTTGAAGCATTTTTTCACTCTTAAAAATTTAAAATTTTAAAAAGATTTTAAACATCCTAAAACATTTAAAAAATCACGTTAAAAATTTTGAAAATTTTAATGATATAAAAATTCAAAAAAATCATTTTTAAATTTAAAAATTTATTTGACTTTCAAAATTTTTGTTTTTTATCAAATCGTCTTTATTTTGCGTATTCCAATCGATTTACACTAAACAAATCAACTTTGCGGCATGTTTGCACCGTTAAATATGGTTCAATAATGAAACCTTATTTCGAAGTTATTTACAGCAAATTACGTTTAAATACGGTTAAAAAATGATTCTTACGTTTGACATGTAATTTTGCAATAAAAAATTTTTGTATTGTTATATGAATATGAATTATGAAAATTTTTTAAATTTTTAAAGACTTTAAACATCCTAAAACGTTTAAAAAATCATGTTTAAAATTTAAAAAATTTTAATGATATAAAAATTTTAAAAAAACATTTTTAATTTTAAAAATTTTTTTGACTTGCTAAATTTTTTTTTAATGAAATCGTCATTTTTTTCGTTTTCCATTGATTTACACTAAAAAAGTCAACATTGAAGCATTTTTGCAACATTAATAAACTCTTAAAAATTTTATATTTTTTAAAGATTTTAAACATCCTAAAACGTTTAAAAAATTATGTTGAAAATTTAAAAAATTTTAAAGATATAAAAATTTGAAAAAACCAATTTTAAATTCCAAAATTTTTTTGTCTTGAAAATTTTTTGTTTTTTTATTAAATCGGCTTTATTTTGCGTTTTCCAATCGACTTACACGAAAAAAATCAACTTTGAAGCATTTCTGCACCGTTAAATATGGTTTAATAATGAAATCTTATTTCGAAGTTATTTACAACAAATTACGTTTAAATACGGTTAAAAAATGATTTTTACGATTGACGTGTAATTTTGCAATGAAAAAATTTTGTATTGATATATGAATGTCTAAAACTTAGAAATATTTAAAAAAAAAACTTAAAATTTTTTTAATTTTTAAAGATTTTAAACATCCTAAAACAAATCATGTTAAAAATTTTTAAAATTTATTGATATAAAAATTTTTAAATTTTAAAAAATCATTTTTAAATTTAAAAATTTTTTTGACTTGCAAATTTTTTTTAATCACATCGGCTTTATTTTCTGTTTTCCAGTCGACTTACATTAAAAAAATCAACTTTGAAGCATTTTTGCACCGTTATGAAACTCTTAAAAATTTAAAATTTTTCAAAGATTTTAAACATCCTAAAACGTTTAATAAATCATCTAAAAATTTTAAAAACTTTAATGATATAAAAATTTGAAAAAAAACATTTTTAAATTTAAAAATTTTTTTGACTTGCAAATTTTTTTTTATCAAATCGACTTTATTTCGCGTTTTCGATTCGAAATGCACTAAAAAAATCAACTTTGAAGCTTTTTTGCAACCTTTAATAAACTTTTAAAAATTTTTAAATTTTTAAAGATTTTAAACATCCTAAAACGTTTTAAAAAGTCATGTTAAAAATTTTAAAATTTTATTGATAAAAAAAATTTTAAATTTTAAAAAATAATAATATAATAATTTAATAAAATTGAATAAAATATACTACATATATCCTACTTAAGTTGTTAGACAACTTGTCTGTAAGAAACAAAATCATTTTTAAATTTAAAAATTTTTTTACTTGCAAATTTTTTTTTAATCAAATCAGCTTTATTTCCGTTTTCCAGTCGATTTACATTAATAAAATCAACTTTGAAGCATTTTTGCTACGTTAATAAACTTTTAAAAATTTATAATTTTTTAAAGATTTTTAACATCCTAAAACGTTAAAAAAATTATGTTAAAAATTTTAATGATATATAAATTTAAAAAAATCATTTTTAAATTTAAAAAAATTTTTGACCTGCAAAATTTTTTTTTATCGAATCGGCTTATTTTGCGTTTTACACTAAAATAATCAACTTTGCAGCATTTTTGCACCGTTAAATATAGTTCAATAATGAAATCTTATTTGGAAGTTGTTTACAGCAAATTACGTTTAAATACGGTTAAAAAATGATTTTTATGTTTGACGTGTAATTTTGCAATGAATAAATTTTGTATTGATATACGAATTTCTAAAACTTAGAAAAATCTAAAAAAAAAACTTAAAAATTGAAAATTTTTAAAGAAATTAAACATTTTAAACGTTTAAAAAATCATGTTAAAAATTTTGAAAATTTTAATGATTTAAAAATTTTAAAATTTCAAAAAATCATTTTTAAATTTAAAAATTTTTTTGACTTGAAAAATTTTTGTTTTTTATAAAATCGGCTTTATTTTGCGTTTTCTAATCGATTTACACTAAAAAAATCAACTTTAAAGCATTCTTGCACCGTTAATAAAATCTTAAAAATTTTTAAATTTTTAAAGATTTTAAACATCCTAAAACGTTTAAAAAATCATGTTAAAAATTTTAAAAATTTTAATTATATAAAAATTCAAAAAAAATCATTTTTAAATTTAAAAATTTTTTGACTACCAAATTTTTTGTTTTTTTATCAAATCGGCTTTATTTTGCGTTATCTAATCAATTTACACTAAAAAAATCAATTTTGAAGCATTTTTCACCGCTAAATATGGTTCAGTAATGAAATCTTATTTCGAAGTTATTTACAGCAATCTACGTTTAAATACGGTTAAAAAATGATTTTTACGTTTGACATGTAATTTTGCAATGAAAAAATTTTGTATTGATATATGAATTTTTAAAACTTATAAATTTAAAAATAAACTCGTAAAATTTTTAAAATTTTTAAAGATTTTAAAAATCCTAAATCGTTTAAAAAGCCATGTTAAAAATTCTAAAAATTATAATGATTTAAAAAATTTAAAATCCTAAAAATTATTTTTTAATTTAAAAATTTTTTTGACTTGTAAAATTTTTGTTTTTTTAACAAATCGTTTTTGTTTTGCGTTTTCCTATCGATTTACACTAAAAAAATCAACTTTGAAACATTTTTGCACCGTTAATAAAATCTTAAAAATTTTAAAATTTTTAATGATTTAAAACGTTTAAAAAGTCATGTTAAAATTTTTATAAATTTTAATGATATAAAAATTTAAAAAAGTCATTTTTAATTTAAAAATTTTTTTGACTTGCAAACTTTTTGTTTTCTTATCAAATCGGTTTTATTTTGCTTTTTTCAATCGATTTACACTAAAAAAATTAACTTTGCAGCATTTTTGCACCGTTAAATATGGTCCAATAATGAAATCTTATTTCGAAGTTATTTACTGCTAATTACGTTTAAATACGGTTAAAAAATTATTTTTACGTTTGACATGTAATTTTGCAATGAAAAAATTTTGTATTGATATATGAATTTTTAAAACTTAGAAAAATTTAAAAAAAAACTTAAAAATTTTAAAATTTTTGAAGATTTGAAACATCCTAAAACGTTTAAAAAATCATGTTAAAAATTTTGATGATTTAAAAATTTAAAAAATCATTTTTAAATTTGAAAATTTTTTTGATTTGCAAAACTTTTGTTTCTTTATCAAATCGGCTTTATTTTGCGTTTTCCAATCGATTTACACTAAAAAAAAATAACTTTGAAACATTTTTGCACCGTTAATAATCTCTTAAAATTTTTTAAATTTTTAAAGATTTTAAACATACTAAAACGTTTATAAAATGATGTTAGAAATTTTAAAAATTTTTATGATTTAAAAATTTTAAAAAATCATTATAAATTTTAAAATTTTTTTGACTTGCTAAATTTTTGTTTTTTTATCAAATCGGCTTAATTTTGCATTTTCAATCGATTTACACCAAAAATCAACTATGAAGCATTTTTGTACCGTTAAATATGGTTCAATAATGAAATCTTATTTCGAAGTTATTTACAGCAAATTAAAACTCTTTAAAATTTTAAAATTTTTAAAGATTTAAAACATCTTAAAAAGGTTAAAAAATCATGTTAAAAATTTTAATGATATAAAAATTTAAAAAAATCATTTTTAAATTTAAAAATTTATTTGATTTGCAAAATTTTTGTTTTTTTATCAAATCGGCTTTATTTTGCGTTTTGCAATCGATATACACTAAAAAAATGAACTTTAAAGCATTTTTGCACCGTTAAATATGGCTCAATAATGAAATCCTATTTCGAAGTTATTTCCAGCAATCTACGTTTAAATACGGTTAAAAAATGATTTTTACGTTTGACGTGTAATATTGCAATGAAAAAATTTTGTATTGATATATGAATTTCTGAAACTTGGACAAATTAAAAAAAAAACTTAAAAATTTTTAAATTTTTAAATATTTTAAACATCCTAAAACGTTTAAAAAATCATGTTAAAAATTTTAATGATTTAAAAATTTTAAAATTTTAAAAAAACATTTTTAAATTTAAAAATTTTTTTGACATAAAATTTTTTTGTTTTTTTATCAAATCGGCTTTATTTTACGTTTTCCAATCGATATACACTAAAACAATCAGCTTTGAACCATTTTTGCACTGTTAAATATGGCTCAATAATGAAATCTTATTTCGAAGTTATTTCCAGCAAATTACGTTTAAATACGGTTAAAAAATGATTTTTACGTTTGACGTGTAATTTTGCAATGAAAAAATTTTGTATTGATAAATAAATTTCTAAAACTTAGAAAAATTTAAAAAAAAGAATAAAATTTTTTATATTTTTAAAGATTTTAAACATCCTAAAACGTTTCAATAATCATGTTTAAAATTTTAAAAATTTTAATGATAAAAAAATTTTAAAATTTTAAAAAATCATTTTTAAATTTAAAAATTTTTTTGACTTGCAAAGTTTTTGTTTTTTATCAAATCGGCTTTATTTTGCGTTTTCCAATCGGTTTGCACTAAAAAAATCACCTTTGAAGCATTTTTGCACGGTTCAATAATGAAATCTTATTTCGTAGTTATTTCCAGCAAATTACGTTTAAATACGGTTAAAAAATAATGTTTACGTTTGACGTGTAATATTAAAAATTTTAATGGTTTAAAAATTTTAAAAATTGAAAAAACCATTTTTAAATTTAAAAATTTTTTTGACATAAATTTTTTTTGTTTTTTTATCAAATCGGCTTTATTTTGCGTTTTCTAATCGATATACTCTAAAAAAATCAACTTTGAAGCATTTTTGCCCCGTTAAATATGGTTCAATAATGAAATCTTATTTCGAAGTTATTTCCAGCAAATTACGTTTAAATACGGTTAAAAAATGATTTTTACGATTGACGTGTAAATTAACAACTAACTAGTGAACTCTGTATACTAATGTGGATAGTTGATAGCGATTAAAAATGGGTTTTGTATTTGGGGAATGTTCAAACACATATTCTTCAAGACAGGCATTAATGTTCACAAAATTAGAATGAAAACTTCAGGCAAGGCTTGTAATCTATTTCTTTTTATAAAAGTCGATTAATTTTCTGACATTTCAAAATAAAACTTATTTTAAATTTATTTTTCCAATCCAAATTTTCAAGTACACTGGTAAGTACTACATAAATTTTGGACATCCTATAATATCTCAAATATTAATATTAAATTAGGTTTTATTTTTAAATGTCAAAAAATTAATCGACTTTTATAGAAAGAATTAGATTACAAGCCTTATCTGAAGTTTTCATTCTAATTTTGTGAACATTAATGCCTGTCTTGAAGAATATGTACTTGATCATTCTCCACATACAAAACCCATTTTATAATTGCTATCAACTATCCATATTAGTATACAGAGTTCACTAGCTAGTTGGTACGTTCATTTAGGTGTGTGTGCGTGTGTCAAACGACATCAAGATGGGGTATTCAACCAATCAGAATTGACCCTGACTTCAAGGCCTAGTCGCTTGTGTCCTATGAAACGCTCAAATATCAATTTTCAAAAGGATCGGATAATAATTTTTACAAAAGTTCTGAAAAGTACCTAGAACAACGAATGGTGGTCAGTAACTGAACTTAACGCCCTCAATATATGGACGAAACTGCTCGATGGCAAACAAAACAGCTAAACATTATCTCTCGGTCACAGTGTAGTTCCTTTCGGCTGCCGACAAGGTTCGACTAGCATACGTAATAGGAACTTTTGGCCCCTATCAGTGACGGACTAAGGAGGGGGTGGTTCTCTCTGGGCCTCTGACACTGGGGGGGCCTCTAAATCTCGAGAAGACCTTAATCAAATCCCAAACAAGGCCAAAATATGTTTAATAAGTAAGAGGCAGTTTGGAGTTGGAGGCCCCGTAATCCGTATGTATACAAAATACAAACGTAGGTAGGTTACCTATAACCTACCTACGTTTATTATAAATATTTGATTTTTTTTGTCAGCCATTACATCTATATTATTCATTTTTTACGAAATTTACACTACAAATACATCAATTTCTAAGCAGAACGGGGACCTCATTTAGTTTTGCCGCCCCGGGCCTTCGACGTACTTAGTCCGCCACTAGTGCCTATGCATGTTCTTGAGTCAACACATAACCAAAACCAACACTAGATGCGTCACACTGAATAGTAAAAGGTTGTTGAAAATTAGGGCTGGCCAGAACAAGCGTCGACACGAGGACTTAATCATAATACATTGTCCTTTCTTTCGGTCGTAATGGGTGCAATTAGTGTGGAGAAGTCTGATATAAACCGTCGGTACCATGAACAAATTCCAATGAAACGTTTGACATCAGTAGTATTACGAGGCCGAGGGTACTCAACATCGCCGATATTTTTTTTCAGGGTTAGTTCGCAAACCAAGATTGTCTATCACAAAAACTACACTTGTCCGAGTTAATAGTTAGCTTAGCATTGGCCCACCGACGATGGACCTCCAAGATAACTTCAACAATCAACATGTTTTGTTTTTGATGTGAAACATCTTATGTCGGGCTGTGAACAGCCGCGTGAGGGGAAATATGCAACGGAAATGACGAAATCATAAGACGAAATAATGCCACGAATTAATGCAACGGAAACAATACGATGTCATAAGACGAAATAATGTGACGGAATAATACAACGAAATCATGCGACATAATGTTCTGCTTCAGTGCTGTTCTCCCCACCACTGCGGCAATGGCTAGCCGTGCACACACAAGTGTTAGTGCATGTAGTGTAACAGGACCGTATTAGAAAAATGTTTTTAAATGCTGTCATTGTGTTGCCGTTGGGTAATAAAACAAACATTTTTGTGACTTTTATTAAAAATAACACATACAAAGACGATCCTTCTAGAGCGGAAAATATGGTCGGAAGTTGTGCGAAGTCTAATGCGCGATTTATTTCAAAATGATAACCGCACAACCTGTATCATATGTTGTGTGAGTTTTTCAATTTATCCATAAAATCCTCTCGATTGCAAGCTCTTGCCCAAATTTCCGCCCTGGAACGCCATAAGAACTCGTGAATTATCGTAATAGTAGGGGAGCCCAACAGAGGATTTTTTGATTTAGTCAAGCGCGGCAGATTAATATATGGGGGGATACCTTGTACCCTGTTGAGTACCTCTACCATATCTAATCCCTCTATATAGGGTCGCGCGTGTAGGGCAGCCGATCAGAATAGTAAAATAAAATCGATAGCTGGAAATACTCGAGCGCGTCAGATTAAGGTAAGGTGGGTTTATTACATGCTGAAAAGTGTCCATTTCAATAATCTGACGATTTAAGCGTGACGTAAGGGAGTGGGAGGGTCACTAATTTGCAAAAAAAAAACGCCGCAACGACATTCTCAAGCACGGTCGATTTTTTTTTATTTTGAAGGAAATAATTCAAGGATAACGGGAAAAATATTATCTGCCAATTTCCACAATCCGAAGTAACAAAAATAGTCAATAAAGTTTAGCGCGTGCAGCTGCAGTGAAGCGTGTATTTCCCACTCCGCGCCTCTTTCTCTCTCACTCTTTCTTTATTTTTAACATTTTTATTTTATTTTAATATTTTTTTCTGAAATTTGTAAGGTTATAAATAATTAATTAATATTTTGGAAAATGAAATAAAAAACATTCTTACAAATTTCAACAAAATTTGTTATTTTTTTATGTGCACGCTATTTTCCATACATTTTATTTGTTATATTCAATAATTTAAGAAAAAAAATATCATGGAAAAAAATCATGAAATTTTTTTTCAAACGGTTAGATTAAGAAAATCCCTTCAAATAATCGTCAGATAATGGATCAGCACGACCAGGACATCAAACTGAACTATCTGTATTAAAATCTAACGCGCTCGAGTATTTCAAAACAGCGTGTTTTTTTTGCATTTTCGAAAAGTCGCCACGAGCTTGCGTCGCATCCGAATCGTCAGTCTTTTGAATGGGAGCTTCGTTCGGGATCACTTAACATCCCCTCTGAATATCTGACGCGCTCGAGTAAAATATTTTTTTTTTTCATTTTTAACCCTTCCGTACGGCCGGGGCGGCCGTACGGAAGGGTTAAAAATGAAAAAAAACCGGCAGATTAATATACCTCCGTCATCAGATATGACGAGGCGAATTATGCGGGGTGAAAAATATTAATAAACAGGAGATTTGCGGATATAGGTGTAAGGTTGAGGAAGCGTTTCACTAAGGATGGGCCCAATATATCCGATAAATTCGCATGGATTGTGAATTGACTCTTTAACATTTAAAATAATTAATAAAAAAAAGTACGAGTTTTAAAAAATTATATTTATAAAATTTAAAGAAGAAAATTATTTAAATATTCGTTTAATTAACAGACGGTTAGATATCAAAAAAAAATACACAAATATTAAAAGATCAAATAGCACGAAATAATAAATTGTTTAAATCGACGCAGTTATAGAGTGAATATATCTGTTCGTTCTGCCTGTGCTCGAACCACTAGCTTCAGAACGGCCAAAAAATAGCATCATTAACTCTGTGACTGCGAGAACTTACATAATATGATATTAATTATTACATAACAATAAATATACTGAATTTTATTTGAAATAATATCTACTGAAGGTAGGCCACTAACGCTACCTGTAGACAACAGCGGTTATCGCCAATTCCTGGTGATACCACTCCAAAACTTCCTGTCGCAGTAAATGTTACAGTACCCCTCAGTACCGGGGAAGCGCACTAAGCGGCTTCTTGGCGTTCAAAAAACGGCTTCAACTGCGACACATGAACTCGAAATTGCCTAGTGGGTTCCTCGTCGCTGGCGATCACACATGACGTCGGTGAGGTAAAACGAATAATCCGTCGAGGGTCGCTCCAACGTGGGGTAAATTTTTGTCCCTGGTTACCGCCGGCTGTTATGATTGTGTGTAGACGTTGCAGTACCAACTGCCCGACGCTGAATGAGTGGCGAGTTGGCTGACGCATGTCATAGTAAGTTTTGATGCGGCGATGTACCTGGTGAAGCTTTTGGCGAATTGAGTCTTCTGTAACGTCGGCAGACGGCTCTAGGAAACGATCCAGTTGCCACTGGAGATCGATAGGCTGAGTGAGTTCGCGACCCAAAAAGATCTTAGCCGGAGATTGACCCGTCGACTCGGAAACACTTGCATTGTGCGAATAGGTGAAGAATGGTAAATATTTATCCCATTCTTTGTGATTGTCGTTGGAACAGGTACGCAAAACAATTGATAGAGTGCTCTTTAAATCCCGCATGGATCGTTCGACCATATTAGATGATGGTTGATAAGGACTGCTGAAGATGTGACGAATGCCCCAGGACAAGGCCATCCGTTGGAAGCAATCAGACTTGAAGACGGAAGCGTTATCTGATACGAGCTCTTTAGGCGGGCCAAAGGAACACCATAGCTTTACAAGATTTTTGACGGTGACGCTTGCAGTAGCACGACGACACGGCATAACCTCGATCCACTTGGAGAATCCGTCAAGTAGAACCAATGCGTAGCGATTCCCGGTGGTCGAAGGTATCAGTGGACCACAGAAGTCGATATATACTCTGCCAAAAGTGGACGTCGGCACCGTAGAGGCCATCGGCGCGCCTATTATCTGGTTATGTGGTTTAGACGTCTGACAGCTTTGGCACGTGCGAACGTATTCTCTTACGTCGCGAAACATATCGGACCACCAGAAGCGTCGAGCAATTGAACGGTAAGTCTTGGTGATACCAGGGTGAGCGACGTCTAAATCGTGGAAATAATACAATATCATACGACGGGTACTTTCCGGAACTACGACTCGTTTCAGTCTGTTCTTACCAGCGAGGCGCATCAGAAGACCTTCCTTTTCGATATACCCTGTCACATCTTCGCCAGCGCGTAAGCGACGTAAGATGAGGCCTATCTCGAGATCAGACTCCTGGTGCTGCTTCAAACTTAAAAAACTCTCTGGAACTTGTTGTAGTACGTTCAAGCTAATCCAATTTGCGTCCGATTGCTTCGTTTCAGACGGCTCGTATATTCGACTGAGGGCGTCGGCGACAGAATTTAACGGCCCACGAATATGTTCCACGTCGAATTCATAACGACTTAACTTCAAAACCCAGCGGCCTACTTTTCCCAACTGCTTGGGGTGGCGAAGCATCCAGCTGAGGGCCTCGTTGTCGACTTGGAGTAGAAATCTGCAACCTAGTAAGTAATCGTTAAATTTATTTAAAGCAAAAATTATACCTAAGGCTTCTCTTTCCATTATGACATATCTCTTCTCTGTTTCAGAAAGTTTTCTGGAGGCGTACGAAATAGGATGGAGACCATCTTCAAATTCTTGGAGTAAGACAGCACCGAGAGCAACATCTGACGAGTCACACCTGACCACGAAACGGCGATTAAAGTCAGGAAATCTTAAAACTGGAGCGGTAGAGAGAGCGTCCTTCAGTTTTTGAACAGCATCGACCTGATGGGGACCCATGTGAAATTTAACCTTTTTCTTTTTTAGCTGATTCAGCGGAACGGCAAGTTCACTAAAAGATGGAATAAATCTGGCGAAATAGGCCGTCATCCCCATGAAGGCTCTAACTTGACGCAGTGTTCTAGGAATCGGTATCTCTTGAATCGCTCTAACTTTGTCATGATCGATGTGGCATCCGTCAGGTGAGATGATGTATCCCAGACATTTCACTTTAGTCATACAAAATTGTGCTTTATCAGGATTCACCGTGATTCCAGCTCTTTGAAGGCGTCCGATGACTTCGCGAAGATGCATGAAATGCTCTTCTACTGTAGACGAGTAAATTAATAAATCGTCGAAGTAGTTTGTTACATATTGAAAATGTAGATCTCCGAAAATTGTGTTAATTATTCTGTTAAGTGCGGCGGCGGACACTGCCAATCCGAATGGCACGAAGTTGTATTGATAAGTTCCGAAAGGAGCGGAGAAGGCGGTAATTGGTTTAGAGTCGTCGGTCAACGCCAATTGATGATAAGCTTGGTTCAGGTCCAATTTACTAAAGATTTTCGCACCGCTCAAGCATTGAAAAATGGATTCCGGGCGTGGAACCGGATACGCGTCGTAGCGAATATTTTTATTGACCCGTCGATAGTCGACCACGAGCCTCTGTCCTCCGTCCTTTTTAGGGACAAAAAAACATGGACTGGAATATGGAGATAAACTATGTTCGATAACGCCGCAATCCAGTAATTTTTGGATGTGTTCTTTTAACAAAGTAGCTCTTGGCGGGGTCAGCGGAAATGGCGGTAGGTGAACCGGCGTATCATCGATTAAACGAATTCGGTAAGTATAGCCTCTGACCTTTCCCAATTCTGAAGTTAAAGTATCGTCGAAATCCGAAAGTAATTGTTTCAATTGTTCTTGCTGATGAAGCGTTAAGTCAACTGGACATTCCACGAGAGTATTAATGACTTCTTGCTTAAGGTGAGCGTCTTTAGTAAAAGGAATTTTTTGTTCTGGTGCAAATTGGAAGGATAAAAAATTTTTTGAAAAATTTATGACCGCTTTCATTGTACGAAGAGCGTCTAGGCCTATGATCATTTGGAACGGTAGGGAAGGAATAACAATAAAGTTGAATTTCCAGGTAAAATTATGGATTTTGGTAATAAGAGAAATTTGTTGATTCGATTGGAAAAGCTTTCCATCAGGAAGGCGCACCTTTACTGGCGAAATGAGAGCTTGACCGATCTTGTGTGCCATAATTTCTTCAAAAAGATGATGATCGCAAAAGTTGGTACTAGCCCCTGAGTCGAGTAAAGCGTTGACTGTCAGATGCTTTACTTGTATGGCAATAATAGGCAAGCTTCGCTGATGATAAATGTCGTCAGTCATTGTAGTGGTTTCGCGATCCTCAATGGATCGCGCGCAACTTAGTTTTTTGGCGTAGGCTGGGTTGGTACTTGAGAGCTTTGCATTCTCGGACGGCGCCGACAGTATTGAATAGAATGTCCCGACATTTTGCAATAGGAACAATGCGTTGCTCTTGAAGTATTGGAACTTTCTGCTTCCGGTTGGAGAGCTTCGAATTGATTTTCCCGTGATCTAGCCATCTGTAAAAGTAGTTCGGAATCTCTAATGCGCTTTACTAGCTTCTTGAGTTCTACAATTGTCTCTGGAACTTGGATATCTTTAATCTTCAAGAGTGTTTCGTAATTCACATGCGACCATATTTGAAAAATGAGATCTGTCTCTGATATGACTGCTTGTAAGCTTTGAGCCTTATTGACGATATCGTGTATGAAGTCACCAAACGATTCTTGAGGTCGTTGGAATCTTCTCACGTAATTATTAATGAGCTGTACTTTGACTAAGGGTGACAAAAATTCTTGCGACAGTTCTGCTTTTGTTCTTTTCCAGGTTTTCCATGTTGTGATTCCCTCCGACCACCATTTTCTAAATTCTCCTTGAAGATGATCAATAATAGCAGACATTATGATGGGTTCAGAAGCGATTTTAAGATCAATTATTTCTTGAATCTCCTCGATAAATGCAATTAGTCGAGTAGGATCTTGACCCTCGAACGGCGTAATTTTTTCCACAAATTTCTTTACATCATGTTTAATTCGATCGTCTTGATTCACTAGATGAGTTGTAAGAGTTTCGGAAAGGCGTCGAAGTTCAGAAACTTGATCAAATATGCCAGTGGATAATCTCATGTGTACTGCTGTAGCTAGAGCCAACGGTGAAGTGCCTTGCTCTGGTGCGTCATTTTGACTTGTATTAAGAGCTGGACGATTATTTTCTAGAGTGCTTTGATTATTTTGACGCACTTCTTGCGTTTGGATATCGTCCTCTTCGTTTGAGTCGTGTGCGCGTCCTGATCGTGTAATCGGCATGGTTAGAAGTCGAGATTATAATTGATTGAGAGTTGATTAATAAAGAGATTAGTAAATTATTATAGTTGGGATTAATATTATATTATTGTTAAGCAGATTAGAAATTTTATATTATTATTTGATATTTTATTGAAATATAAAACGACATAAAAGTCAGCTAAGTTAATTACATTTTTATTAGTAAAATACGAATTACGTAACGGGTTAAAAGTTACATCAGGCAGTAACGAACGCGTTTCTTGCTGTAGAATTTTTATTAAAAGCTGTTTAATGGTTTGATTTATTTAATTTTAAATTTGTTGAATTATTTATTAGAACGAATTATTTTAATGTTATTTTACAGAGTTTTTAAAGGTTCACAACTACGTTATGCTACCATTTCTATGACGAGGCGAATTATGCGGGGTGAAAAATATTAATAAACAGGAGATTTGCGGATATAGGTGTAAGGTTGAGGAAGCGTTTCACTAAGGATGGGCCCAATATATCCGATAAATTCGCATGGATTGTGAATTGACTCTTTAACATTTAAAATAATTAATAAAAAAAAGTACGAGTTTTAAAAAATTATATTTATAAAATTTAAAGAAGAAAATTATTTAAATATTCGTTTAATTAACAGACGGTTAGATATCAAAAAAAAATACACAAATATTAAAAGATCAAATAGCACGAAATAATAAATTGTTTAAATCGACGCAGTTATAGAGTGAATATATCTGTTCGTTCTGCCTGTGCTCGAACCACTAGCTTCAGAACGGCCAAAAAATAGCATCATTAACTCTGTGACTGCGAGAACTTACATAATATGATATTAATTATTACATAACAATAAATATAATGAATTTTATTTGAAATAACATCTACTGAAGGTAGGCCACTAACGCTACCTGTAGACAACAGCGGTTATCGCCAATTCCTGGTGATACCACTCCAAAACTTCCTGTCGCAGTAAATGTTACACAGAGACACGTGGGGCATATACACTATCAATATCTGACGCGCTCGAGTATTTCCATGTGACTGTTTTTTTTACATTTTTAGTCGCTCCCCCCACCGGTGAAAGGGTACACATGTATAACCTTTTTTTCTTTCTACCATCTAATCTTCAAAATCTAATAGGTCCCCACGGCGCTCGAGTAAATCCCCATTTAGCATCGTGGGCTCCCCTACTATAATAATTATCGTTACAATTTAAAGATATGAAAATAAC